>JARFIW010000385.1:6960000-7447500 GCA_036346225.1 Platerodrilus igneus
AGCAAAGTTGCAGATGTCGCATGTTGTGAAAGTGTATGTATATTTTCTTCCGCACAATAAAATGGTTTGATGCCGGTGTTAAGATAGTTCTTTCCTGTTACTTTCTGCATCGTCCTGTTAGTAGTGGTTCATCTACCATCTTGGACGATAACTACTTTTTGCTAAGATATGAGCATACGCAAATTCTTTATTCGTCTTGCGTTCTCCTTAGTAGAGATTAATTCTTAAAACGGAATCTTAACACTATATTTTTTAGGGGATTTTGCTCTAGCTGGTAATAGAGATATTTAAGGTTAAATGCAGACCGTTTAGATTTTTAAAGCTTAGAAAAAGAATTTTTCTTGGAGTTGCGAGGAGATAGAAACGAAATCGACGATAGCACAGACAGGGATGCTTCTCTGAAGTATCTTTATCGCGACCGAGATCGTAGAGAATACCTATTCGCTACGCTTTTGGCAATAAAAACATTTTCAAACAGAGTAGGCACTGAATTCATATTAAATTACAGGTTCTCATATGTTAATACATAATTTTGTATCGCTCCTGGGTTATTTCCTAAAACCGCAATAGTTTAGCAATGAATTTATAAACGTCCCAATTGGCATACCTATCGTCTCATTTATGCATCGAACTTCCTAACACCACGCATATTAGTAAAAGAACGGATGATAGGCGATAAGTAAATGTAGTGTTTATGTGAATAAGTTCTTGTAGGAAAAAATGGATTGGTATTGAATGGAGATGTACCAATTGTTAATTATAGAACAGAAATAATAAGCTACATGAACCAACATTTTACTTTTATCCTTTAGTCTCCTTTAGCAACATAGATACACTTAAATAGTAAAAAGATTAAACTTATAAAGCTTTAGATCTGTTTAAATTGATATGGAAGACACATTTCGTAACCAAATTAGAAATTGTCGTTTGTATAGTCCGTCTCGAGTAAGTTTTTATATAAAGTGAGTAAATTCAATTGCTTTAAACTAAAAATTTTCCTAGCAACGACGATTTGATAATTGCCTCAACTTGAAGATGATTGATTGATTAGAGCATTATCAGAAACAGCACTAGCCTTTGCTTCAGTTACTTTACAACCCAGCAATAAGGTTCTCACTATGGCAACCATACTGCCGCATAACTAATTTATTTAATACATCCCTAGTAACAATAAAATGACCTTCCTACAGTGAGCTAACAACTCCGCACTTTAAGTTCACGACGTTTCTATTAATCAAACACTTTAAAAGAAGCTCTTGCCTTGACTGATAAAGTATCCATAATAGGATCTCAAATTACTAAAGGCTAAGTTTCTTGCCATGGAATTGATTATATAGAAGCGTATTTCGGAGAATTGTAGTTCCATCAATTTAATTTACTTGCAGTAATGAACGGCGTGGTTGTAATATTAATTGCAGAATATATAACAAAGGGAATTTAATTATTAAAGAAGTGAGTAAATATGCGATTCACAACTGTTGCTTTTCGCAAGAACTTCATATTGAATGTCAGCTATACTGCACAAATCTCCATTTACATGATTTGTAGCTGCCTGGGAACAGGCAATGCCTATTGGAACGAAACTCTTTACAGATTCGTAATGTACAGCAATTAATTAACTCTGAATATTACTATAGATCGAATTTGATGACTTTATTGTACAATAATATATATTTATTTACCATATCAATTAACTTATGGATTCAATATATAACTACCATTTTTATCTAATAAAATTTAAATACCTTTATACAAGACACAATGCTACAAATAGACTGTCGAAGTTCATTTCGCGCATCATTCCTTTAGTTAAGTGTAGCTGAGTAGCAAGATAAAAAATTGCACTACAAAATTGTTGGTTTGTTTCGAATTCTTTGTTGTGGCTGGTGATGTATGGTGAAATTGCTTCGAACCTGTGGAACTTGCTTCTGAATGCGACTTCTTGGTAGGTCCGGGTTTTGAAATTTGCCGCCCCTAGAGCAAAATTTTTTGGTCGCTTTGAAATTTAATAGCCTGTATGTAAATCTTTCATATGTTCCAATACATAGTGAATGTCCTTTCCCTAAAACTCCCACCGCTGCGCGACTACTTACCCTTATAGTAGTACATGTCAAGTATGCATGAGGTATACTAGAACTAGAAGTCAGTTCCGCCACCAGAACAATTGAAAGCGGAATGCTTTACACTTCCACACGGCCGCAAAAGTTCAATAGGTCAGCATAATGTAAGAAATATACACCATAATTTACTAAATAGAGTACACTTTATAGTTCTAAAATGAAACAATCTAGATCTTTGACAAACTAAAATGCACAGGGGAGAGTAGCCTAATTTGAACCAGTTTTACAAATTTCACCATAACTTCAAAAATAATACACTCTAAGTGGGCAATATACGGTCAATATACAGACAAATCTGCAAGCATTTATTTGTACAGAAAAAAACGGATAAAAATGAAAACATTTAATTAAAAAAACTAAAAACAATTTTTTTGAAAAGTGGTTCAAATTTGGCTACCGGTTGGTTAAATTAAACCACTAGTAACCTTAATTTGAACCAATTATTCTAAGTTTTACACATATCGCAAATCAAAATTTCGTCTTGTTCAATTCCAGCACACTTATCGTGTGCCCATTCTGCACACAATTGACATCTAATCCACACTTCTTCTGCTACGGAGTTGGAATAAAAATCATGACAATACAAACACAGGGTATCATCTTCTTCATTTGATTCCAATATTTTTGTGTTTTGGTATTTTTTTGTAATTTATGTTTTACTTTTTGTTGTTTATTTTTACTCTGAGTTTCTCTGTTATTGAATAAATCAGATTTAACATTTTGAATAGCTTTATTAGTTCTTATGAGCTTTTTGTGTAGTTTTGCTCTCTCTGACTCTTCCTTGTTTCATTTTTTGTCTCTAAAACAGTTTTGTATGGTGTGCTTGTCAGTTCTACAGCCGATGATGAAGTTTGTTTCCTTTGTCCACTGATTTGGGAATTTTTGGGAAGGGTACATATCTCTTCCAAACTTTTGTTGAACGTATATGGACTGATTTCTGATAATACGCTTGATGATGGTAGACAAATCTAACTATTTAAATTTGGTGGTGTTGTTTCTGCAAAAAGTTGATGTATTTCCAGATTATCTACTACTATTTGTCGATCAACTGTAAGAGATGGTGCAAAACTTTCATCAGGGAAACGATTTCTATTGACAGGCCAAATACCAGGTGCTTTGAAAGCATTTTCAGCTGTTCCTATAGTTGCCGCCTTTTCATATGCTTCATTAATAAGCTCTGCAATATCGTAAGCTGAAATTGCTCTTCCAACATGTGCCCGCAACGAGCTATCCTGTGCCTGCACAATATAACTTTGCAACGGTTTAAAAAATGGCACGTCAAGAGGTTGAAGCCTATGTGTTGTACGTGTGGGTAACTGAAGCAGGTGAATATTATTTCCTCGGCCAAATTCTAATGCAGCCAAGTTATTGCTGTGGGTCGAATGTCCATCTAAAAGTAATAAAACGTCTTTATTAGGAAGACTGTTTAGGATTTTATAAAAATGTTTGAGCCAAACTAAGAAAAGGTCAGAATTTATATAGCCTGAATCAGAAATCTCACAAATACTTCCACTAGGAGCTCCTCTTGCTAATTCAATGGTAAATCTTTTTCTTTTGAAAATTAGCATGGGCGGAATATAAAGACCAGCAGCATTGGCACAGCACACAACGGTTGTGTTAATACCTCGTTCACCACTAGCAATTCCACCCACTTGCCGTTTTCGTTTTTTGGCAATAATTTTCTGCATTCTTTTTTGCACTGTGGAATACCCAGACTCATCTACATTAAATATTGTATTCGCATCAATTTTATATTTATCCACCAGTTTTTCCAACATATCATAAAACTCTGTTACCCTTTCTCGGTTAAACCCTCATGCACGTGCAAGCGAAGTAGATTCAGGTTGTCTCAGCGAGAGCTCCTTATGGCGTCCCATAAATCCATAAAACCATTTCTTTCCAGCCATGCATTTTATTTTATTGAATGGATGAGGGAGTTTGTGTTTTTCTGCGAGTTGATATGCAATTCTTCGGATATCTTTGATTGTTAAACCAAAGAAGACTTCTTCGAACTTCAGAATATGTTTGACTAACAAAGCCTCCATTTCAGCATTAAAAGTAGGTTTAGTACCGATTTTTTTAATGCAGTTATTTGCGATTTTCTTTTTTTCCCGAACATGTCTTAGAAGGGTTGATTTGTTGATGTTAAAGCTTCGTTGGCATTCGTTTAAGCCAACTCCATCTTTGTAAGCCCTAATGGCAAACTCCATATCCTTTTCGGACCACTTACAATAATTTCCCCTTTTCTTTGATGGCATTATTCTGAAGAACATATGCATAAATAAATTCTTTATGGAAAATCATTTAAGGTATTATTGAATAACTAGTTTTTGGTAAAGTACGTTGGTAAATTGAATAGATCGAACAGGTTTCCTAAAATGAACCGGTTCAATTTTTGAATCCCACACCAGGTTCATCTTTGGTAACAACAAGAATTTACCTTTTACATAACCTAAAATTTGTATTTACAAGTGTTTTTAGTTGAAATTTGCAAGACACATCAAAAATAGTGTAAGAAATATGATAGTAATAGAATACAGTACTCACCTCAACAATTTTTATTTTTAATATTTTAGTTTTTACCTTAAAAGTATTACAAAACTTACGAGCAAAACAAGTTTTATGCTGTACGTGAGTAACGGAACATACGAATGTCGATCCAATAGAAGAACTATAAGTTTCTGATAACACGGCCTTAAGATTTGAACGCTAGATGCCGCATGCTGTTTCAGAATAAGAAATTATTGAGATGGTTCAATTTAGATAGTGGTTTAAATTAGGCTACTCTCCCCTAGGTATTAAAATCTTTAAATAATTTTGTGTTTTATTTAAAAGCGCCTTGATTTTATTGTTGCAATTTCATTAACTAAATCGTTGTAATAAAATCGCTCACCGTTTAAAATATTAACTACAATATGAAGGATTGCGTAGGAGTTTTTGTTCTTTCAGGGTAGATCGGATGACGCTATTCAAGACCGCTACAAGTTTTCCGCTTCTCTTGCCTTTGAGGAATCATAGACTTCGTTTGGCTATAGTGGTCCGTCAACTTCGAATGTCGTTTTATTTAATTCCTTAGCTAAAACTTTAGTTGTTCTACTTTCCACCGTTCAAGTGGAAATTGCTGATTGCTCTGGTTCTTTCCAAAAATTTCGCGGTTTACTCGATTCGGGCAGCTTGACTTCTGTTATTTCGCAAAACTCTATCTCGATCCTCCTTAAATGATCATTTGTTTGTTGGGCCCAAACTTCAACAAGATATTACTGCAATTTTGTTACAATTTTTGTCTTCATCCTACTACAGATATTCGTCAAATGTATAGACAATTCCTTGTTATTCCTGCTCATTGTGATTATCAAAGAATTGTTTGGCGTTTTTTTCTGAGGAACCTATTGAGTACTTTCAATTGAATACAGTTATCTATGGGGTAAATTGTGCTCCTTTCCTTGCGATACGCACGTTTTTGCAGTTGGCCGAGGACGAAGGGAACTCCTTTCCTTCCGCTTTTGCTCTATGCAATCACACCAATATCGATGATACTGCTTCTTGTGAATACTCTATTGGGTCAACCCTTGCTTTACGAAATTCATTAATTACTTTTCTAAAAGTGGGTGGTTTTGAACTTCATAAGTGGTCTAGCAATCAACCTAAATTACTCAAAGATTTTTCCGCTTCGCAACATTTTGCACAACCTCGCTCCTTTGAGGATCCTGACACTCAACCTGTGAAAGTTCTAGGTCTTCAATGGAACCCCACTTCAGATGCTTTTTGTTCTCTAGTTCAACCACAATCGATAGCATCTACCATACGCAACTTACTTTCCACCGTAGCCCGTATTTTCGACTTTATGGAATTTTATCCCCTAACTTTCTTAGTAAAGCATTTAATTCAGCGTATGTGGTCCTTAAAATTAAAATGGGATGCTCCCTCTACCCTCGACTTCCTCCGTTTGTGGAAAAGATACATGCACGAGTTACCGTTTTTTTCGTATTTCGCTTTACCGCGCTTGCTAATACCGCCAGAGTTAACTACGTGTGAAGTTCACTGCTTTGCTGACGCTTCCGGACGTGGCTACTGTGCTGTTGTTTATTTTAGCTTTGTTACCCCTTCCACCGTTGAGGTTCGCTTAGTGTATGCAAAATCTAAAGTTGCTCCTCATCGTACCCTTTCCTTGCCCAGACTCGAACTTTTAGCCGCTACCTTGGTATCAAAACTATTAATCTTTATCCTCAAAACGCTTGAATTCCATCTTACGTTTGATAAAAATTTTTGTTGGCCTGATTCCACGGTGGTTCTTTCTTGGATTCGGGCCCCACCACAGCACTGGAAGACCTTGGTCGCCAATCGAGTCTCCTATATTCAAGAAAACACTTTTCGCGCTTCTTGACATCAAATCTTTTCCAATGAAAATCCTGCCGATGCCGGGTCCGTGGTTTACTATCTAGCGACTTGTGCTAGTGTTCTTTATGGTGGGCGGCACCCCCTGCCTTGCACCGTTTGTTTGAAAAATACAGTCCACACATACCACATTTTAATTCTCCCGAAGTTCTCATCGAAGAACATTCTATTGTTCTGACCGCCGTCGTGTCCTTTTCTTGGATTGAAATAGTTTTGGAAAATAATTCTTCTTTTGATTTCATTATTCGCAATTGTCGCTTGGATTCTCCGCTTTGTCTATAACCTACAACATTCGTTGTCAAAATACACCGGTTCTTTGTCCTCTTTCGAGCTGCATAATTCTATGATCCCTTTGATTAAGTACACTCAACAAACTCATTTTTCAATTGAACTGGGACGCCCTTCAGTCTGAATCAATTCTAAAGAAGAATTTTCGTAAATTGTCCCCCTTTCTTAGAGATGGAATCGTACGGGTTGGTGGCCGGCTGTTTCACACTTCCTTATCATCTGAAAGGAAATTTCCCGTCCTTTTGTCTAGTAAAAGTCGCTTTACGAATTTGTATATCAGTTTTGTCCATTTGAAATACTTCCACGCGGGTGTTCAAATGGTTGATTTTATCGTTCGTCAACAATTTTGGATTGCTTCTAGTAAGCAGTCAATTTGTCGTGATCTCAGTCTGTGTGTGACTTCTTGGAAGACTGCTCCTACCGCATCGCAGCCTGTTATGGGCAACCTTCCTGCATGTCGAGTCACTCAAGTCGAGCCCATTTTGCGTTCGGGCGTCGACTTTGCTGGTCCTTTTTTTATTACCATGTCTCGTGTAAGGGGTGCCAAAGTGTTAAAGACGTATTTATCTCTCTTTATTTGCATGGCTGCCAAGGCGCCGTATTTTGAATTAGTTTCTGATCTGTCAACCGACGCATTTCGCGCAGCGTTACACCGATTTTTTTCCAGACGTGGCCGTTATGATCATCTCTACAGTGACTGCGGCACGAATTTTGGTGCTGTCCACCGACAGTTAATTTTCCTCGCAAAGTCCGCTATCTATAAACAACGTATGTCTTGGCATTTGAGATCTCCCGCTGCGCCTCATTTTGATTGTTTGTGGGAGACGGGTGTGAAGTCCATTAAAACCATGCTTCTTAGTACCATAGGTGAACAAGTATTGACCTACAAAGAATTGGCCACTGTCATGGTCAAATTGAGTCCATTCTAAACTCGCGTCCTCTCACACCCATGAGCAGTGACACCAATGACTTGACTTGCCTTGAACCACGTCACTTTCTGACTTTGACACCTTTAACCCCTATTCCAGAACCTTCCCTTTCCGACCTTCCGCTCAACCGCCTTTCTGGTTGGCATTTGCTCCAACAAATTAATCAAAATTTTTGGTCCCGTTGGTCTAAGGAGTATTTGCATACGCTTTAGCAACGGTCCAAGTGGCACAAAACGTCTCCTCCAGTTCTTTTGGATACCTTAATGCTAATCAAAGCCGAGAACGTTCCACCTCTTTTTTGGGCCTTTGGACGTGTCGTAGCGGTACATTCGGGAACTGATGGTGTCGTTCGCGTTGTCGCCATCAAGACCGCTCAAGGCGAGCTAAAACGCCCTGTCGCTAAGCTCTGTCCTTTACCAGAGATAAGAAAAAGGGAGATAGAGATAGACCTAGATTGGACTATTGTACACGGACAATTAAAGATGTAGGCTGTGGGAATCCTAGAGAAATGTATAAACTAGCTCAGAATAGAAATCAATGGAGGTACGCGTCCAAACAGTTGCAAGATGAAAACCTAATGACGAAAAAAATGATTGTACTTAAATCTGATAATTATTATTAACAACCAAAGGTATTGGTATAAGTGGAGATCTTCAAGAAATTCCAGGTAACGTTTTAAAATTGTTGTTGTTATAAACTATGAACTATGAAAATTGTGTGACGTGTGAGAGTGAATTTGAAGGTATTGTGCATTTTTTGCGTATTGAAAATAATACGTATAACTAACTTTATTATGGTATTTAAATAGAAATCTAAAGGTGTATATAAAGCTTATTAACGTTCCATCAGGAATTTAAAATTTTTATTGTTATGAGTACATGGGTTTTTTTGTTTGTTGTAAGAGTATGCGAAGTACAAAAGCATACATTATTCATAATTAACTGGGTTATCATGAGCTCACTATACTCCAGAGAGTACTAAATCAAAATTAATTATTAATAAAGAAAGAAAATGAAGATATTATTATTCAGAGCCCATTTACTCCGGGTACATTCAATGTGTTCGATATTTTAAAGTAAAATCCTAAACAAAAATATTCGAAAATCTTATTAATTTTACAAAAATCGTCATCAATTTAACACAATAAAAAAATTTTAACAAAAAAATAATCTCTTACCCAGATTCCTCTCTTCATCACCTAAATTCTTCTTCAGTTCCCAGGCTAGCTCAGTTGGGCCTCCTCTTGGATACCTAGATTCACTATTATACTCTGTATCGTTCACGCACACTCTCAATAAAACCACAAAATAATACAACAATCATACAATATTTATTTTCCACTATTTACAAATAAAATTCAAGATTATGCACTTTTCAGTGATCAAGTTACACCACAATAAATTCTAATTTTGTAATGTTTAGGATTTTAATTTAAAATATCGAACACATTGAATGTACCCGGAGTAAATGGGCTCTGAATAATAATATCTTCATTTTCTTTCTTTATTAATAATTAATTTTGATTTAGTACTCTCTGGAGTATAGTGAGCTAATGATAACCCAGTTAATTATGAATAATGTATGCTTTTGTGCTTCGCATACTCTTACAACAAACAAAAAAACCCATGTACTCATAACAATAAAAATTTTAAATTCCTGATGGAACGTTAATAAGCTTTATATACACCTTTAGATTTTTATTTAAATACCATAATAAAGTTAGTTATACGTATTATTTTCAATACGCAAAAAATGCACAATACCTTCAAATTCACTCTCACACGTCACACAATTTTCATAGTTCATAGTTTATAACAACAACAATTTTAAAGCGTTACCTGGAATTTCTTGAAGATCTCCACTCCGTTGACGATGCTGTTCAGTTGTTTCGCTCTGCTCTGCTGGCGGCTTCTAGCTATTTGTAGAGAAACTCCATTTAGGTTCTGCTCTTTGCTCTGCCTTCACGGTGTATCCAAATCCAAACCCAAATTAATTACACTTCTTTCATAACTGCGTACTTTCGTTTAATTTAATCTTACTGGTGATTTATTTAACTACCACATTTATGTCGCATAAGCGAATTTATATCTATATTAATTTATGAACATCAATCGTTTATTATTATGGAATTCAAACTAATGCTAAACTGTCCGAATGGGGTTTACTCTTATATACAATGATTCTTTATTTAGGTGTATCGGCAAAATATCTAGAATGTCAGCACTAAACCTTTCGAAAACATCCCTATTGTTTTACTGTACCTGTCAATCATTAATTCTTATTGTTAGACACATATGATTATATTTCGACTGTATTACCATACCTGTGAATCATCGTTTCTTATAGCTCGATAGATATGAGGCCGCTGTAATAAAAATCGATTAATCGTACTTTCTAGAATGTTCCTTATACTTCTCAATTACTTTTACGGTATTATGGGTACACTTTTTTGGTTTGAAAGCGACTCTACCCCACAACTGTATCAGAAATAATCAACCATAGAGGCCAAGTTATATGTGCTATATATTTTAAAACGTGTATATATTTTAGCCAGGCATAAATCCATCAACATAGGATATGTTTCTAGGTTCGGCAAACGAATTAATTAGATCTGCATTAATTTTTACATTTTGGTTTTTAAACCATGTCAAAGAACTAATTATGTTCGTGACTCTACCTATCCCTGTATATTTAGTATTATAATTACTCCTGTCGACTTATTTTATTTTAGATATTTTTTTATATTGGTCATGCTTATTCAGAGTTGTTTAATAGTTCCCAAAACACAGTGATCATCGGTTTGATTAGACCAGTCCGCAATTTCTCCAGCATTAAGTTTTAATCCGGCAATGACTGGTAATATACAAATGAAAAGCTTGCGAGCAGTCAAGCGTGCTTGTAGACAGGAACCCGTAAAGAAGCCATTTACACAAGCTTAGGGGTACAAAACGATGACAGAATAATAATTTCCGAAATATATTTCATCCCAAAGTAAAACATATTTACTGAAGTAGTCATAATGCAGCGAAATTGCTTGATTAAAACACAAAAGCAACGTTGATAGAATTTCAAATTTCGCCTGCTTTTCTGGAGGTAATAAAAGTGCAGGCCAAAGAGTTAACAGATAACAACTCTAGCAATAAGTTAGAGATTGATGTAAATCTTTGTCAGCGGCTTATTATAGGGTTTGAAACTGCTATAATATTGAAAGTGATTCGTTATTTTCAATGATGAAAAGCTCTAATTCACTACATATTGCTTTTACATTTGTAGTAGATGTCCATAATTTAACTGTGTGAGAAAACCAGGTAAAACGAATAACTAGATATTACAATTTTTAAAAAAGGATAAAAATACTACGAAAATTAATATTCATATGTATTAATTAAGAGCACCGTCTAAAGCGATCTCTCGTGGATTACTATCTGAAATAAAAACTTTGCAAGTGCACTAGAACTCCGAATATCTTATATATCTTATGCACTACCATGTCAAAATGTACGATAATGGTTAATTTTTCCATACAGAAGGACACACTTGTAAACATAAATGAAAAGATATAATACACGCTCTTAATAACTCTCAATCACTTTGGTGCAGAGTATTGCGATGGGCTCAAAGTGATAAAACACACAATGAGCCCGCCCCGTTTAAAAGAGTCAGCGCAAGGGGATTTCATCACAAAGTAAAACATATTTACTAAAGTAGTCACAATGCAGGGAAATTGCTTGATTAAAACACAAAAGCACCGTTGATAGAATTTCAAATTTTGTCAGCTTTTCTGGAGGTAATGAAAGTGCAGGCCAAAGAGTTACGGATAACGACTCTAGCAATAAGTTAGAGATTAATGCAAATATTTGTCAGTGGTTTATTACAAGATTTGAAACTGCTATAATTGAAAGTGGTTTGTTGTTTTCAATGATAAGAAGCTCCGATCCACTACACACTGCTTTTACCTTTGTAGTAGATGTCCATAATTTAACTGTGTGAGGAAATCAGGTAAAACGAATAACTAGATATTACAATTTGAATACAGGATAAAAATACTATTAAAGTTAATATTTATATGTATTAATTAAGAGCACCATCTGAAGCGGCCTCTCGTGGATTACCATTTGAAATAAAAACTTTGCAAATGCACTCGAATCCCGAATACCTGATATATCTTACTGCACTACCAAGTCAAAATGAACGATAATGGCTAATTTTTCCATACAGAACACACTTGTAGACAAATAAAAAGATACACTACGCGATGTTTATAACACTCGGTCACTCTGGTACAGAGTAGCATGATAGCCTCAAGGTGATAAAACACGCAATGAGCCCGCCCCGTTTACAAGAGTCAGCGCAAGAGGATACAACACACAATGTCCCCAACTAAACGTAGAGAGATACAACTCGCAATACGTTCCTTCTCATCATACCAACTCTTTAGTAATGAATATTTCAAGCTCAAAAGGACACTATTAACACATTACAAACCTGGAACTGTAATGGTTACAAAGGGATAGACATAATATAATCCTCCCACGCCAAAATTTGCCTTTCTGTATTACACCAGTTAAAACATCATAATTATTAATATACCTATCCTGAACTTTCGTTAAATGCACGTTCCTTTACATAATAAGGAAAACTCGCAATCCTATTACAGGAAAAATTCTCAATTTACTAATTAAAATATTATGCAAGTATCTAGTCAGGTAAATTATTTATAAACATAGAGCGCTCTCTGAGATCATTCACTTTTATTGTTTTACTTGCAGCACCGACTCCTTTCACTATCTTCACTGCATTACGCTTGTATACAAAATGCTTTCTTTCATTATCTTTTATATACCCATATGTTTCTTGTACTCAAATCCAACAGAAGCGCCTGTAGGGTAAGACGTATTATTTATTCTTCTCGTATTATAACCGTTTAATTTTAGCATTATTTGCTTATTCTAATCTAAACAGAAATAAATTTGGTGTTTGTTTATTTCCTAGTTAACTTGGATTTTTGAACAAATGTAATACTTTATGTCACGTACAATTTATTCAGATAATGCATAATTTTGGCCTGCGTATATGATGATATATTTAACGCACTTGTTGAATATTTATCTAGCCAATTCATATAGGTTTTCCGTTGATTTAATTTTGATGCATTTTGTTACATTTTTAATCTTATCTTTGCTCGTAACTACTCTTGGATATGCGTTTAATCTCTTGTACTGTTATATACAGTGTGCGCTCAACTAACAATATGTATAGTGACCTATTTACTCTTATAATATCTGTAATTATGTGTTTTTGTTATTTGGAAGTTTCTTTTGTTTATTCTGCGACCCCTATGACTTAACCTACCCCTAAATTATCCCTATAATTATAGCAATATATATATATATATATATATATATATAAAATGAAAAGTTATTAATGGCAAGTGACTCAAATTTAGCCACGAGGGCATCCTGTCGACGCGTTTCGCCCTAATTGGGACTCATCAGGACAGGAGTAGCAAAGCTGTAACATTTAATATAGACACCTCATGGGAAGTACAGCATCACCTAGCTCACAATTTGTGTCTTCGTATTGTTTCACCTAATATCGCAGGTTTTAACAACAGTCGGCACGGAGGAGATCCGGCTCAACTGCCTTTTTCCATAGCCAAAGATATAATTTAATCGAGAAGTTAGTTTAATGGGTCTTAAATTAATGAAAAATGAAAAGTAATTAATGGAAAGTGACTCAAATTTAGCCACGAGGGCATCCTGTCGACGCGTTTCGCCCTAATTGGGGCTCATCAGGACAGGAGTAGCAAAGTTGTAGCATTTAATATAGACACCTTATGGGAAGTACAGCATCACCTAGCTCACAATTTGTGTCTTCGTATTGTTTCACCTAATATCGCAGGTTTTAACAACAGTCGGCACGGAGGAGATCCGGCTCAACTGCCTTTTTCCATAGCCAAAGATATAATTTAATCGAGAAGTTAGTTTAATGAGTCTTAAATTAATGAAAAATGAAAAGTAATTAATGGCAAGTGACTCAAATTTAGCCACGAGGGCATCCTGTCGACGCGTTCGCCCTAATTGGGGCTCATCAGGACAGGAGTAGCAAAGTTGTAACATTTAATATAGACACCTTATGGGAAGTACAGCATCACCTAGCTCACAATTTGTGTCTTCGTATTGTTTCACCTAATATCGCAGGTTTTAACAACAGTCGGCACGGAGAAGATCCGGCTCAACTGCCTTTTTCCATAGCCAAAGATATAATTTAATCGAGAAGTTAGTTTAATGAGTCTTAAATTAATGAAAATGAAAAGTAATTAATGGCAAGTGACTCAAATTTAGCCACGAGGGCATCCTGTCGACGCGTTCGCCCTAATTGGGGCTCATCAGGACAGGAGTAGCAAAGTTGTAACATTTAATATAGACACCTTATGGGAAGTACAGCATCACCTAGCTCACAATTTGTGTCTTCGTATTGTTTCACCTAATATCGCAGGTTTTAACAACAGTCGGCACGGAAGATCCGGCTCAACTGCCTTTTTCCATAGCCAAAGATATAATTTAATCGAGAAGTTAGTTTAATGAGTCTTAAATTAATGAAAAATGAAAAGTAATTAATGGCAGGTGACTCAAATTTAGCCACGAGGGCATCCTGTCGACGCGTTCGCTCTAATTGGGGCTCATCAGGACAGGAGTAGCAAAGTTGTAACATTTAATATAGACACCTTATGGGAAGTACAGCATCACCTAGCTCACAATTTGTGTCTTCGTATTGTTTCACCTAATATCGCAGGTTTTAACAACAGTCGGCACGGAGGAGATTCCGCTCAACTGCCTTTTACCATAGCCAAAGATATAATTTAATCGAGAAGTTAGTTTAATGAGTCTTAAATTAATGAAAAATGAAAAGTAATTAATGGCAAGTGACTCAAATTTAGCCACGAGGGCATACTGTCGACGCGTTACGACCTAATTGGGGCTCATCAGCACAGGAGTAGCAAAGTTGTAACATTTAATATAGACACCTTATGGGAAGTACAGCATCACCTAGCTCACAATTTGTGTCTTCGTATGGTTTCACCTAATATCGCAGGTTTTAACAACAGTCGGCACGGAGGAGATCCGGCTCAACTGCCTTTTTCCATAGCCATAGATATAATTTAATCGAGAAGTTAGTTTAATGAGTCTTAAATTAATGAAAAATGAAAAGTAATTAATGGAAAGTGACTCAAATTTAGCCACGAGGGCATCCTGTCGACGCGTTTCGCCCTAATTGGGGCTCATCAGGACAGGAGTAGCAAAGTTGTAACATTTAATATAGACACCTTATGGGAAATACAGCATCACCTAGCTCACAATTTGTGTCTTCGTATTGTTTCACCTAATATCGCAGGTTTTAACAACAGTCGGCACGGAGGAGATCCGGCTCAACTGCCTTTTTCTATAGCCAAAGATATAATTTAATCGAGAAGTTAGTTTAATGAGACTTAAATTAATGAAAAATGAAAAGTAATTAATGGCAAGTGACTCAAATTTAGCCACGAGGGCATCCTGTCGACGCGTTTCGCCCTAATTGGGGCTCATCAGGATAGGAGTAGCAAAGTTGTAACGTTTAATATAGACACATTATGGGAAGTACAGCATCACCTAGCTCACAATTTGTGTCTTCGTATTGTTTCACCTAATATCGCAGGTTTTAACAACAGTCGGCACGGAGGAGATCCGGCTCAACTGCCTTTTTCCATAGCCAAAGATATAATTTAATCGAGAAGTTATTTTTCTTTGGCTTGGAATTAAAATTAAGATGATTAATTTACTTGGCTTGGAAGACTGCGACTCAGTTCGACTTTTAAACCTGCGATATTGGATGCATACGAGAACAAATTGTATAGGATGCTATCCCATAAGGTCAATTAAAGTACAACTTTGCTCTCCTCTGATGAGCCCAATTGGGCAAAGTCGACGGACCGTCTATTGAGCCTTGCCTATACTTTCCTTTTCATAGTTTAAACATAAACTAACTTCTCGATAATTATATCTTTGGCCTATGGAAAAAGGCAGGTTGAGCCGGATCTCCGTGCCGATGTTGTTAAAACCTGCGATTTGGTGAAACAATCGAAGCACAAATTGTGAGCTGGTGATGCTGTACTTCCCATAAGGTGTCTATATGTAAATGTTACAACTTTGCTACTCTGTCCTGATGAGCCCAATTAGGGCGAAACGCTCGACGGATGCCCTGTGGCTAAATTTGACCTGCATTAATTACTTTCCATTTTTCATTAATTTAAGACTCATTAAACTAACTTCTGATTAAATATATCTTTGGCCATGGAAAAGGCGTTGAGCCGGATCTCCTCCGACTGTTGTTAAAACCTGCGATATTAGGTGAAACAATACGAAGACAAATTGTGAGCTAGGTGATGCTGTACTCCCATAGGTGTCTATAAAATGTTACAACTGCTACCTGTCCTGATGAGCCCCAATTAGGTCGAACGCGTCGACGGATGCCCTCGTGTAAATTTGGTCACTGCCATTATTCTTTATTTTCATTAATTTAAGACTCTTAAACTAACTTCGATTAAATTATATCTTTGGCTATGGAAAGGCGGTTGAGCCGGATCTCCTCCGTGCCGACTGTTGTTAAAACCTGCGATATTGGTGAAACTGAAGACACAAATGTGAGCTGGTGATGCTGTACTCATAGGTGTCTATATTAAATGTTCAACTTTGCTACTCTGTCCTGATGAGCATTGGGCGAAACGCGTCGACAGGATGCCCTCGTGGCATTGAGTCACTTGCCTTAATTACTTTTCATTTTCGTTAATTTAAGACTCTTAAACTAACTTCTCGATTAAATTATATCTTTGGCCGTGGAAAAGGCGGTTGAGCCGGATCTCCGTGCCGACTGTGTTAAAACCTGCGATATGGTGACAATCGAAGACACAAATTGTGAGCTGGTGATGCTGTGACTTCCCATAAGGTGTCTATATTAAATGTTGCAACTTGCTACTCCTGTCCTGATGAGCCAATTAGGTCGAAACGCGTCGACAGGATGCCCTCGTGGCTAAATTTGAGTCACTTGCCATGTAATTACTTCATTTTCATTGAATTTAAGACTCAGTTAAACTAACTCTCGATTAAATTATATCTTTGGCTATGGAAAAGGCGTTGAGCCGGATCTCCGTGCCGACTGTTGTTAAAACCTGCGATATTAGGGTGAAACAATCGAAGAATGTGACTGGTGATGCTGTACTCCATAAGGTGTTTAGTACAACTTCTGCTGACTCGCTGATGCGCTGATGGAGCCCCAATTAGGGCTGAAACGCGTGACAGGTGCCCTCGTGGCTAAATTTGACACTTGCTCATTAATTACTTTTCGATTTTGCGTGGATTGAATGTGTAAAGACTCATTAAACTAACTTCTCGATTAATATATATATACAGCCATAGCAAAAGGTTATGTAAAGAATTATGAAATTACATTTTTAAGAGAAATTCCATTTGTAGAAAATTACCCTTACAATTATTATCATTTATTTGCTTTCCCAATGAAAGTTAATAGTAAATATCAAGTTATTATTCTTAGGACCAAGTTGCTTTCCCTAAATGAACTTAGGTATGGATTCACAAATGAGAAATTAAAACAATTGGCACCTGACCAATACTTATGTCAATCATTAATGACAACAGCTATTCAAACAAATAGCCCTTGCGAAGAGCAAATATTACGATTCTCTAATCACTATGAGAATTGTGTACCAAAACCAGTACAAATTACAGACATGAAAATTCAGAAAGTTACGGACAACAAGTGTATTGCTGTTTTTCCGCAAGAAGTGATGGCAACCGCCAATTGCAACAAAGATAAAAAACAGCTTAGCTCTAATTGGAAGCAAAGTGATCACCAATTAGGGAGATTGTTATTTAAAATTAAAATGTGAAATTATTCGGGTATATCAAAACCCAGTTGTGACGAATAAATTTGCAAGCCTACCCGAACTACAATTCAAAATCCAAAACGAAGACAGCGGAATTATCCAGAAGCCAATGCAACTAGAACATCTAGGTCTCGACGATCTCAACCACGCAGTAAGGTTAATGGACAATTGAACGAATTAAAAGTGCTAAAGTTACATTATGACTACACTAATGCTTGGACAATTTTATTGATTATTTTATTATTATTATTAGCTGTATACTTATTGTACAAAATGTATATTACATATAAGATCAAGGTAACAAAAATTAAGGCAAAGAAACCACAATTGAATCTTTAGGGACAATAAGTTTTTAGAAATTAAGTATCAACTCTTAATTTTTATCTAAGTCGGGAGGAGCAACATATCCCCATCTTAAAATATATGTAAAATAAACGTAATTATTATGTCTTAGTAATAACATGTTACATTGTATTAATTGAAGGTTATAAATTAAGTGTTATCAGAGTTCATATCAGAAATAAGAAAGGAAACGACTATTGTATTCCAGACGCAATCTAATACCACAGGTGCAGAAACAATAAACTGCAATCAACCAAACTCATTTATAATTACTTAGATTAAGACAATACGTGATTATCAAGAAATAACAGACAGCAAGATCTGCACTTTCCCACAAGATGATGTGAGGCCAGAGGCTTTATATAAACTGTGTGAAGCCCCCGATCGCCAGTCAGTCTTCGAACTTAAAACCTTTTCAAAAATTATGTGCAGATACTTTGGTTATAGAAGCTCAAAACTTTTTATCAAATGTAGACACATCCACAAAAGTAGGACAAGCGATACCTATTACTTCAAAAAATAGTATTGATGTAACTCAAAGATTTTTACAGTACTTTACATTTTACGGTACACCTGAATCAATTACTTTAGATAATGGAAGTGAATTCAGAGACGAACTATACAAAATTTCCTGGAACTTTATAAAATAAATATCCATTTTGTGACAGAGAATCATCCGGAATCAAACGGATTAATTGAACGATTACATTTGACTTTATTAGAACATATCTGACTTTTAAGATTAACATACACCAATTTAATGTTATATACCCTAATTGTTTACAACAATGCAATTCATCCTTCAACGAACTTTACGCCCCTCGAATTATCGCCAGGACATTCAGACTCCTGAAACCCTTATGATATATACTATAATAAACAAGTATATCAACAATACGCCAAAAATTATAAACGAAAATTAAAAATCGCTTATGATAAAGTCAAAAATAAATTAGACAGCGATAAGGAACGTATTACAAAACCCGCAATGAAAACGCCAATATAAACAATTTTATTTCGTACATGTTTAGTGCAAACTGAAAAGGATTATTGAATTTTTAAATGTTAGAAATACCATTGCTAAATAATGCTATTTTAGTGGAAGCCTTCAAGGTCGTTTCTTTACCGAATTATAATTTTTAGGTAACTTATATTTTAATTTATGTTGAGTTTTAGATAAAAGTGTCTAAAAGTTCTATTAGTAGACGTTTTTTGTGTTTTTGTGTTTTCTCCACTACCACCACCAACCACAACCACCAATCACCTTATTCTCCCCCACCTTCTCCTCCTCTACTTTTTTCTCCGTCACCTCCTCGTCCAGAGACAATTCCTCATTCACCACCATC
Source organism: Platerodrilus igneus (assembly GCA_036346225.1). Taxonomy (NCBI): domain Eukaryota; kingdom Metazoa; phylum Arthropoda; class Insecta; order Coleoptera; family Lycidae; genus Platerodrilus; species Platerodrilus igneus. The sequence goes on from JARFIW010000385.1 coordinate 6,979,361, forward strand.
TCTCTACACCGCTTCCTAAGCCTTTTCTTTCACCTCAAACACTTCCTCCACTTTCACGTCGGCCTATCTCACTTATCTAACCTAAAATGTTACGTTTAACAAAACTGTCACTATAATTACGTCGCACCACCATTTTGCCTCAACTGTCACTTTTCTTACCCTATCTTGGTACAATTTGCAGACTCACCCTACATATTGTTGCGATCCACTATTAGGCAACCCGTCAAACATACAAACGCCCGAGGCACATCATATTCTCAAGGATTCCAGAATTATTCTAGAAATTACTAGATAATGAGTCATGTCTTTCATTTAGGGTATATATAAGGCCGCTTATGAATGTAAAAGTGAGTCCACATAAGAATGTCGTATATAAATTACATCGTGTATAGTGAATGTAGTTGAGCTTTTTGGAAGCCTAAGCGTATATATACATAAATGTTATATGAGCTAAACGTGTCTAATGTACATGCAGCTTGTAGTATACATAAATAGATAGAGCTTGGATTGAATAATAGTTGTGTTAGTGTTGTTAATGGACCTATGGTAAAGAAGTTAGTTTAAGAAGATATTAGTGCTTGTAAATTCATTAGTGTAATAGTGCTTCATTGTTAAGTGTCCTGAAAATATCTATAAATAAAGCATATACTGTTAATTGGACTTGGAAACAGTGAGTAATAAAGACTATTGCTATTACTTGTTTTTAAATTAAAGAAACGCGGTAGCAGTAGCCCGCTTCAATATTCTTTTAACGAGCATTAGTTTTGCTTACTTAAAACCGGTATCCCACTTGCAATAAATTTTGACTACAATAAAGCTCGGATGAAGTATGATACGTATATTTTTCGACAACACCATAACCAAAATCTTAAACTAATATTTTACTTCACTTTTCCAAGCTGAATGCTGAAAAAATCAAATTGCTAGGAGAAATTTCTAGGACAAAACATAAGATTGTTATAGAAAAACTGAAGGTAAGCTGTTTTCTTATAACATTTTGCGTTTATCATAAACATTGTATTTGCCCAGCAAACACCATGTAGGGGTTTGGCTGGAAAGGTTGGAACTGAAGAATTGGGTAAAAAAAGAAGTTTTAAAAGCTACTATATAGAAATTACAAAATTATAACAGAAAACTTAAAACTGTGTAAAATATTATTTATCAATGTTTTTATATCCCATCCATACGTGTTAGTAAATCTGATGATGGCGAAGAGTTTATTATCATTCTCAGACAAGTTAGTTTTATTAATTTGTTATATATAAAGCTAACGCTTTCACTGCATATACACAACATTGTATGCATGCGGAGTTTGCTACGATTAATCGCAATATGTTTTTAGTCCTTTACGCTAATATTCATACCTACTACAGTGTTATTAATACCCTTGATTTTTTTTGATAATATCATTTTCATATAGGTTATAAGTAGACATTTCTTTCGTTTCAACTACCATGTTTCAACTACTTAGCAAGGTAATCGGTTAAATATACATATCTTTGACTGTTGAGGGAAACCCTATAATTAATAAGCAATTGCTATTTTTAATTTTTGTTTTGATAATACAAAATACATAATATGACAGATACATTTCCACAAACAAGACACAACTATTTCTTCATTTTTATTCGGAGTTGTTATTAACATCTGTAACTTAATTTTGATTTTACAATTTAGATCTGTACTTCCTTGGTGTAGTCCTTTTGCTACTCGATAGCCCCCGCCAACCTCGACGCGTAGACAACTCCAGTTCAGGCGCGCGGTCAGCCTTTTTTTAATATATTGTTTAGACTGTCCAAGGTAAGTGCTTCTACAAGAGCATTCAATAGTATAAATACTATTGGCGGCTCCGCGGCGTAGTGGCATGTGTGTGACTACTACGCCCAAGGTCATGGGTTCGAATCCCGACACGGTCCGCTTGAAAAATGTTAGGCGAGCATTTTTCACAAAAATACACCCTCGTTCGGATGAGAGGTAAAATGGAGGTCCCGTGTGTGAGTGTTGTCACGCACCTTAAAGATCCCTACCTTGCTTGGAACAGCAAGGGTTCGGCAAAATTCCAAATTTTCCAGGTGAAAAAAAAAACTCGCTTCCTGGCCAATGTAGTACCTTTGGGTGGAGCATTGGAAAATCACATGTAAAGTATAAATACTATTGCTAAGTAGCAGTTTTGGAGTTTTGTCTTTCAACTTATCGAATAAAAGACAGTAATTTTGTGTGTTGATAAACTAGTTTTATGTGCTCTTTTTATAACGTGTGTATAATTTGTGCAGATAATTTTTTAATAAATAGAATGGTTTTGTTAAGTATTCTAATGGATGTATTTGATGTGTATGGTTATTGTCTTGATGTTAATATAAAATTGTATTAATAAGATATTTCAGAAAACCATTATTAATGAAAATTCTCTGTAGTTTTAATAAATTTTTTTGGAGAAATTGTGGATGTGAGATTTTCTTAATTCTATATTTTAATGCTGAAATGGTATTAATTTTGTGTTGGAGACAATGATTTGAAAAGTAATTTATACATCGGCCAGAGTTAGTAGGTTTTTAATACCAATCAAATAAAATGTGTTTGTTATTGTCTCGGATTACTAATGTATGTAAAAATAGTATTTGTTGATTAATTTCGATTTCATGAGTGACTTTGAGGTGTGGATTATACTAATTAAAAGCTTCAATAATTGTTTGAATCATATTGTAAGGAACACAGCATAAGATGTCGTCTACATATTTTACTATAAAGGGAAGGACAAATGGTAATGTTGGTATTGTGGTTTGAATAAGTTAATCCCTTACAATCTGTGAAAGTATTGGCGATAATGATGATCCCATTGGGGTTCTAAAAATTTGAGGATAAAAGGTATTTTGAAATGAAAAATAAGTGTTACTAAAACCTAGTGTCAGTGAACTACAAAACATTTTGATATCTAAATTGCAATGTTGTTTAACGTTATTCCATTTTGTTTTTATAATACTTATAACTAAATCCAAAGATATATTTGTAAATAATGAAGTAACATCCAGTGATATAGTCTATAGTTTTCGGGAATCTGGAAACCATTATATTTTTCAATGAGTTGAAAGGTGTCTTTGATATTGAAGCCTTCTTCCATTGGAAATGATTTATTAAAGATATCAGATAGCCATTTTGATATTTGATATGTAGGTGGATTGATTGAAAAAACGATTGGCCTGAGTGATAAAATAGGCTTATGAATCTTATGTAATTCATAATATTTACCAGCAGCGGTGTTGTTAGTGATAAGTGATTTTTTGGTGTCGATGGTAATCATATTTTTATCATATAACATTTTTATGTGATCGTTAATCTTATTTTGGATTTTTAGCATGGGTTCTTTAGGTACGCCACTTTTTCAATAGGACAGTATGAGCTGGTCTAGAATTTTTTTGCGATTGACAAGGCTAATTTTTCATCAGGCAAATTAGAAGCTGGTAAATATTGCAAAAGGGGTAGACATTAAAAAATGCGCGGTAGTAAGAATTTCCGGATACCGATTAGAACCTAGTACACAAAGTGGGCGAGAATTTAATAGACATTCAATTTGATTCAGCACTGTCAGCATCTCTTCGTAGGATAATAACTGAGCGCCAACAACTTTATGTAAATGAACTCTTTATGTTGGTTTCCCATATTGCACCGAAATGAGGAACCCTAAGGGCAATAATTTTCCATTCAATGCGGCGTTTGGCTATTTCATGATTAATAGCGGTTTTGTGATTTGAAGAATGTACAAATTGCGATAATTCCGCAAATTCGGCTTTAGCGCCAATGAAATTGGTCGCATTGTCCGAATGCATACAAGCAACTGGACCGCGGTGTAAAATGAAACATTTGAAATCTGCAAGAAAACAATAGGTGGTTAGATCTGAAATCAATTCCATATGTATGGCTTTTGCTGTCGGGCAATCCCCATCTGCGTATGAGAGTGATTTTTATAGAGCCTGCATAATTCACTCCAGTATGCACAAAAATCTTGGATTCACATGCTCCAAATGGAGATAAGTCAGCCATTTTTAGTGACGGGTGAGATAAAGATAAGCGGAAACAGGTATTGCACATATGAGTTCTTTCTCTTACAATGTTCCTTGCGTAAAGTATCCAAAAGCGATTCCGTTGAATGGACATTGAAAGAGTTGTGCCCGTGTGACAATTAATCTTGTGATAATAATCTATTATAAGATTAACAACATGATCCCTTTAAGACAATAAAGCGGGATGTTGCGTTTCAAAGGGAACATCATACCTAGATGGTCTGCCCCCTATGCATAACAATTTTTTATCATCGATAAAAATGCATAACTTTTGAAGACTTTTGGGGGATATTTTAGAATTGTTTAATCGGTGCAATTTTTTCTTAAAATGTACTGACTGAACAGCTCGAATAATATAGGTTTCTGCCACAATTAAATCGGATACTTCAATAACATTTGACTGCGAAAGTAACTTTAAAAAGCGAAGAATGTATACTACTATTCGAAGTAATTTTCTCCAAGACGAAATGAGTTGGTCTAACTAGTGTAATAAAGTTGGGGTGTCACATTGAACAATAGCGATTAATAAATTTACATTAAATTCAGGAATTTGTTCTTCTTTAGACGGTGCAAACGGTTTGATCAGCCAATCTGTTGTTGGACTATTTATCCATGGGGGATCGTTCCACCATAAATCATGCGCGATTAACTGGGAAGGCAACAGGTCGCGGGATAAACAATCGCTGGGATTGTCCGTTCCAAATACATGATCAAAATGCCTAGGGTGTAAATTATCCTGACATTTGGCGATATGGTTGTCTACAAAAATATACTTTCTATGTAGTGAGAAATGTATCCACAAAAGAGCTACCGTAGAATCTGAAGAGGTGTATATACCTGAAATCTTTATTTGCAAACTGAAAATATCATTCACTAATTTCACAAGTTCAGAAAGCAATACGTCAGGAAATAACTCTAACCTTGCTAACCTTCGATACAGTACAAAGTAGTCGTACCCTAATGCAGCCATTAGGATAAGAAATTAATAAATAAACAGCACACCCGTATGCCTTAAAACTTGCATCACAAAAGGAATCTATGTTAACAACAGAATCTTTAAAAACGCCAATATGACGAGGGATCAATAATTGAGACATTGTAGGAAATTTTGAACTAGGCCTGACATAAATGAGATAAAAATTAGACAGGGACAAATAAGAAAATGATCGAAACGAAACCAAAACCATCGTGGGAAGATGTAGTAACCAGAATTGCAACAAGAAGTTGATAGTAAGTTTAGGTTAAGACAAAATAGGTAGAGTAGGAAGTGCAGTTATTTAGGGATGTCATTCACAAATAACAACAGAAGTCTTTAAGGACTTAAACTGAGTATGCAAATTTAGTATAGCTACAGGTATTTTGGAAAAACTATTAACGGTTTACGGGAGAACGCATCAATGTACATAAGGTTACAAAACTTGGACATCGGCAAAAAACAGCTTAGTATGTCAGAAGTTTCTCACATGTGGTGATAGATGCTATGGTTTCTCTTGGAGGTTAGTCTTCTGTTTAGTTTGTACAGGTTGCCTTCTTTATCTAGCGTGTTGTTTACGTGAGAGGGACATCTTTCCGTTCTGTAGTTATCCAGCAATACTTGTTTGGCGTTGAGCAGTGTTCTAAAGTTAGGATCTCGTATGTGTTGCCATCTTTTTACTATTTTTTGTTTGTTTTTTATTTCGTCTCTGGGTGTATTGTGGCAAGGCTGGTTTTTTTGTTCTGTTGTATAGTATGTGTGTTGTTGTCGATGGGCTTTCCGGAGAGCGTTCTCAGTGTTTTTGTGGCGTCGTCGATGTCTTGTGAGTTTTTTATGTTAGTGTTGCCGTCTGTAGTTTTCTGCTGTAGTGTTTTGTTGTATTTTTGCCAGTTGGTTTTTCGTATCGTAGCGTTCGTACCTGGTTGCGTGTGCATCGTGACTATAATTGGCAGGTGGTCCAAACTCAGGTCTTCCATCACTTCTAGGTCTATTGGGTGTGGAGATGTCTCGTGATCGTGATGTTTAACACGTCTGGTTGATGTGCGTAATTTTTGATATTCGTGTTGGTGCGTCCGATCCAGTTATATTCCACTAATTTCTGGCTGCGTGGTTGTATAGAGTGCGACCAGCTTGATTTTTCATTCTGGAGACACAGCTTGGATGTTTCGCGTTCAGGTCACCGGCGATAATTGTGGAGATGACTTCTGCCAAGAGGCTGTCTAGTTCTGCTGTTCGTATTCTTTGAGTTGGGCTTTTGTAGGTCCATATTAATTGAAACTGTTCGCCGTGGATGTTGATGCGAATTCTTGTAGGAAGTGTTTCAGTTCTATCCTTTTGTTGTTAATACCCTTGGCGTTCTAGTAGAATATCTTTAATGTGCATTGCAGTTTATTAGCCGTTGATGCTTCCCAAGGTGTCGATTATTGCCGCCCATAGCAGGTTGGTGACGGAGTCGCCAAATATGTAAGAGCTGATTGCCTTTTGAGTCCACTGGAGGATCTTATATACGATTTTCATCTTTCTTGATTCTTCGGTTGTTGGTGATGGTTGGTGTCAGGTTTTGGGGACAGTCACTTTGTTGGCGGCTCTTGTGCTGAATTGCGCTGTTGGAGTGGATGGTGTGATCGTTGGTGGTAGTGAAGTTCTCGGTGTTGGTTGGGCTCGAGTCCTGGGTTTCTTTTTCTTGCTCCTTCTGCTATTCTTCGCCCTGGTCTACTGTAGGGCTTCGTTTTCCGTGGAACTCGTTTCGTCGGTGGTGTTAGTTGAGGGGGATCAGTTAGAGGCGACTTGTAGGTTGGTGAGTTGTAGCGACCCCCCCCCCCTGAATATTGTGTAGCCGTTTTTGTCTGTGTAGTGGGCGGTTTCGTCTTTGTTGCGATGTTCTTGGGTCGGTTTTTACTTCTTCTGTTCCTGCAGTTCTTGCTGGTGTGAAGAGCACTGCCGGTAGTTGGCGTGGTGCGGGTCATTGCAGTTGTGCATGTTGGTGTTGTTTCCCTCCGCTTTTCGCCTGCTGCGTAGTGGTGTTTCCCACACTTCACGCACCTCGGCTTGTAGCCGAAGTTTAAGCTTGAGTGACCAAACCTTTGGCATGAGTAGCATTGCGAAAGCTTACCCCGCGTTCGAACGCTACTACTATGATCCAGTTTCAGTAGAGGAATGTCGTGATGTCGTATACTTTCCTGGACGTTAGATAGTTTTCCATTGTTAGTAAGAACGTGTTGCAATGCGTGCGTTGTTGGGATTGTAGGTTGGTTACCTTGTTAATTTTGAAACTCAAGTCGATTAGCTCCTACTTTACGTCTAGGTTGAATGTCATTCCCTTCATGACTATCTTTCAGCTCGGATGGTATAGGTGTGGAACTGGATCCCTTGCTTTTTCAGATAGTCCTTAATCAATCTGAATTCGCTTGGGGTGGTATGCAACCTTGCCCCTTGTCCAGAAGCTCGAATGTCTACATTCTTTTTCGCCCAGGATTTAATTTTCTTCGCGTGCTGCAGGAGGTTCGGGAATTTATCCTCGAAAATGGGCAGAATTCTTGTGCTCACTGCTGTTGGTGAAGCTGTTTTTGGCTGTCTTGTAATTGCAGCGATGGAAGTTGTTACGCTAGCATAGGTGCTAGGTGCTTTATTCGTCAAAGTGTCCTTGTTAGTGTTGGTTGCAGGAAGTCCGTCGTTTGCGTCTATGCTCGTGTCTGTTTCTTGGGGGTCGTTGGCGGTATCTGTAATTTTCTTGTCGGGGTGCTTTATCCTCATTCGTATCTTTTCTGTTTTTAACGTGGGCTTGATCTCCATACCGGAATCGTCCGCGAGGCTGACTGCGGTTCTTGGCTGCTTCTTGAAATCTTATTTAACTAATTTAATTCTGTTTATAACAATTTGATTTGAAAAGAGCAGAATTGCTGTGTTTTCTCGTAGTAGACTCTCTTATGTGTACTAGATCGAGGTTGAACTGAGACTTCAGGGCAGTGCACGAGATTAGGTTTATAGAAGAAGACAAAGACTCGACTATATTGACCAGATTAAGATATCTGTTTGCAAAAATGGTTACATGACGTTGAATAAGCTGGTTCAGTATAGGAAACAATAAACTACGTCAAATCTAGCTTGAGGGAGTGACGAATAGAGAGTGAGAGAGAATGCCTCAAAAAGTAGCTACGTTCGATATAACTAAACTATACACAAATTTTTAGAACGCATCAAAGTCATATTTAATAAAATAAGAAATTTTAAAATCGTACACTCTTATTATATTATTCTCAATCGTAAGCTAAAGAGAAATATTAGGTTATGTTATACCTTGATTCTTGACGTTGAAGTCTGCTTTCAAAGAAAACGTCTCTGTACATCTATTGTAACATATATACATTTTTGTATATTTTATATTTCTTTATCCTCGTGACTATCAGCTATAAATCAAACCTCCCAATTTTCTAAACCTTAATCTGATATCACGGGGTCGAGAATTTCTTCTTTTTCTTTTAAGCCCAAGGTAATGTCGGATGGTAACTGGCTTGAGACAAAGAAAAACTCTTAAGATATAAACGGCTAGTCGAGTGTTAGCTCTGGGTAGATCATGAGCTTGGGTCATGGGTGAATAATAGACCAAAAATACCTTTAATGAGCGCCACCGTATTTTTTAATACAATAACCAACAAAATTTTACTGTGCTTGTATAAGGGAATGCGGAAACCTTATCTTAACACCACTAACATAGCCATAAAACTTGAATTTCACTCTTTCGGACACACTTACCAAGACCTCAACCACCAGATGTCAAACAGATGTCTCAGCTTTACCTGTGAACAAACAAAGCACAACATGGACACCATTTGTGTCCTCAAAACATTTGCCAAAAATAGAATAATAGAATTTAGGCATCTAAAATATACTAAGGGAATTCATTTTCATTACACACTCTTTTTACTTAAGGAGGATTTGCACTATTTTCTTTTTTATTAAATGTTGAATAATAAAACGCCTTTCAAAAACAAAAGGAATTCTATTTGAATAAATGTCTGATTATATACAGGTGACTGCAATATTTAAGTTTGTATCATTGTCATATTTTTTCATAATAATTCTAGTGAAATTTAACATTCAAAATTAAGATATATAAGTAGATCATTTCTATAAGATTTAATTAGATAGACATGTAATTTATTAATTGTTCATAACACATAAGTTTATGTTAATCATAGAAGTACTTCCTTGATTATTACAACAAAGATTGATTATCAAAGAGCAGAGATTGTAAAATGCCAATATTCTAATTTAATTGTAATCTACTAAAAACACGCGAATTTCCTACACCAATGAAAGTGCTTTTACATGACCTGAAAGTCTTTAAACATAATGTAAAATTAACCAAGACAGCATATGGCGTCTAGATTAGAAAACAGAATCTATAATATTTTTTGTCTGACATAAGTTGTCATTCTGAATTTCTTAAAATACATTGTTTGAATGCGTGTGCAAACAAACTGACAAGCTAGATACTTATTCGTTAATGTTACTAACTTCTAAAAAAACTACTTTATATTTTCGTTACTCAAATAATCAACGTTGGATAATTCATAATAATTTACTATAATATCAAAGCTATCGAAAGTTACAAACACTCACGTGTATCCAAATGTGCTGCAGGTGCCAGCCCTTGACGTTAGCTGTTGTACATTTCCAGCGTAATATCCGTGTGTTATTAGTCATCGGTAAGTTTGAAATATCGAGATCCCATGTAGAATGAACGTTTACTTTACTGCTTATTAAATTAAATAGAACGAAACCATAAATCTTTGCTTTAAATTACTGCTACAAAAATTTGTTTTAGTTTATTATCGAAAATTGTTGTTGAAGATATGTCCGCAAGATATTGCACTATGATGAAAAAATATTAGTATAATTTATTGTATTAATATATACCAACTGTCTCAAATGATGTCCAAAGGGGTTCCATATTCTCAATTAATCTTCTTTCTAACTTTGTTAGAAGCCACGTGTTTCGACCGGACCATTTTGACTTCAACTCGCCTGCAAAAGCGGTTTGCACTATCGAAGGTTGAGAATAAAGTGCCGACTAACAACTTGACAGCGCTTGGCAACAAACTTCAGAGTATATATATATACTAGAATCTATGTGTTACTACGAATATTATATATTAATTTTTATTGGTTGATAATTCACAAATTAAATACTTTAAATTATAGCTGTTTTATTTTTATTTTATTGAACTAAATGTAACTAGAAAAAAAATACGTTACACAGCCTCTTCCCAAGAGAAAAAATTCGAGGTATAGAAGAATTTTTTCTAACAAAAAAATTTCTACGATTGAAACATCAAAATTACTCATATTAACCGTATAAACATCTAACAACTCACAACAAAACAGCACAATCTTTAACTATAACTAACGATGAGTGTAACCAAAAAAAATAAGAATCATTCACTAATTGATATGGGGGGAATATTAATGCATGGGGACGAGTGATCAGTAACTACGCGTACTACACGCCTATAAAGGGACAAATTCGGGGAGTCATAATCGGTATTTACTTCAATCAGTTAAGAATATTTAGGGGAATCTAACACTCAGTAGATGCATGTTATCTATAGTACAAACGCAACAACCATATCAAAGTCAAAAATTTTACCAAAAGCAAAAAAAATATCTTACTATAAATCAGAACTGTAATAATCAAAATCTATAGTATGACAGAATTACTACTAAACAAAAATCTGTACAACGAATACTCTTCTCTACTTTACTATATCTGTCCTAAATATTTATGTACATGTATTTTCAAATGCTGATTATATTTAAACTAATTGATGAATTTAATAGGTACCAAAAACTGTTAGTTACAAAGTCCATTCACGAAACAAATCTATAATACTCGAGAAGCAGACAAAGTATTAACAACACTTATCCATCAACAAGATACCTTTAATCTTTGAGTGAGCACCTCACAACTTTTCTGTAAGAACACTATGCTACAGACTCAACTATCTCTCTCAAAAATTCTACAACTTCAGTGATTCATCACCAAAGAACTCCAAAATCACTAATAAATCATAAGTTGAGCCTACTGGGAGACATCCACCAGCAACTCACCAAAAAAACACTTCATGAACTATTTTAGCTCATGTACACTCTCAATAAGAATAAGCACATCAGGCCTAGTCTCAAACTACTAAACCAAAACTCAAGCATTCGTTTAATGCTTAATATACTATCACTCTCTAACTATATAACTATATGCTTACTACTTTACTAAACATTCTCTTTATTCTCAAACATATACTTCATTACTAAATACGTATTTCTCCACTGAATACATACTCATCACTATATACATGCAACATCTCTAAGCATATGCTGCACTCTCAAACACCTCAATAAACGTATCACCATTCAAAATCCATAAACACATCCTTGTCGTCATCAAAAATATCATTTAACACATGCAATATCTAAATCAACAAACATATGAAGCTCTATTACTACTAAAACCAAAAATTACTTTAAGCAAATCAAAAAAATTTTGATGACTTTAATCTTGTCCTACTTAAGAATTTAAAAAAACACGGACCAAAAAGAATTACGACTGACATCAACTATAATTGGAAGTACTTAAGGATCAGAAACATTTTTAACATCTTCTTCTTTTTCTTCACCTATCGCAGAATTATTGATACTAAACATTTTCTTTGACTTAAATTTGAATACGAAATTATTTTCTACTTTACTTCATGATAACTATTAATAACTGTTCTGGTACACTCTTACTCTACCCATAATCAAACTGTCGATATAAACTAAAGTGCTTCACAACGCATAAATTTGCTAGAATGACAAGCTCCTCCATGAGCCTCACCTAGACTTATAAACAAAATTGCTAGAATGACAAACTCTTCTCTGAGTCTCATCTAGACTGACAAACTAAATAAGCAAAACGAATTACATCATAACTGACTTCAAATAATCTCAAGTGACGATGCCAAAACTGCTAAAGCGACAAACTTACCACGATTCTCGTATAGACTGACATAACGCTGAGCGACCAACCCTTCCTGAGTTTCGTCTAGACTAACATAACGCTACGCGATGAACCACAACAAGCCTCGCTTAGATCTAACTTAACTCAACATACTACGTTGCAACGCGGATATACATAAAAATTGCTACTCAAAACAAATCAAATCAAACCAAAACGTGCTCATGCACAAGAGCAATCTTCAAACTATATTTCAACAGTAAAAACTAGTGTACCATTAATCGAACAACTAGTATAACTAATAAGACTGAAAGATGAACCTACTATCGATGTAATACATCCAAAATCAAATAAACTTGTAATATCCATATCAAACAACTTTAACACTTTATCTAGAAACAGGAATTTCGCTACTCAACTTCTTCAAAATTTTCTTTAGGGAGCTTTAACCGTTGAATTCTACCTGTAAGATGTATCAATCTTGACCTTATCCTTTTAAAAATAGACTCTGCGGGATCATCAATAAATTCTAACAAAACATTTTTAACTGACTCTATACTAGACTCAATCTCTTCTTTCTCTACTTCGAAATCCACTTTATAACTTGAAGGATCTATCAAACAACCGGGTTTATCTGTTTCTTTGGCCAACAACCTCGCTAAAATTTTCCTTTTATCTGAAACTGGTCTTGAATTTTCAATGCCTCTAATGTTCAATTCATATTCTAACTCATTTTTAAGTAAATGAACGATGCTATAAGTTTCTGCCATAATTAAATATCTGAATTTCTCTAACGTATCCCAACTATATAATTTTTGAAGATGAAATCACAAACAAACGGATGTCCTAACAATATAAAGAACCCACTATAAACTGTAACAAACTGTAACAAAAAAGAAACAAAAAAAATGACATTACAAGAATCAAAGCAAACCTCAGTCGCTGAATATAAGTGTGATGAAAATAACTACAAAATGTTCTAGCCTCTAAGTGAAATTTTTCCAGCCTCTAAATGAAATTTTTCCAGCCTCTAAATGAAATTATTCGAGCCTCTAAATGAAACTATTCGAGCCCCACGTTGGGCGTCAGTGTAACAAATATACATTTTTGTATATTTTATATTTCTTTATCCTCGTGACTATCAGCTATAAATCAAACCTCCCAATTTTCTAAACCTTAATCTGATATCATGGGGTCGAGAATTTCTTCTTTTTCTTTTAAGCCCAAGGTAATGTCGGATGGTAACTGGCTTGAGACAAAGAAAAACTCTTAAGATATAAACAGCTAGTCGAGTGTTAGCTCTGGGTAGATCATGAGCTTGGGTCATGGGTGAATAATAGACCAAAAATACCTTTAATGAGCGCCACCGTATTTTTTAATACAATAACCAACAAAATTTTACTGTGCTTGTATAAGGGGAATGCGGAAACCTTATCTTAACACCACTAACATAGCCATAAAACTTGAATTTCACTCTTTCGGACACACTTACCAAGACCTCAACCACCAGATGTCAAACAGATGTCTCAGCTTTACCTGTGAACAAACAAAAGCACAACATGGACACCATTTGTGTCCTCAAAAACATTTGCCAAAAATAGAATAATAGAATTTAGGCATCTAAAATATACTAAGAATTCATTTTCATTACACACTCTTTTTACTTAAGGAGGATTTGCACTATTTTCTTTTTATTAAATGTTGAATAATAAAACGCCTTTCAAAACAAAAGGAATTCTATTTGAATAAATGTCTGATTATATACAGGTGACTGCAATATTTAAGTTTGTATCATTGTCATATTTTTTCATAATAATTCTAGTGAAATTTAACATTCAAAATTAAGATATATAAGTAGATCATTTCTATAAGATTTAATTAGATAGACATGTAATTTATTAATTGTTCATAACACATAAGTTTATGTTAATCATAGAAGTACTTCCTTGATTATTACAACAAAGATTGATTATCAAAGAGCAGAGATTGTAAAATGCAAATATTCTAATTTAATTGTAATCTACTAAAAACACGCGAATTTCCTACACTAATGAAAGTGCTTTTACATGACCTGAAAGTCTTTAAACATAATGTAAAATTAACCAAGACAGCATATGGCGTCCAGATTAGAAAACAGAATCTATAATATTTTTTGTCTGACATAAATTGTCATTCTGAATTTCTTAAAATACATTGTTTGAATGCGTGTGCAAACAAACTGACAAGCTAGATACTTATTCGTTAATGTTACTAACTTCTAAAAAAACTACTTTATATTTTCGTTACTCAAATAATCAACGTTGGATAATTCATAATAATTTACTATAATATCAAAGCTATCGAAAGTTACAAACACTCACGTGTATCCAAATGTGCTGCAGGTGCCAGCCCTTGACGTCAGCTGTTGTACATTTCCAGCGTAATATCCGTGTGTTATTAGTCATCGGTAAGTTTGAAATATCGAGATCCCATGTAGAATGAACGTTTACTTTACTGCTTATTAAATTAAATAGAACGAAACCATAAATCTTTGCTTTAAATTACTGCTACGAAAATTTGTTTTAGTTTATTATCGAAAATTGTTGTTGAAGATATGTCCTCAAGATATTGCACTATGATGAAAAAATATTAGTTTAATTTATTGTATTAATATATACCAACTGTCTCAAATGATGTCCAAAGGGGTTCCATATTCTCAATTAATCTTCTTTCTAACTTTGTTAGAAGCCACGTGTTTCGACCGGACCATTTTGACTTCAACTCGCCTGCAAAAGCGGCTTGCACTATCGAAAGTTGAGAATAAAGTGCCGACTAACAACTTGACAGCGCTTGGCAACAAACTTCAGAGTATATATATATATATATATATATATATATATATATATACTAGAATCTATGTGTTACTACGAATATTATATATTAATTTTTATTGGTTGATAATTCACAAATTAAATACTTTAAATTATAGCTGTTTTATTTTTATTTTATTGAACTAAATGTAACTAGAAAAAAAAATACGTTACACTATAAAGAATTTACAGTATTGTATTTAAGCAGGTTGTTAGTTTGCTTTGTAGACTTACATGTACCAACCACTGCACTACCTTCAAAAGGCAAAAGTTACTTATGGCATGTGTCGTTGCTACATGATTGTTACCCTTGATTTATTAATTAAAGTCTGTTTACTTCAGCATATAACTTTAATTAAGCTTAATTATATTGTCGGGTGAAATAGCTATTTTACGGTTATCCTTGGAATTATTGCGCACCACCAAGATCCAGGTATTTATTCTATACATGTTTGCTAAATTCCGCTCCAATTAATTTAGGTTTCAAAGTCATAAAGTATTTACAGCAGTCTGATTTCTCCTGAAGTATACTTAAAAAAGACAACTTATACGAAACAAAAGTTAAAGTTAGCTTTTTATAAATGCCTGTCTCGCTTGTCAATTACACTTATATCAAACAGCAAACATGGCAATTCTTTGTTTGAAACTACAATTTTGCGTTTAAATACTTTATTAACTCGGCAGTTTTCGCACTCTACATAAAACAATTGGAAGTTCTTGAACAGCCTGAAAATGTGTGCGAAAAGGATATTACACAAAACTAATGGATACGTATGATAATCTCGCAAGCCTTGTTTTCGTAGTAAAGACGAGTGTCTTAGCTAAAAGTTGTGCTAATACAATCTACCGCTAATGCTCATAACGAAAACTAGGCTTCGGCGAATATCTTACCCAGCGTATAATTTTGTCTAATACCCTATCCGCAAACATTTTCAATCTACCAAACAACTTCCAATTTGGTTTATGTGGAGTGCGAATGCTGAGGTTTCGATAAAGCATTTAGGTATTAAAGTGTTAAAAATAATTCAATAGAGCTATGTTTCGAGAGAGTGTTATAAATTTTGCTGAAAAAGTAACCTCAGTTGTTGAAGAAGAATAGAACAAAGAAAATGAAATATGAACGAAAGATTATATCAAAAGAAGACAGATATGAAACATCTGCACTCCTTTTGAAAATGGATTTATTATGCGCGAATATTATTTAGTTAGTGCTGATGCATTTCCATTGTAACCATTCCCTTTAAAACTGTATAGCATATATAGAAGATTTCTGACCATTCAAAACAAGTTTGCATTTACCGCTTGTTACATACAGTTTTGGCCACAGAAATCTAGCCTGTAATCCACAAAGAAAATTCGGTGAAGTACTTCGTTAAAAATTCGGTGTCTCGATAAAGTACAGAAAACTTTCACTGAACTATCAAGAACGGTTGCTGAGTAACTCAGATGGAAAGATAGTGAAAATGTTTGAATAGAATCTCAGAATGCTATCGTGTGAGAAATACTAGTTTTAGTTGGGCATTATCTTGGACATCACCTGAACTCTAAATACGCGGATTTCTTGGGAAAACCCCAAGAGAAAATAACAGGAGAATACCGAATCTCGAGATTAGGAAAGTGGTTCTGACCAAAAAGTCACACGAAGAATAATCGAGTACATTAATGCTAAAACCTAACTTAAAATAAACATTAACAAAAAGGACACTGATATACCTATTGAAAAACTATTAGTTGGAAAAAATGTTTCAGCAAAAAACAAATATATGAAAAATTACTTAGCCTAATGGAAAACGTTTTTGGCGAAGAAAACTACTTTATAAGTTCTTAAACTATTAACAAAAACGTTCTGTAGGTTCGTTTATAGGTTAAAAATGTTTGTTAAATTACCGTCACTGTAGTTTATAGTTTCAAAACCTTTATCATGGGTACCTAAAATAATTAAACTATAGACGCTTTTGGAAGTAATTAAAATCAATTATATTGTAGACTCAATTCATTCTAACAAATTCCTATGGAACTTCCAAGTCTTCGCTAAAATATTTGATGTTCTTAATTAACATGCCATTCTCCACCGTGAGGTAGTCTATATGTAAGAGAACAAATTGTTTCTAAAATTATAAGCGAGCAAGCTGGTAGGGTATTATTCCGGACCTCATTAACAAATCGCTCTCATCAGTTCGACACCTCATTATTCAAAGGTTAACTTTACATACTCAAATTTGCATGTTATCTTTTTTTAATGATAATGAAGAAGCGCTTACCAACAAAACTATTTTCCTTCTATACACGACGAATTCATCTGTGGCAGAATTAAGGGAAATGAATTAAGACTGCAAATTAAAATTGCTTTTGACGTTTTTCCTTAGCTGAGGTACGTAAAACTTGTCTTACTGAAATATTAACTTGAATCAGAAAAAGTGGCTTTCTCTATTTTTTGAATCAGCATAACTTAGCGTGTGGAGATTTTTCGTTCCAGCACGATGAGATCATACTCGCCAACGTTATTTATCATTAATCAAAACTAATGAATAATACAACTGCAATAAATTAGAGTTAAAAGTAGCGGTGACGTCGTTTCAGCATAACGAATTTTGACAACTTTTGAGCTAGAACAATGTTAGCTTACGAAATAGTCTTTCCTTATGTGAAGAATGCACATAACCTAAAAATTATCATTCTTAAATGAAATAACCCTAGTCCTATTGGTGGGATTCGCCAATATAGAAACTGTTAAAATTAAATATGATTATAAACATTTCAAAGGAATGTTACAAGTTGTACAATGACACCACTGAGAAGTTAGCAACTACGAATGCATCGAAGAATCGATCTTATTTTTAGAATTAACAAAATCGGCGAGTTCTACTTGCATTTTTCTTGCTTGATAATTATTCTTACTTTTGTCGTTTAATGTATGTATTTAAATCAATCCTTATTTGTTGGGGATGAACAGCGGTTTATTCGATGTATCACTTTAAGAGAAAGGCTTAACCTAAATCTGGTTCACCTGTTTTTAGAGTCGCGAAACTTGCAATTGATTACTATACGTACAATGGAAAGAATTACTAACAGGAAACAATATTCTTAAGTTGTTTGGATAATATCTCAGCACTGCTAGTTAACAGTTTCGCAAAATATCAGCTTTTACACTGCTTATATCATCACGTTTGACAAGTTTTCTTACATATCATCATCATCATTTTGTTTTCGACCTTATTTAAGGTCGGTTTGACGCAGCTCTAAATTCTTTTCTATTCTGTGCTAATCTAAAAAGCTCTATATACCCTTCACAACCTAAATTTCTAATAATTTGACTAATATAGCTAAAATATTTAGGTCTTCCTATATCCTATCTTTTTCCTTTCCACCTGGCTCTACATAGATATTAGCAACTTGATGGTTGTTAAAGAACTCTAACATGTTTACATGATTACCATTTATAAGGAAATGAAATATAACCTGGTTATCTGCTTCAGAAAGGAAAAGTGTTAAATTATATGTTATGGTAAGGCTTAAGCAACGAATCGCTGCCGACATGCCAGACCGCTAACTAATTGTGAGTTATGTCATGGTGACGTTTATTAAATTATATGTTATGGTAAGGCTTAAGCAACGAATCGCTACCAACATGCCAGACCGCTAACTAATTGCGAGTTATGCCATGGTGATATTTAATTAACTGATTTTTTTTGTTTTGTTTTCGAACTTACTTAAAGTCGGTTTGACGCAGCTCTAAATTCTTTTCTATTCTGAGCTAGTCTAAAAAGGTCTACATACCCTTCACAACCTAAATCCCTTATAATTTGACTAATATAGCTTTGTCTAGGCCTTCCTACTCTATTTTTATTTGGTAGTCTATAATCTAAGACTTTACTAAATAGTCCCTCATGTCTTAACTGGTGCCCTATCATTCTATCTCTCCTGACCTTTAATTGTTTCCACATACAGGGTTCCTCACCTATCCTTCTATAAACTTCCTCGTTTGTTACTCTATCTGTCCAACTAATGTTTAACATTCTCCTATAACACCAAGTTTCAAAAGCTTCTAGCTTTTTCTTATCTACTTCTTTAATTGTCCAAGTCTCACTACCGTATAGTAGAACGCTCCATACGTACGACTTTAAGAAACTTTTTCTATTATCTAAACTAATACTATTAGCTATTAATCTTACATATCAAGCAATGCTAAAACTACTTAATGCAGAAGATAAGCCTTTCTGATAACTGAAATAACTTTTGTTTCAGTTTTCCACCAGTTTTACTTAATAAAGAAAGAATCCTCGCGTGCAGGATACTTGAAAACATACTCGCGTCTAATAGTCTGCCACGTTATTAATGATCTTAGGTTTCCTATATGTAATTCTATATACTTCAATACCATCCAAAAATTATTTTCTTGAAGCTCGAATATTAAGCAAAGCCTTTTAGGTTCATCCTACATTATATAGATAATAATTAAATATCCAAAGCAACTTGGAAAACTTAAAGTTGAGAGAATGCTTCTACAAAAAAGACAGCAATACGTTAACGTTGGGCTTGTGAATAACTTTGTTAGAAAATATTGCTTGAATACGACTCAACCTTTTGAGTATCAATTTACTATATGTTAAGATAGAGACATAGACAAACATAAAAATGATTTCTATACATGTGCAGTTTCAGCTAGCTAGCTGTAATTTAGTTTCATTAGAATGATTAATCGTATTAGATTCGCAAATGAATGCAGTTGCTAGACAATTTTAAAGTTAATTTCATTGTTCGTAAGTGTTCCAGATAAGAGGGTAAATTTGGGACAAGACCTGGTTATTATTTCAGATTCTAAGCATAAATGCACACTTTTTATTACTAGCACGTCTTTGGCTAGAACAGCGAGTCGACAAACTTTTTTAGGCATCACTTCAAAATATATTTATGTAAGTCAATATCAGCCCCTCATTGCTGTTCTTCGTTTTTATGTTTATTAGATTGAGAAATCCTTGTCCACAAAGGTAGGTTGTTGCAAATTGCAACAACTTTCTTACTGCCTGCCTCCTCATGCATAATTTTTATAGCCTAAGCAGCTTCTGACACCCTTAACCTTAGAAATTAAAACTAACAAGTATAATTCACTGTGGTAGTCAGCGTGCATTATCCAGCGTATTAAAAAGAAGAAATTTGCAAGATGAGAATAAAAATTTGACTTTTATACCTAAATTAGGTTAGAAAAATTCTGGTCTGTAAAAATGTGTATGTATTAAAAGAGATGGTGAGTGTGGATAGCTCGTGGTATAAACTATACATTTATATTAGTAAATAAAAGTTCTTAAAAAAAATGTGTGCTACTTTTTTGAGAATTTTTAGTTTTGACTATGGGTTGATCAAAGGTTAAATTAATTGCAGATTCGGACTTCTAAGGAAATTAGAATCCATCAAATGCTTTACACGCTAAGAAGACTTCTATAAATAAAAGAGTATTTTATTATGGATGGATGGAAATAACATAGAGAGTAGAAACTTTATACAGGCAGAGGTGAAAAAAATTTTTTTTGACATGCATATAACACAAGATTTTGCTGACACACTTAACAAGATGAAGACGTACGTAATTATCTATTAACCACATCATTTGCTAAAAGTTTCACTTCTAGATTTTATCAGATAGTGACATTTTCCAATTTAACAAACAAAATTTGGCTAAAAGAATTACTATACAGATTTAAACTTAAAATTGATGGTTATATATAAATCTTATAGCTCCTTTCGGCTTTTTCTTTCTACCTTCTACCGTCCACTTTCCGCCGTGCTCCTTCCAGTGTACTTTATACTTTCCACCTTCCACCTAACACGTATTTAAATCTCCTTTTACTTTCCATACATAAAACGTAAAATTCGAATAAATTAAACACTTTTACCCTTATAGTTATTAACGGAACAAGCAACTTTAAGAAAGGGTAGTGTTGTCTTTGTTTAATGTGCTACAGAAGCTATAAAATTTAAGTACAATTTAAAATATTAAGAAAATTGCAACAGTTACTCTATTTTTTAATTGCATAGTTCCCGTATTAATTATTCTATAACACGTTGTAAAAAAATTTTAATGATTTGGTAACAGTATGAAGAGCAAAGATTACAACAATATTGCTTACATTTCAGAAAAATTATAAATAAAGATTCAGGATAGTGAAAGGAAACAAGTATATTCTTATCGTTGTAAATTGCTTTACCAAGTACGCAATTGCTAAACCTTTAAAAAGTAAAACAAATACAATGAAAAGCATACTGAGAGCAATGCTACACAACGAAAATATTGATTTATAAATGGACGAATGCTAGGAATACTATAACAGCTGGTTTAAAGGAACTTATTAATCAATATGAGATAAACCATTATACCACATATACTGTACTCAAAACCTGTATGACAGAACGTTTTTCAGAACAATTAAAAACAAACTCCGCAAGTCTTTTCACTTACAAGGGTGTTAGTGATGGCTGAAAATTTTACCTAAAGTTACGGAAGAATATAACAACACCAAGCACCGGTCAATTGAATTAACGCCAGTGCAAACAGAAGAACGTCCGGAAAGAATGAAACTTCATACCGCTGACAGTAATGCGGCAAACCGATAAAAATTACTTAAGGTTGGTTACATAGTGCATATTTCTAAATATATATAACTCACTTTGGCAGAGAGTTTCATCTGAACTGGTGCACGGAAATGTTCAAAACTGTTAAAGTGCAACAAACGATACCCATTACCTTACCCTTCCACTGGTAAAAGTGAATGAACAGCCAATCCTAGACGCTTTTTATGGCGAAGAGATTTAGCCTAAAGCAGCACCTGACACGTACCTAGTGGAAAAAGTTATATGGAAACGGAACGATGTTGAGAAACCACTAGTTGCATGGCTGGGTGTGGGGGGAAGCTGGTTTAGCGCAACAAATTTGATTTGGTGTGAATTGGTTAGCTCCAAGTTTTGATATTTATTAATGAGACCTCAAAGAGAAAACATGGCTAACATCCTGGATATACAGTATAAATCAAGCGAATTCTTTGTTAAAGAAGTGGTAATGTTTGATGTGGAAAACGCCGTAGTATGGCACAAAATATTGAAATGCCTCTACACTCTACCTACGTAAGTAAAAATTTAAAAAAACATAACGCATTGCTCCGGGTGCACGTGCATGAACTTAGATTGGATAATCCATCATCAAGCCAATTTCTACGAATTTTTCTGACGCTACACTTGCAAAGGATTATACAACCGTTTTTGTGAAGGGCTGCGACAGATAAGCGAGCAATCAAGTCATTGTCTACTAAACGAAGATAACCGTTTAGCACGTGATCGACAGAATGCTGTATTCACAATGAATTTTGATAGTATGTTTATTCACAATTAGATAATCTACTGTACGTGTATTAATAAAGTTATATGTAAATTATGATGTTTTAATAAGGATCAGATCTGGTAATAATTTTCACATGACTGTCTACGTCTAATAGTTAAAGTGCTTGGTTTGTACGCAAGCGATACAAGCTCGAATCCTGCAGCACCTAGCCTTTTCTCAAGAAATTTTGTGAAGTATTCTATACAAGGTATGTCGTGACGTAACCAAAGTTGGTTGTGTCAAAGTGACAATTGTGTCAAAATGTCGGACGTGTTAAACTGACGTCAGGGGGTAGGCCTGGGGTGATAGTTACAACATGGCGGTAACCCTGTTTAAGTTGGTAACGATTAAAGATAGCGTTTGGGACGTAAATTACGTCTTGATAACCGAGGTACTAGAATAAAAGTGGCGATGCGGAAGGAAGCATGTGGAAAGTGTACGGCGGATGCTGTAAGGTGGATTATGGAAAAAGACAGATAAAAAATGGAAGTAGGAAGGTGGAAGAAATAAAGTGAAAGGTGAAGGTAGAAGCTGGACGATGGAAGGTGAAAAGTGGAAGGAGGAAGGTGGAAGGTGGAAAGTGGAAGGTGGAAGATGCAAAGTGAAACGTGGAATGTGAATGGTGGAAGGCGGAAGATGAAAGGTGAAGGTGGAAAGTGAAATGTGGAATATGAAAGGTGGAAGGTGGAAGGTAGAACGTGGATAGTGGGAGGTGGAAAATGGAAGGTGGAAGGTAGAAGATGGAAGGTGGAATGTGGAAAGTCGGAGGTGGAAGTCGAAGGTGGAAACCTAAGGTTGAAAGGTGAAAGGTGTAAGATGTAAGGTGTAAAATCTTAGGTGTGATATGTAAGTTGGTAGGATGTAAGATGTAAGATCTACGGTGTAGGATATAAGTTGTAAGATGTAAGATGTAAGGTGAAAGGTGGAAGATGTAAGGTGGAAGGTGGAAGGTGAAAGGTGGAAGGTGGAAGGTGAAAGGTGGAAGGTGGAAGGTCTAAGGTGTAAGGTGTAAGGTGTAAAATCTATAGGTGTGAGATGTAAGTTGTTAGGATGTGAGATGTAAAATATAAGGTGTAAGATGAAAGTTGTAAGATGTAAGGTGGAAGGTGGAAGTTGTAAGATGTAAGGTGGAAGTTGTAAGATGTAAGATGGAAGGTAGAAAAGTGGAAGGTGGAAGGTGGAAGGTGGAAGGTGGAAGGTGGAAGGTGGAAGGTGGAAGGTGGAAGGTATACGATGAAAGGTGGTAGGTTGAAGGTGGGAGGTGGAATGTGAAAGGTGGAATGTGGAAGGCAGAAGACGGAAGACGGAAGACGGAAGACGGAAGGTGGAAGGTGGAAGGTGGAAGGTGGAAGGTGGAAGGTGGAAGGTGGAAGGTGGAAGGTGGAAGGTGGAAGGTGGAAGGTGGAAGGTGGAAGGTGGAAGGTGGAAGGTGGAAAGTGGAAGATGAAGGTAGATGACAAAAGGCCAAAAGCGGAGGGCAGGAGGCGTTAGGAAGAATGCGGAAGGTGGAAGGCAAAAGGTGGGGTACGAAAGACGGAAGGCGAAAAGAGGAAAGCGAATGATGGAAAGCGGAAGGCGGGCAGTGGAAGGAGATACACAGAATGCAAAAAAGCGGAATTGGTAGGCGAAAAGAGGAAAGCGGAATGCGAAAAGGGGAAAGGGGAAGGCGGAAGACGGAAGGCGGAATGAGGAAGGCGAAATGTGAAAGATGAGGTGCCCAAAGCGGAGTCTGAAAACTGAAGACGGAAGGCAGACGACGGAAGGTTGAGAACGGAAGGCAGAAAACGGAAGAAAAAAGACGAAAAGTGGAAGACGGTAGGCGAGAGACTGAAGACGGAAGACGAAAGAAAAAAGACGGAATGCGCAATACGGAAGGAGGAAGGAAGACGGAAGCCGGTAGGCGGAAGGCGGAGTTTGAAAAAATATGGAAGACGGAAGACGGAAGACGGAAGACGGAAAGACGGAAGACAGAAAACGGAAGACGGAAAACGGAACGCGGAAGAAGGAAGACGGAAGACGGAAAACGGAATACGGAAGACGAAAGGCCGAGAACGGAAGACCGGAGACGAAAGACGAAAGACGGAGGACGGAGGACGGAGGACGGAGGACGGAAAACTAAAGACGGAAGACTGAAGACGAAAGACGGAAGACGGATGACGGATGACGGAAGACGGAAGACGGAAGACGGAAGACGGAAGACGGAAGACGGAAGACGGAAGACGGACGACGGAAGACGGAAGTCGGAAGACGGAAGACGGAAGACGGAAGACGGAAGACGGAAGACGGAAGACGGAAGACGGAAGACGGAAGACGGAAGACGGAAGACGTAAGACGTAAGACGTAAGACGTAAGACAGAAGACGGAAGACGGAAGACGGAAGACGGAAGACGGAAGACGAAATACGGAAGACGGAAAACGGAATACGGAAGACGAAAGACGGAAGACGGAAAACGGAAGACTAAAGACGGATGACGGAAAACGGAGGACAGAGGATGAAAGACGGAAGACGGAAGACGGAAGACGGAAGACGGAAGACGGAAGACGGAAGACGGAAGACGGAAAACGGAAGACGGAAGACGGAAAACGGAGGACAGAGGACGGAAGACGGAAGACGCAAGACGGATGACGGAAGACGGAAGACGGAAGACGGAAGACGGAAAACGGAAGACGGAAGACGGAAGACGGAAGACGGAAGACGGAAGACGGAAGACGGAAGAAGGAAAACGGAAAACGGTAAACGGAAGACGGTAAACGGAAGACGGAAGGCGGAAGGCGGAAGGCGGAAGACGGAAGACGGAAGACGGAAGACGGAAAACGAAAGACGGAAGACGGAAGACGAAGACGGAAGACGAAAGACTAAAGACCGAAAACGGAATACTGAAGACGGAAGACAAAAGACGAAACACGGATGACGAAAAACGAAAGACGAAAGACGAAAGACGAAAGACGAAAGACGAAAGACGAAAGACGGAAGACAGAAGACGGAAGAAGGAAGACCAAAGACGGAAGATGTTAGCTGGAATTTTGAAGGTGGAAAGTGGAAGGGGGAGGTTCGGTGGTAGAAGGAGGAAGATAAAGATGGAAAGTGAAAGTGGAAGTTCGATTGTGAAAGGTGGAAGGTGAAAGTTGAATGGAAGTTGAGTAGTGGAAGGTACAAGTTTTTGTGGAGACACTGCATATTTTGATGGTCCCGTACGCCCCTATTTTACCTTATTTACGTTTGAGCAATAATAGAAGGCCTAAAGCAGAGAAGATGGTCGATTTCATTAAGGGTTGTTTTCCACTCTAGAAACTTTTACTGCAGTTGAAAGAGACTCTTGGTGAATTATGATATCGAAATATCAAATTATGCTCATCGGAGAACATTTTTGAACATTGTACTATTAGTAACTTCAAGAAATCAGTGTCGTCAATATTGAGTAAAGAGTGCGTAATAGTATATCCAAAACTAATGATTATTAAAAAATTTAGAACCCAGTACATTTGGTAAAGGAATATTACGACATGTGGCCCAATACACAGCCAAATGTCAGGATTATCAAACGAACAGAAACAAAACCATCTATATCGTAAGGTTTGGAGGTTTAGTAGCGATAGCAAAAACATTCAGTCAAAATTTTGTTACGTTCAATTGTGCCCTGCGACTTTTACTGTTGGTTAAGTAACCAATGAACTAAGGATAAAACAGTCACATCCGTGTGTCTTCTGCGAACAAGTTTACAAACCCATCCCGCTTAAAAACTAGCTTCACTAGTGTTACCTGCTACTATAAATTGCTTCGAATGTAATACTTTTAACGCAACACGTTGACTTGTAAGAAAGCCTACGCATTACTCTTTTTTATTACTTAATAGTTTGCTTTACATGTTAACATACGAAATGCGCATTTCGTATGTTCATTATTAAAATTGTCCGTGCAATATAATTGTTTATTTTGTTTTTGTTTAAAATTTAAATTCTTACTTTTATTGTAAATAGAAAATTGATGGCGATATACTTTCTTTGTCTATGTGAATCCCCCACTCTCTGCGTTTGTAGTTAGCCCGGTCTTTCTAAATTCCCTTTACCTTTTTATACGTAATCGTGATTCGGGCTGATCTTGACGCTAATGTCTTTTCTGTTTCTGTATGACGCGTGCGTTTCTCAACCTTACAAATTTTACCGTTTCAGCTTGACAGTAATTTTAAGGGACGTTGCACTATTATTTCATGTAACAAACCTCACTGAACAATCAAGGGCAAATAGATAAAACTCAGATAGTGCATCAGTACGGAGTTTTTAAGTTCAGGTAAGAAACATAAGTGTTGTAATAAGCATTGCCAAGTGTCTAGTTTTAAAGTAAGCACATTTACATTGTAATTGGGTTAATAGTCAAAGAAACTCAATATAATAATCCCCAAGTAGTCATAGATACACGGTGTACATACTGGTTTCTAAAATAATACCTAAGCAATCTATAATTAGAGATGTAACTGTATAGAAATGTATTTATAAGTAACTTGACTATTTAAACTTTTAGCACCCATTCTTATTTATTGTTGATTGCCTGTGTTGCAAGGCCAAATCAGTGTGTAGGAAGTTTTTGCCTCAAACAGAAAGAGAGTGTAGGGATATTAAACAATTTCCCCAGTAACACTGAAAGATTGTTATGCATAATCCACTTACAATATCAATAACCACAAGGTTGATATTTAATATCTCATAGTGTTCTATATTTATGATATTTACTTACTTTAAGGTTATATAAAAGTGAAATGTACAACTGAAAAAGACAATATAATAATGGTATTGTAATAATTCGTATTAAATGTGTAAGACGTCAAGCGTCATCGTGTTAATTATTGAAGAAGAAAAGAATTTTATTAACTAATAATATTTTAAAGGGCAATGAATTTAATTACACAGTCCCGGAGAAAGAAGCGTTAGCGGTGGTAATGTTTTTGAAAGAGTGGCGAAGATGTTTTGTGTCGACTGTTAACAATTATTACGGACTATAAAGCACTGTCGTACTTGTTAAAATGCCGTCTAATAAATTCAAGAATTACGAGGTGGATATTACTGATATGGGAATACGCGTTTGATTTGATGTATTGTACTAGGAAAGAGAATATGATCGCGCCCTATCTTTCTCGATACTCAGTAGAATTGTCCGGTGCAACGAAATACCGAAAAGCACTTAAAATATAGTTAAATCCCAAATAAACAAAACTAAGGTTTAGAAGGAGTTTCTAAGAAATTTGTTGAAGTTAAAGGAGCAGCAACTACCGGATAGGTTTCGTAGAGACAAAAGTGAGTTTAGATATAGATGAAAGTGCTAGCATGGCGTCGAAGTGGTATTTTATGGGCGAGGACATATTATGCCGTGTTGGTTACAAGCGGCCGCAGATTTGTTCCAAAAGCGGTTGTTGCAGATTCAATTAAATATGAGCATGAGAATCGGAGAAATTTCGGGTCCGGAAAGTGCTATCTGGTTTTAAAAGAATTCTTCTATTGGCCTAAGATGAGAAGAGACATTCATCACTCCGTTGCGGAGTGTTTAGTTTGTTAAAAATCTAAAAATGCCCATAATCTCTACCTGGAGGTGTCCAGTGTGGTATCGGAGAGGACAGGGAAGTTACTGTGCATTAATTTCATTTGTCCTTTACCCCATTCGCGAAGTGGAACTTCTCAATTTGTGGTAATAATAGATACCTTTTCTAAAGTGGTACGCCTATATCCGTTACGCCGTGCTACGACTTGAGCATTATTCATCAAAATAAAAAATTGTTACTTTGACAAAATGGGAAAACCAGATACCATTCTAACCGATAATGGTACGCAATTTTGGAGAACGTGGAAACAACGTCTAGTAAACGGAAATAATACAATTTGCATATTTCTTTATATTACCCTTACGACAAATAGTACAGAAAGGATAAATAATGAAATTGTACGGTTGTTGGGGACAATATGTAATCATGATCATTCTAAGTGGGCATAAGTTGTTAAGCAAATAGAAGGATGGTTGAACAAAACTGTCCATGAAAGTATTAAGGCGACTCCAGTCGAGGTACGTTTCGGAAAGAAGAGGAGAGAACCCATTTTTCAAACATTAAGTCTATTTAATAAAGCGTTTGCATATGATGAAGGAATAATTATATTCGCTAGAGAGATATTGATGCGTAAGGTGGAAAAGCTTAAGTTGCGGTATTGTAGTGACCATCAGAAAATAACCAGATTTAATGTAGGGGATCGGGGACTTGTTAGGACTCATCCTAAATCTTCAGCTAATGAAGCATTAACAAAGAATTTTGTTTGGCTTATGACCGCCCATATGTAGTGACACGAATTGCTGGTCCTAATTTATATGACGTTAGCCTGAAAGAGAGGCTGTTGCCAGTATACAGAATATTAGAATTTAGAAAAAATTGGTCCGTCTTGAGAAGGTACTCAAGGATAGCTGGATAATTACTACTTTATTGTTTACATCCTGTTTGGTTGAACTCTCATCCTACTCTATACCCAAACCCAAATCTTAGGGGGAATAATATAATGCGGTTGGTGTATTTATGCATTATGTGGAGTAATAATTGGGATGTATTCATCATGGGTAGCTCTATATGTATATATTTTTGTCTGATGAGTACTTAATAATTAATTAAGGGCGTTAGGGATTATTAGTTGCCGTTACTATATAATAAGATAAGATACAAGACGGATGTACATAATATAAATATTAGGCGAAAGGGTATGCTGACAATCCCGTCACATAAGACTCAGATATTCAAACGTTCTTTCTCATATACTGCAGTACATATTTATAATTCAATACCTCTGAACTTTAAAATCATGTTACCCTTACGCTTTAAAATCAAATTAAAAAATCATTTGTTACAACAAGGGTTTAAGTAGATTATTTTTTTCCTATTATTTTTTCTTTTTTGTTTTCATCTCATTGCTAATTAAGTCAAACTTTGCCAACCAACTGTACAAAATAACACATATTTATTTATGATTTAGGGTTAAGTGTAAGAACAGAGGGTTTATTGTAACTCAACTGAACTTCGCCCTTTGCACAAAAATTATATGTACACATAAATGTAAATGTTATTAATTTGTCTATGTTGTGCAATAAAGACATTATTATTATTATATTATATGTGAACTTTTTACAATAACAGAGAGTTAGATTAGTGATAAGAATTCGTAGCAGTGCCTGTCGTTTAAAAGAGACAATAAGGTGGCCCTTTTGTCAGGTTGAGTTGATGTATATGGTTAATCGTTTGAGTGACGGGGATGAAAGGTGTGTAAGAAGGTCAGTCGTCGAGTAATAATTCAGCATTCGTTGTAAGTCGATATGCTCTAGGTCACGAAAGCATACAAGAATGTGCACCGAGGGTGGTAATGGAATATCAAGTTCTTTCGGGTAAATTTTGCGAGTATTTTAAGGGTTTACGATCGTCACTGTAAATTCTATTATAGTAATTGTAATGCGTTATTGTGTGATAAAATTAATGCTATCGCAGTTATTGGGTGACGAATTATGGCGTTTTTTGGGTGTTATTTTTGTTGTTGCTTGCACTTGATCCCAATAATTTGTGCAGTGATTCTCTACTGTAAGAGCTTTACTCCGGTGTTCAAGTTTCCCCCGGCAACCTACGACATAGTGATGTACGAGGTATAATTCAGGGTGCATGTCATTCACCTGTGGCGATACGATTTTAAGGACATTCAATCGTGTGTACTTTGAATACTTTAGTTTCTAACTAGAATTAAGCACCAACGCCCAGGAAAGGATTTATTAGGTTATCTTTATTTAATATTTAGTACTAGAAATATGCTTTTAGAAAATGGTAAACGTTTTCTTTACTAATGTTTCGCTTGTTTATGTATTAAAAGACGTCCACGTTTGTAATCTAATTTAATTTTGATTGCGATAAGTACCTCCTCCTTTATTTAAAGTTAGCCGTGCAATTCAGTAGGCGTTCCTTGAGGATGCCACTGAAGATTAACGAGATAAACATCATACTACATTTTGTAATAACAATATCTTATTATTCATAGTTTTAAAATAAATGCTATATGTTACATCTAACAGATTGCATAATACTATTTTTATAATCAGTCTATTTAAATCTATATACCCAAGCTAAATGAAGTTAACTCATAAATTAATATTGACTATGGGTATGATTTTCAACTTGGATTCCATCTACTTGAGACTGCTATTCTCAAAGAGAACCCACAATATACATTTATATAGTATTTGCTGACATAAATTTAATTTGAGAGTTAGTTTCTATTGCAGCGTTGTGAGCGAGCACTGTCACCTAAATCTTTAGTGTACTATATCAAGCCACATCAAAGAAAATGTATGGATATATTTTGCGACATAGAGTTAACTTGGAAAATTTATACTTCATCACAAGTTTAATAGCAATTTTAGTACTTTCTACAACGTTATTTGAGTTTACTGCCAGTTTATAGTTCTCTCGGAGCTAAAATATCATACGATGTCCTTTAATAATCATTTTAAACGACTTCGTAATCACCTGTTATACTGTGCTAAGTTAGCGATCCCTAGATTTTTATAAAAAATTATTTTTTTTTCTACTTTACCGCGTAAGAGAATAATTCTATTGATTGAGTTTTTTAACTTTAATCTTTTCAACCCAATACTGGTCAAAAACAAAACCGATTTACAATTAGAAGATCATAGGAAACTACCAAGGTGAGCTAAAAAATGGCGGTGCTTATTTGAAAATAAGATTTTTTTAAACAGCTTGTTTATTGATTTATTAGATTTCAAGTATTTGTATGCGAGTTTTTTCCAACAAAACATCTTTGTTTAGCACTTCACCAACAAAAACCCAGATTTTAACTTTTCTTGTGCAAAGACGTATTTTAGTATTTGTTTTATTAAAAGGTTTTAATGTATGAGACTCAAAAGTAGTTTATGCTTTTTTTTATAGAATTCTTAATTTATCAGTGCGCTATGTTTATGTTATTGTTGTGTTAAGTTTTGCAAATTAAAACCTAAAGTTACTTAATGATTTATTATTACAAGTTAATTCGTTAATCAAGAAACCTTCAACACCCGAAAGAATGGATTTAGCGATTAAATATTTTCCGAAGGTTTTTAGACACTTCTGAAGCTATGGAAGAATATCAAGATAAAGTCGTTGATAATGTTTTTATTCACTATTTGATCATATAATAAATGTTTAAACTTGTTACGTGCATTCCCTGCATGTAGATATTTTTGCTGGTGGTTAATTAAAAACTTCATACCTCTTACTGTATTAACGATCAATTGCATATTTGTTAAACGTTTCCGGCTTCTTTCTCAGGTTAAGCGGTTAATAATTGAATATTTGAAATGCATTTTATTAAAATATTCAGTTATAAATTTAAAGTGCTTAAATTTATTCTATTTCAATATAGCCTTAAAATCTGGTCTTTTCTTTAAAGAGTATAATAAGTTTAAAACGTGGTTTGGTTATCAGACCATTTGTTTTCAGAAATATTGCAATCAGCTATGTACGTGTTTTTGAAAGGTTATTTCTAACCCGTTTATCTGTAGACTGTGTTTAAATCAACGTCAACAATTGTTTCCTATACTTCTGTACGAAAAGATAAGCACCCTTTCTTACACGTGGCACACAAGTCTTAGGGACAATGAACATTGGGTGTTTTAGAACTTTTACCACCTGTTTTCCAACATAAGGATAACGTGGTTTTTTTCCAGTAACCAGTAATCGCAGGTAAACAAGCATTGTAAAAAAATTTGCAAAAATTTGCGAAATTAGAAATTCAGTATGCTCCCACGGTTAATAAATTTATAACACGGGTTTCTAGAAATTTGCTTGTACGAAGTTGTTCCTTTGAGAGGTGGATTTTTTCACACAACTTAATTATGGTAAGGATTGCTGATTCTTATTTGGGTCGCTTTGATGGTGCTTAGGACGTTAAATGTCATGGTTTTGTTATTTATTTAGTAATTAATTATTTTCATTGACCCCCAAAACAATGTTTCTATATAATTTTTTTAGAGTTATCCTATTGTTAAAGCGTAACATTAGTACATCATCCCGAAAATGCATTTCAGGTTGTAGGTAGCCTCCTTTATTGCTGTAACGTATAAGTAGATTTTTTTTCTATTAATATTTAAATATTTTAGTAACTAAAGGGCTAAACACAGTCCACTATAAACCTTTGTTTAATTTTTTTGCTATATGTACATGTTAAAATTGAAATGGAAAATTTAGTTCTATAAGGGTATATATTACTTTTGGGATAAATTATTATTTTGCGTACATATTTTTTTATATTGTGTAGATCCTTCGGAATATGTTTTGAGTAACTGTTATTTTCTACATGTTTTTTTTAACTAGAGGTTTTGTAAAAAAAATTCCTTTAATGGGCTTTCTGGTTTCTTTCTGTCTAACTCATCTCAATCTACAACGTTTTAACTAGCACCGCATTACTTATTTAGATTTCTTTTCTTTGTGGCAGTATTGGGAGCAGGCGTTTCTTTTGCTTACTTTACTTTTCTTTTTTATTTGCAGCACACTAACTTTTCAATTCACTACCTCATCTACCTTCAAAATTTTAATAATAAATTTGAACAATTTTTAAATGTAGCATTCTTGTTAACATGACCAAGACTCTCATACCCTACCCATTTACGAACCCTACTCGGCTCTCGACCGCCACCGGCGCTAACTTATTTGCCATTTGAAATACAATACAGGGGAGGTCTGTTACATCATCCCCATCCCCACCCTATAAATTTAACTTAATTGTTAAACCTGTCTTTGTAATTAAGGTGAATTTATAATAATAAATTTATTGCTTACATAGCGATACGGCAAACTATACGGTTTTAAGTTACAAACATTATGAATACCCAAAGAAGTCCAATGGCGTCGTTTCTCACTTATAAGAATTTGGTTCACCCCTTCGATACAATGGAGTCCGGAATGGTATGCGCTCGGAGACTAAAAACGGGTTCGAACTAATACCTTATCGCTTTGTTCAGACTTAATGCACTTTCTATGTACTTTTTCATTAGACTTAAATTTACTATGAGCAATGGTTAATCCCTACTTACGTTTGATGAGCTGGCAAGCAAAACAATGTTCTTAACCGTATGGTTATCGGTGAGTATCTTTACATGTGATTTTCCAATGCTCCACTCGAAAGTACTACATTGGCCAGGAAGCGATTTTTTTTTACCTGGAGAGTTTGAAATTTTGCCGAACCCTTGCTATTCAAGCAAGGTAGGGATCTTAAACGTGCGTGACAACACTCACACACGGGACCTCCATTTTACCTCTCATCCGAACAAGAGTGTATTTTTGTGAAAAATGCTCGCCATTTTTCAAGCGGACCGTGTCGGGATTCGAACCGGGGACCTTGGGCGTAATAGTCACACACATACCACTATGCCACGGAGTCGCCTATCGATGAGTATCCCAAAATGCAATTCAAAAGGACTAAACCCTTTAGAATCGTGGACTGCTCTTCTATTTTGCTCCAACCCGCCAACCCCCACCCCGTGAGCTTATAGGCATACCTACCACACAAAACACACAATCTCGAGACGTGCACGTTATCTTGTATTGCCTTGTTGGTAATACACCGATGTATGAGCAACCTTGTAGCCTACGGCACCCCATAATTCTCTTCTTACAGGCAAAGTGTCTACTATT
The DNA here is from genome assembly GCA_036346225.1 of Platerodrilus igneus. NCBI lineage: Eukaryota > Metazoa > Arthropoda > Insecta > Coleoptera > Lycidae > Platerodrilus > Platerodrilus igneus. The sequence continues at coordinate 7,013,297 of JARFIW010000385.1, forward strand.
GTCTTTTAGTATGGCGTTGGGCTTGCTGATTTCCTACAAATATTTGTTTATCAGACATCGCAAAATAGCAGTCGCTATAGGACCCTTAACAGGGAATAACGAAACCAACTTAGTAAAAACATCTACTACAACTTATAACTGTGTTGCATCGACACGGGCAGGGGACCCATCCAATTCAAACATATGACATTATTAGACGCCTGCGGCAGCATATTATAATAGTCACCCCAAACTTTAGCTGAACACTTCGTTTTCTGACACAAACTGCAACCCGAAATGATTTTTTAAACAAAATGATTTATCTTATGGAAATAAAAATTTTTATGCAACGTCTGGAAACATATTTTCGCTACAAAATGCTTGTTATCTTCGTGTTAGGCAAAACTATTATATCTGCTCTAGAAGTCGGTACATAGAGTTTATAACCAGACAACCCTTTGGGACTCCATCTAAATGGACTGCTTCGTACTTTATATACCAGTTGGAATATCTTTTCGCAACTTTTACTTTAGACAATTCTGTTTTATCTTGCCATAAAATTCGTCCTTTTCCTGTTCTTCAACATTATTTTTTATGCTTAACGCAACCCCTTTATACAGACCTGATCATTTTAACACACAAACCTCGACCTAAACCCCTTGAAGGTGTCCGACTTACCACCTTCATTGATTGGATACCGCGATAGTACATCGACAAAAGCGTTCTCCTTACCAGCGCAGTAGAGAATACCAAAAGCGTATCTTTGGAAGTATGGCACTCACCTAGTTAATCTCAAAATCAGCAAACTGCACGAAACTAAAATCGACAACGTTTTGTAATCCGTAATTACTCTTAATTGACTTCCCCAAAACAAATACTTTGTCAACTCTGCAAGCAGTGCAATACCTTCAAGTCTTCCTTTTCTGTTTTACAGTATCCAGTTTCAGAACAGTCTAACGTACGACGTGTAAATTTGATTATCTCCTTTTCTGACGTTTCTGAATAAATCTGAAATAAACAACTCCCCAGACCTATATCCGAAAAATCTGTTTAAATAAAAAACGCACAAATAAAATACGCTTACTTCAACCTTTTTTTTTTTTACAAAAGCCTCCTACTGTTCTGAATTCAACACTATCAGACACTTTTTTTTGAAGCTTAAATTGCGGCTACATTAACTCTCGTTCTTAGCAAAACACGCTCATAATTAAATGCCTGAAAAAACAACCCTTATGTGCCGGATATTTCGCAGCACCGGAAACAAATTAATAGCTTATACCCGGAACTTATCCACCACCACTCCTTCATCTGAAATGTTTTGACCCAAGAAGGTATTCGATTTCCTAGCAAAATTTCTTTTTTTAATTTTATTGTTATACCGGCAACTCCTAACTACTGTAATATCATACTTGAATGAATTAGATACTCTTCTGCTCCTTCTGAATAAATAGGGGGGAGGGAGGGGGGGTGGTTATCCACACAAGCCATCAGACATGATTCTACGTCCGCACCTACAATTTTTCCCTAAACCCTTAAAAAACACCTTACAGAAGTACTAAATCCAAACGACAAAGCTTCAAAAATACGCATTTCCTTCATATAGAAATCCACTAAATTTTTGGTGTTCGGGTTTAATTCCAGCCTGCTACTAACCGCCAGAAAATTTATACCTCAACTCCGAGGGGACCTTGCGTCTCAACAAACCATCTTTTCTTACCAACCACCAACGGACCGATATATTCGGTTTCTTTAGCTTCAATTATATTCCACGCTATATACTTTTCTATCTGCCGTTTCACCTCATTTTTGTACGCGTATGGAATGGGATAAGACCAAACAAAAAAGGAGGGGTATTTAAATTTATGGAAATAGACAGCTGTGCGACTTAGCTCTTCCGAAAATACTGTCGTGTGAAACACTAGCAAATTATGCAAACTATTTTTTCTTCCCTAGTAAAACTCTCTGCCCGATCTGCTATTTCTATAATTTGAAACATCTTGTACCATACTGTTTCCTTTTTAACCTAAACTCATTACAACTGTCATCAGAAACGTGACAAACGGTTAACCAAACATCCTGTATTGGTTCCACAATAAATTCGATACACCTCGCCAACCACTCAGAAATACCAGAAAAACAATTTTTAGGAATATCTATTCTAATCTGATAGTCAGCAAAATCACATCTAACAATAAAATCTCGCATCGAATTTGGGGCAACGTTATAAGGGTACGCTAACTTAAGTTCCTGGAATTTGAAATTGAAATGAAATTGGTCCTTAACACTGCAATTCTTTACAGTGATACTTACCAGTTCGAACCTATGTGGTTACTATTATTACCAGTATTATTAGAACTTTGATAAGCCATATTGATTTCCTTTAAGTATATTTCTACCTCTTCTAACGTTCTAGGGACCCAATTTATAATCCCACGCAGTATTTCGCTCGAAAAGTGATTCTTTAAAAGTGAAATAATATCTTTTTCCTCCAAAAGTAGGGTTAAGAAGTTTTCTTCCCTTACCAGTTTTAAAAAAAATCGGTTCTCGCGCCCCTCTTGTAACATTCAAATTTAATCTTAAAAAGTTGTTTTTCTTCTTCCCTACCCCGCCATACCGGTTCATAAATGACTCCTAAAATTCATTAAAACCTTTCACCCGTTCCTCTTTCAGCATCGCCCAGTCCTGGGCCAAACCACGTAAATTATTAAAAGCTAAAGAACCCCTTCAAGTTTTGGGTATTTCTGCTTCAAAATATATTGCGTCTAGATGGTTACTGATTGCAACCCTCGGGAAAAGCACAAGCTCATAACCCCCCAATCTTTATACAATGACATATAGTTATGACATCCCGCCGGTAGATTCTGGTGAGTTGTCACGATAAAAATTACTCGTTTATCGATACAACAGGTTTCATAAAGTTACGATGACAAAAAGGCTGCTCCAAAGTAGCTCAAATGTGACTCTGTAGGTGGTAAGGGGCCCGATAAACAATTCATCAACCGCAAAGAAAGTCAGAAGATCCCAAAATGTAACATTTAAGAAATATAACAGGGCACCAGAAACGGGGAGCATAAAGGAACGACGAGCAACGTTCCACGGTTTTCGGACAAACCCCAAAAAACTCACTGTATTAAGACAAAAATGCGACACAGGAACCAATGCATAAGTACATACAATTACAAACAGTACACATTCAGAACTATACTCCAAAAATAAATTAAATACACATAAGAAACTTTGAATAGAATGTTTCCATTTAATGTAAACGCAACTATAAAAATATTCACCATATTTACTGTGGTCTATAATAAGATGGTAATTTAATTTTAGCCTCAGCAATAATAATACTTACCGTAGCTAAGGCTATATGAAATCGAGTCAGGCCAAATATAGCCAATTTGGGTATGGTTAGCTCAAGAAGAAAAATAAATATATAAATACCAAAAGTAGTATATAGGTTTTATGACCACAAAACAACAGTACTAGTGGTAACTAAATTTAATTACCAATCTATCAAACACTACGTATTCGTGTGTAGATTTACACTTTGATTTTTAATTATTGCTGTATCTTTTAAATATTCAAGCAGTATAACAATTTTATAAATCCTATAAACCCAATAATGCAATAATTATAAATGGCGTGAGTTTAACTTCTATAACCGCTCCGCATAAATTTAAGTATGGTTGCAGATATAAAAAGAAACAAATACCTCATACTATAGAAGTCTTAATTAACCAACATTAACTAATACCATTGGGTAAAATATTTCAGGCCTTCTGTGTGCGTCGATAGACCTAAGGGTAGTAGAGGGAGTAAGTAAGGGGTTACTGTAACTTGTTGTTTAGAGATACAGAAGAAGGTAAGAAGCTCTCATGATGTGTAGTCGCTTAGCTTGAGTTATATTTAAATAAACCTTTCTTTAAACTTGATGTTGTTTATTGCATTACGTCAACTTTGGTGCCGAAACCCGGGAAGATCTGGTGATAAATATAAACGAGCTTTAACGTAAATAATCGGAATAACGGAACGTGAACGCGAATGTTTAACAGACGGCTATACTATCGAGGCTTCATGATAGAACAAGTAAAACGGACAATCTGCAGAACGCACTTAACTAAAACAGTTAATAATATAAATTCTATGCTAGAAAGTAGTTTCAGTGTTGAAGACATTTATACAGCTATGTCAAAGTTAAAGCTTGCGAGTGACAATCTTAAAGAAATTGATAAGCAAATTGAACTTCTGCTTAAAGAAAATCTAGAGGACGAGTTAATGAAAAGGTATGAATATGAAGAGGTTGCTGTAATTACGATGTCTAAGTTGGAATTTAGATTAAAATGCCCAGAAAAATCGCAGATAGAGGTTGACTCGAATTTAACGAATAGGGTACCAGTAAGTAACGAAACAAGTAGACCGTCCTTTACGTCAGTGAAGCTTCAACGTGTACAGTTAGCAAAGTATGATGGTACTGCAAAGGGCTGGCTTCCTTTCTGGGAACAATTCAGAAGTATGATCCACGACAATCAACAATTAACGAACGGAGATCGATTCAACTACCTGCGAATGTATGTCACCGGAAGGGCCGCTGAAGCAATTGAGGGATTTTCTCCATCTGGAGCATTCTATGAAGAAGCTTTGAATATATTAAAAGATCAATTTGGAAATGGGGAACGGCTAATTGAACAATATATTGATAGCATTATAAAAATCGAACCTGTAAAATCTAAAAATGACGTAAGCGCTTTAAGGAAGAATTACAATCTAATCACTTCAGCTATGCGTGCTCTTGCAACCTTAGAAATATCTAGTTCTCAGTATAACATAATCGTAAAGTCGACTCTCATTAAGTCGTTGCCAACGAAATTGCGTTTAGGATTTTATCGACAAATGAAAATGAAATCATCCAATCATCTAGAAATTATTACGAATAATTTAGAAAGTTCATCATTAAGGTCAGAGGAAGATGCAGATCGCCAGGTAAAGGATTTATTGCAGTTTCTTAAAAACGAACTCGAGTCGTTAGAACAAGCTTTAATACCGGATGCAGATTGTAAAGAAAAGATGCTCCCAACAGAAAAGAGAACGCATTACACAGGAACTGCGTCTAGTTTATTAGTCACGCCGAACAAACGTCTTGAATGCTGTGCTTTCTGCAAGATAGACCATAAAACCGAAATGTGTGACACAGATGTACCTTTGACTAGGAAGAAAGAAATTCTAAAGGCAGCAGGAAATTGTTACCGTTGTACGAAAAATAACCATAGTGCTAAATATTGTTAAAATAGATTCTTAAAATGTAAGGAATGCAGAGGTAGGCACGCAACTACAATGTGCGACCCAAACTTTAAGCCAGGTAAAGATAGACACAACGCTGAGACGACAGGTATTACAATGAAATTAACGAAAGGCGAGAGTTCAATGAACACTTCGGCGCCGTCGGTGTCCAGTTTGATGACAAACATAAACAAAAATGTGCTATTGCAAACGGCTTGTGTTTATGCCTTTAAAAAAAATTCAAAGAAGTTAATTAAATTAGTAATAAACGAGGGTAGTCAGCTTTCATTTATTAAGGAGAATCTATCAAGGGTATTAAATCTACCTGTTGTTGGACAACATAGGGTTCGTATTGCCGCGTTTGGAAATAGTGCATCGATACCCTCTAAACTTTACAACCGCATTTTAATTACTTTGAAGGGACAATATACAGATGAAATTTTAACGATTGAGGCTGTGGAAGTTCCAGAAATTTGCATGGATGATTTACATATACCTAAAGAAAGCGTGGTAGAGTATCAAAACTTGCAGCTTGCTGACAATATCCCGTTTAATATAGATCGAGAGTTAATTGTTGATGGAATTAGTATACTTATTGGGGCAGACAATTACTGGACAGTAGTGACAGGAAAGAATATTCGTCTAAACAAAGGTTTAGTAGCGGTGGACACGAAATTTGGTTATGCTTTGCATGGCCCCATGCCAGTTGATGCTACAACCATAGAAGTAAATCTGCAGGTGGTGTTACATGCGACAGTTATGAAAACAGAAGCCGAGATCGAAAGTATGTGGAATTTGGAAACAATAGGTATAACCAAATAAGCAGACGACGATAAGAAATTTTTTGATAATTTTTTGAAAAAAAACGGTCATAAATGTGATGATCGATATTTAGTAGCGTTACCGTGGAAGAATGAGGATGCAGTGATTGAAAATGATAATTTAATTAGTGCGCGAATTCGTGCTCAGAGGCTAAAGTTTAAATTGACCAATATTAACAAAATATGTGAATATAACGCTGCTATCACAGGAATATTGGATAATAATTATGCCGAGTTAATTTCCCGCGGTGATGCTGACAAAACAAATGGCGATCGTGTTTACTCCATGCCACACATGCCGGTTTTTAGAGAAGATAAACAAACAACGCGTTTACGAGTGGTTTTCGATGCCTCTTCACATACCCCTGGACAAAAATCGTTGAATGACTTATTAGAAAAGGGGCCTAATTTAAGTCCAGATTTAATTAAGATTTTACTTAATTTTCGTGTAGGCGAGATCGGAATTACGGCTGACATTGAGAAAGCATTTCTACAAATTTATTTACATTTCGACGATAAAGACGCACATCGATTCTTATGGTACAATAACGACAATGAACTGGAAACGTACCGTATGAATAGAGTAACATTCGGAGTTACATGTAGCCCGTTTCTTTTAAATTCCGTGATACGAACACGTTTAATCAATAATCGAAAACAAAACCTTGAATTTATTGAAATCTTAGGAAGGGAATTTTATGTAGACCATCTAGTGGTCAGTGTAAACAATCGAAATGTTGCAGAACATTTAAAAGACTTTTCAAGTAAGCTTTTTCAAAGAGCCTTGTTACACAATTCTTGGGCACTCACTTTGGGCGCCAAATTTATGCTACGTTGTTCTTGTAGCCGTGCGTAACAACAAGAGATCACGGAATGACCGGGCTCAATCGGAGATTAGGGGGGGTTGTAGGAAGCAAACTGACATATAATGTATACGGCGGTAAGGAGTTAGTGACAGTACCTGTAAGAAAAATAATTAAGCAAACCTGAAAAACAAAAGATTAAGCATAAATTATTCAGTTAGATGTAAGAAAACTGTTTTGGAAAAAAACTATATATTATAATCACGATAAAAGCATTACAAAAAAAATTTTGATTACAAAGTGAGGTAATATTGGGGAGTAGCAGAAACGTTTCCTCACACACCAATTAACATAAATCAAGACAAAAATCTTAACAAAAGATAAATAGATAAGACACAATTGACATGAGTAATCTAGTAGTATTAGTTTTTTTTTGTTTTCTCTTTTTTTTCCAATAGTCTGCACTTCTATTGTAAAAGGTATCAACACGACAAAGAATATTGCAAAACAAACGGATAGATATTTAAAGAAAGAAAACAAGTAGTAAATAGTTCACTTACAGAAAGTCCTGCAGTAACGAAGTACTTCACCCTTGATTGTGATGGGGTTGATAGAATCTAGTACACTTACACTAACCACACCGACGCACTTCACTGGTGTTAGCAACAGACATTATCATACTAATGGAACCATGTTGCATTGATAAATTTCTTGTTAATTCTATTTCCTGAGAAAATAATTTTGAAATATTTTGTAACACAAATCGCAAAAATTGTAATACGAATTTAGAATTTAGAATCACGTCATTTGTAAGCTGGAATCACTGTAACATGTTAGTTGCCAAACACATTTTTACCTTAACTGGACAACATTATTGTTAAGAGAGATAGTGCACGAAGATATGTCTGTAACCTCATTTCAAAAAAAAAACCCAAAATGGGAAAGCATGTTACAGAATTAATTTGCTAATTAATACGTTGACAACTAAATAAGTTTCTTGCACTAAGAAAAAAAATACGAGCTGTACATCGTATTTACTTGCTTGTAATCGCAGTTACCGTTCTTGCATTTTAAGTACAATACGTTGTAATACGATGGCAAAGCCACAATGAGTGAAGCACGTGTATCACTAAGTAAGTCCGTCAGATGTTCCGTAACGCACGTTATTTCAAAAGAAAACTCAAGAATTTAAGGACCAAAGAAACACAATCGCTAACAGCACGTGTAGTTGAGTAAACACGTTCGCCTATAAAAGCATCCTTCATTCAATGCAATCAGAACTACACTCTGCAGTTAATATACAACTCGGTAATTTAAGGAACAAAGAACAAATACTAAAAATTAGTAGGCCCGCGTAAGCCATAAATACCGCATTAAAACTCACTATTCACAAAGCAAAACAAGCCACCGTATTTTCAATGTAATTAATAAATAGAACAAAAGACAAACTACAACTGCTCATCTGTAGATATAAAATAGTTGATACCATAACATCTGAGCGCCTCTTATCTCAGCTTCAATAAATAACATAAGGAACCAAAATTTATAATACGAATAATTCAATTTATTTATTAATGTAAATCAACCGTTATACAACCAGCTATACAAAACGATGTATTTTAAGTACGCTATACAGAAAGGGAGCGTAACAGCCTCCATGAATTTACGCAAACGGACGATTAACTATCTCGAAGTAAACAGCAAGGTTGAATCGCAAAATGCACAAAGTTCAAAGGTGTTTGGAATTAACTGGTGCAATCAGAACGATAGAATTAGTGTCGATTTGAGTAGTGTGACGGAGTACATACATTCCGTTAAGATGGTGAAAAAAAGGCACCTGTTACAGACAATTGCTCGTGTGTATAATACGATAGAGAAAGCTACGTCAACGATAGATATAGTATCAAAAATGTCTTTACTAATTAACGACACTACAAAAGGTAGCAATAAATTTATAGATTCCTCCAGATACAGTGATTTTGATCGTGTAGTGCGGATAACGGCATATGTTTTACGATTTATAGGAAATTTAAAAACCAGAAATAATAAAGAAATGAAGAGCTTAACCGTAAACGAATTTGAAAGGGCCGAAGTATATTTGCTGAGGCAGGCTCAGCGGGAGGTTTATTATTCGGAGATTAACAGCTTACAAAAGGGTCAGGGCATTAATGGAAATCGAGTATTTCAACTTTAAGCCCTTTCTTAGATAAACATGAATTGCTGCGTTTGGGTGGACGTCTTCATAATTTAAGAGAAGATTTCGACCTCAAACATCCCGTTATTCTATCGAAAAATGCACATTTAAGTAAACTACTAATAACGAAGTTTCATAAAACTTTTCATCATAGTGGTGTTAATGCGACACTTAACGAATTACGTAAACGATTTTGGATTGTACGAGGACGGCAATTAATAAAGTCCATTTTAGCAAGATGTGTCATCTGTAAACGACTTCGTGGAAAGTCAGGGTCGCATCCTTTCGCGCCGTTACCTAGAGATCGAATACAGCAAACAAAGCCCTTTGAAGTGACAGGTTTAGACTTCGCCGGACCGTTGTATTTTAAAGATAGTTATCATTCAAAGCCATGTTATGTGCTTTTATTTACCTGCGCTGTTAGACGAGCACTTCATCTAGAGATTGTTATAAAAATGAATGTTGCGTCTACAATCAGTGCATGTAAACGGTTCTTTGCCCGTAGAGGGATTCCTAAGGTCATTTACTCAGATAACGCTAAAACATTTAAAAGAATATCACGTGAAATATCGACTTTAAACGAAGTGATAGCGAGTACAGAATTGATGGAGTTCGTAAACAGTCACCAAATTAAGTGGAAATTTATAGTAGAGCGAGCAACTTGGCACGGAGGATTTTACGAGCGATTTGTAAAAAGTGTAAAAGACGCCCTTAGGGCTACGATAGGACGTTTTTTACTAAATTTAGATCAACTAAATACACTCATTACCGAGGGTGAAGCAACAATAAACGCCCGCCCGCTCACATACCTAGGTAGTGAACCTATGGATTTAATGCCGTTAACCTCTTCGCATTTTTTATTGGGACCCGCTTTTGCTACTATTCCTTTTGTTGACCGTGTTATTAATGGAGATGAGATTCGTAGGCTTTAGAAGCAGAGAACAAACGTTATCGACTACTTTTGGAAAAGATGGAGCGCAGAATATTTACAATTATTAAGAGGAGCTCATCATAACGTGAATGTGCGTGAGTGTGCGATTAAGCAAGGGGATGTCGTATTAATACATGGAAATGATAAGCGACGGTTATTGTGGAAATTAGGGTTGATGAAAGACGTGATAAACGGCCGTGATAGCAAAGTGCGTGCCTGTTACGTTAAGATTGCGAATGGTATCGTAATTAGGCGCCCGATACAATTATTGTATCCTTTAGAAATAAGAACTGATAAGCTAAGTTGTACCGCCGCGCCGGAGGATGTGTAAAATATTTCAGGCCTTCTGCGTGCGTCGATAGACCTAAGGGTAGTAGAGGGAGTAAGTAAGGGGTTACTGTAACTTGTTGTTTAGAGATACAGAAGAACGTAAAAAGCTCTCATGATGTGTAGTCGCTTAGCTTGATTTATATTTAAATAAACCTTTCTTTAACATTGATGTTGTTTATTGCATTACAACCATTGAATTTCTGTTCACACCGTGTGCAACGCACAATACAGCAAAAGTATACACCCTCTACAGCCAAAGTAGATGGTTCTATCAGAATGGTAAGCAGGTCCAGGGTGAATGTTCGTGGATTCCTCCAACATTATCGTAAGGTAAAGATAGTGCTATCTTCTAACCTAACATTGTATAAAAACTCTTCAGGTTGATGTATCTTTTCGATTTACAACATAACCAAATTCGTGAACGTAGAAACAGTAAACAGGAAATTTACATAGTATATAACTTCCTAAAATAGAAGTAGAGAAAGCAGGGACAATAATAAGAACCTAAGATTCAAGAAAAGCTTGAAATAAAACCCTAAAATTTAGGTAGATGTTGTGCTGGATGTATTTTACAAATTAAGTCTCCTGTATTAATACCAGAAATAAACCAATCAAATCTATCGAGGTGTGATTAAGTACCCATCCAAATGCACGGGGTACATTAATCAAACAAGTATGCTTGTACAGATCCGTCAGAAGAGATGCACATAAATACCTCATAGCAGCAAGCCAATAACCTCTAATTTCTAGTAAAGTTGGCAGGTAAGTGAGCTTGCCCAGCACATTTATATAACGCCAGATGGAAATCAAGCGATTACTCTGACAAATAACTTTTTCAGGCATATAGAAAATCATCAGTTTAGCAATTAGAAAATTAACATTGTAGCAAAACAACATCAAAACCACACAAAAAAGATAGAACAATAACGAGGTCGTAAAATGTGCCTCAAAGCAGATAATCGTAGGCTAGCGTGGAACATTAAGAGTGATAATATGAAAAATGAAGGCAGGATGTCACAGAGAATACAGTAGTTCCACCATCACCGTTAATTACTACCTCATTATTCTCTACTTGCTCCTCGATAAAAGCCAGATACAAAATTCACCTCGTTACTCAATTTAGTCGTACAAGAAGAAATATTAGTGTTCCTTTAAAAAAACACTATTGAAATATATACTGCTAACAGGTGCAGTCAATTGCTTCAAAGCATCTGCAATTTCGTTATCGCTTATTCTATCTACCTTTTCTAAGCCGTATTTAACTGCGCTTCTTGTACTATACACATGTGATATCAGTTCTTCTAAGACGCATGCTTTACGTAACGTAAGATAGGCATCTGACAGTACTCACGTTCTTAGCCACACTGTATTAGGCATTACACCTCAAAAAATTATATTGAAACTTAGATGGTGGTTGTGTAAATATGTAAACATTTACGGTAACTTATCGAAATAGGCCGATTCTGCATTGAATTACAACTACCTTAAATATAAACACTAATCTGAATCTTTTTTATGTTATTCTCAAATAATACAAACTTAACAAATACGTATCAAATACGACTTGTATAAATTTCCCTCAGTACGTGCAATATAGTCCTACAACCGTTTATAAATTCTCGATAACTATCGTAAAACCACTTCTAAAACTTGCTTTAGCAATTCTTCATAACCGCTGCGCGTTATTTTCAAGTTATTTGTTAAAAAATAGCAAACATTTTGCTTCTGAAAGTTTCCCCTCGTTAAATACCTTAATGCGTTGTTATCTGCGCGGTTATCGTAAAATTCTCTTTCGTTGTATCTGCATGTGTACGGTCGCTCAAACTTTATGGCCAATAGAAGCGTCCTTCTAATTGGGTTATTTTGTGGTATATTTGTAGTGTAGATCGATAATCATACAAACCTCTTTTCTAAACAGTCAGGCAACGTTAATTGCTGGACAGTATGTTTGAGTGTCTAAATCGCAGGAATGTTTTAAAATGTATTCTGCTTTCCCATTAGAACAACGAAATTCAATGGAATTAATTATCGTATTTTGCTATCGTTGTTGCTTGCATTCTGCTAATGTTTTCGCCGTTGTCGTCTAGAATATATATTTTCGCTTACTTTCGTAGAACCTGTAACAATCTTTTTCTGGGAATGGTTTTATACTTTTTCCATTGCTTCAAACCCGTATAAATACAATCTCAACTTTGAAAAAGCTACCTTACCTGTTCTTCGCTCTATTACTTTTTCGTTCTCTTCTGTTATGCAACGTCCTTTGACCGTTATGGGGTCGTCCTTTTAAAATGCGTTTGCGCTAGTACAGTTAATTAAGTTGTTCCAGTAAACAGTTGTAGAAGAATACAACCGCATTTCCTCATCCTAAGATGGTACCAAAAAGAAGATAGCTCCAGCTACAATGTATTTTTCTGTTTGCTTTTTTTTCGTTGCAGTTTTGGAAAATACACACTACTTTCGATTGATTGCGCAATAAATTACAGACCGGCGTTAACGTACGCCCACAAATACGAACAATTATGTACTTATTCGTAGCACTTGCTATTTAAAGTTTTAATGCGTTAAAGCGCTTTTCTGCTGTTTGTCTTTTTGTATAAATTAATGTTTACGTCTACCACTTGCTATTTAAAATTTTAAAGTTATTAGATGCGCTTCTTACAGCAAAAGTTACTTAGTGTATTACTATTTCTTGTACATATTTACGGTTTGAACATGTAAATATGCTTATATTTATATAATGAGATTTTATACTTGAAATTTTTGAAGTTTAGGTTATACTGTGTTATATGTAAATTGACGCTTTGTGTACATCACGTTGTAACGAACGATTACGTAAATGTGTTTTCGACGTTTGTAAATATTATTTTTGGACTGTATGCTTTCCTACAACTTCGTAATATAAATTTCTTTGTTACAGAGCTTTCCAATTCTTTTCTTTCTAGGTCACTCACCCTACTCTCCGACGTTTTTGAACTAGCCCAAGCTTTAAACCTTTTTAAGTTTGATTCTACTATTCTGTCCGTGTGTTTTGTTGCGGTATTTGGTGTAGGCGGTTTTCTACTACTTACATTGCTGCTTTCTTTCTTGTCTGCAAAGAATACCGTAACGCATTTATTTACCCCGATTTAATACTACAGAATAATCAATATACTTACGTGCGCTACAATTTAAAAAAAATGTTTCAGTTTGAGTTTCCAATCATCAGTGAGTTTCTGTCCCTGTTTTGTTCATTGAAGCGTAACTAATTGAACGATCCACGTTGGGCGCTAATTTGAGTAACGTCCTTCAAGCATCTTAAGCCTTTATCTGGAAACGTGCACTTATTGGTTGCCCTTGATGAAGAATTCCCTGCCTAGTAGTCCAACCACCCTTATGAATTTAATAGTTTCAGTTAGTACCTCTTCAAATTGCACAGGATGAATAAATTCATAAACTTTTTTCAATAAATATTATATTCGTATTTGTAAAAATTAACACAAATTTTTCATCTAATTGAACGTCAGTTTCTAAACAATAATAAAATATTAAAACTCTCGACTTATCTGTATACGTTTTCCGGTTGGAACAAGTAATCCGCCTGCCGCACACTCGTTCTTCAATACACTCACTCCTCTACCTTCAAAATCTCAATAATAAATTTGAACAATTATTAAATGTAATATTTTTGTTAATATGGCCAAGTCTCTTGCACATTACGACTTGACCCTTTCGCAAACCCTACTCGACTATCCACCTCCACTTGGGCTAACTTATTTTCTACTTAAAATACAATACAGGGGTGGGCTGATACAACTGTTCGAGAAACCCTTTGTTACTAGTCTGCTGTCCTACGAAATACGACGTTTACTCTAGAAAACTACTCTGAATCTTGAGGAAGAGATGTTCCAGTGACAAATTCTTAAAGATGTTAGAAAACTTTATAAATCTTGTTCCATTAATTTAAACATGTTAAATTGCGCTAGCACCGATGGTATCTGCCCCAGCTACTGGTTGTATATTACGCAAATGTTAGTTTTGTGATGCACGCGCCTTGAAATCAGTTATATTCATATTGTCGAAAATCTAGCTATTTTGAGCCCGCAATACGTTTGAATCCAAAAACCATACCACCTCAGCGTCCACATTTGTAACTGCTTCTCCTTCATTTACGTACTCTTGTTGTCTATTCAAAATTGTAGTGAATTCTAGAAATCGTCATAGTCGTGAGAAAATCTACTGATTCTTTAAAGCATTAACATCTAGATAAGATTTTACTCTTCTGAATTCCAACCATAGTTAAAATAATGCGAAAATTGATTAAATACATTGTTACGGTATTCCGCGCAAACACAAAAGAAAACAGTAAAAGTAAGTAAAGAAATGTTTACGCGGAATACCGCAACAGAACGGGGGATAGAATGGTAGAATTTGGGCTAGCTCAAAAACGTCGGAGAGGGCCGTGGGTGAAAACAAAAACGCATTGGAAACCTCTGAGATACTCTATTGATAACATCGCATCTTGGAAGATTATTTACAAAGCAATAAAATAAATAAGTTGCGTAATCGTGATTGTGTCATAACATATAAAAATTGGTAATCAAATATAACATCTTATAATCTGAATACTTACTTAATGGTTTACCTTATATACATATAAAAGAAAATAAAACAAACTATACAGTAAATCTAGAAAAAGAAATATACCTAAATTATATGTACATGCTGCTTTGTGAAGTGCACCTCCTCAAAAATAATATAATATTAAAATTAGACACCCTAACTTAAATTAATCAAATATTAATCTGCTTTTAAATTGAGGCATAAGTTCTTTTAGTTAAGGTTTATACAGAAATACAAAATAAACAGTGAAACGGACTCTAACAAAAACTTCGAGTAATTAAATTTTTTATTTAAAGAATAATAACATAGTTGTTCCTGCATCGTGTATGTAAGTTTTATAACGGGGTGGTGCCAATTTATCGGATAATATAAGCAATAGCAGCAAATAAAAAGTCTTTCTTCACAGCAGCATAAAAGAATTACGGAAATAGAAAAGTGTACCTTGAACAATCAGCTTTATGCTGGTCTCATCTTAAGGCTGGAAAAAATGCGGCTGCATTTCTCTATGGGCTGGCTGCATGCTGGAACCACCAACTTCGCTTATACAAGCACAGAGAGCATTTCTAATAGCGCGACTTTACAACATGTATCTTTTCAGTAATGGTTAATCTTTAATTTTTAATCTTTTAATGCTCTCTTTCAAAGCACGGTCTCTATTTTATAAGGGCAGAATCAGGTATGGGGGTAGGGCATTTGATTTTTAAAGATATCGCCGAATTACTATGTGTGCAAAATTTCCAGGCCACAGCTGCCGAAATACAAACTGTAGAAGCTTGCCAATAAGCAGATAACGCAATCATCAAAGGGTTTTAAACAAAGGAGAACAATTTTGTTACTTTGTAACGTCTTAACAGCTGCAGAATACCAGATAACAAGTCCATTGTAAGCAGATGTAAGCAGGTGGTAAGGTATTATCTTTTAGAAGAAAGCTGCAGCTTTTAATTAAAATGTAATCACCGCAGGTGCTAGGAAATATTGCAACTACTTTGTAATATAATGTTTCCTAGGCAGCTGTTTAATTTTATAAAGCAAACTTTTATACAGAGTAATTAATTGAGAAATTTTATTAAATAATACTAATTCAAATGGCGGGAAATCGGCTTGTTGAGGTATTTTAGAGCATTTTAAAAATAAATGCAGGACAAATTGTTTGCAGGGTTTTGAACGTAACAACATTGAAAAAAATAGACTAGATAAATAGATTCACTACAATTTTGTGTTTGAAGTATTGTAGTAATTATTAATGAACTTTTTGCTCGTACTAGAATACCTGAAAGTCAGGTTGTAATTTTTCATGTAAATTTGTATTTAAAACATTCTAGTAATATTCACGATTTTAGTATCACTTTTTAGCATATTAAGTTCGTATAGAAAATGGTAGAAACAAGTATTGTAATCTTAAATACATTTAGTGTTAGAATTTCGTAACGCAGTGTTAAAGCGTGGTGCAAACGTATTAATTACAATTACTAGTGAAAGCCAGCATGCTATCGCGAACTACTTGATAATCGTCATATTCAATTTGTACAACGTGTACGCATCAGATGGTTTATTTGCATTCACTCATAATTATGAAGGTACGAACACTGTGAATATATCAAGTTTAACGTTATTTAAGCATCTGCCGTAGTTCTATTAATATCGTCCCTATATCATGTTATAAATCGTCTTAACATTATGCACCTACAGTACAACTTGAAGTAAATTGAAATTTCATACTTGCACGCTGTTAATTAATACGACTGATGGAACTGCATTATTCTAACAGTAATAGATTCACTGATGTTCATAGGTTTTATTAAGATGATGTTGGTTTATACAATTGAAAACAATATTCTTGACGTAAGTAGGTACCACTTTATAGTTTTATTGTTAAAGATTATTAATTTTATAGAGTAAATCTACTTTACATAAAATGAAAAACTCAAGCAATACATCAGCGGCAGTTGACAGCAATACCATGAACTGCATCGGAATTATTCAAAATCAAAGCGTAAATTATGACAGACCACTTCGCTTGCATTATCCATAATTTATACAAAATGATTTATTTGAAATTATTAAAGTAGTGGGATCAATAATTATAATAAATTATGTGTTATAATGTCAACTAATTTTGAAATTTATAATTTTCCTGTTTTGAATCACTCTGCATTAGTTCAATACAAGCTCATGAAAGACACATAATATAACAAATATTTAACCAATCAAACGTTGGAACTTGTGTTTCATCCTTCCTACAGTTCTGGACTAAGGTTCTAATGACTTCTTTAAATTTCTTAACACCTAAAATTTACTTTGTGGTCAACGTTGTTCAACACAAGAAGATGCGGTAGAAGTATTTAGAAATGGATTCCTTGGTGTGCCACCTTCCGAATGGAAAATAATGTTCTTACGATTGGTTTATTCGTGTGAGATGTAGAAATTGGTAAAGTAACATCTTGCAAAAGAATTAGGGTCACTTGTAAAAACTTTATACATTTTGTGTTCTTTTATCTATAAATTATGAAGCTGCCGTCTGCGGATGCCCGTTTCCAATCAGATACATTATCAGAATTTGCATTAAGCTGGTTTTTCCTTATATTTACTGTGTATGTAAGGGGCCGCGTACTGTAAATACCCTTGTAGAAAAACACAACGGTGTCTAAATAAAACGAGATTATTTTATTGTATATTAAAAATACTTAAAGAACGAGTTGAGCACCTTTCTTCTCCTACGAACTTAAGAATACTGAATTCAACAGTCACCGAAATCGTATTCGTTACAACTTTGACAATATAACTATACATTCCGAAGAAAGTATTGAAACACAATAACATGCAAATAGCAATTCGTAGACAACATGTCGAATCTCATAAAATTAGTAATTTCAAAAAGCAAAAAAAGGGCTTAAAAGTTGGCGCTCATACACTTCTAAAAAGATTATTGTTTTTATAAAATGTGCTTGAGTTAAAAACACAAACGTGTTTCGCAATATTAATTAAAATTTGTTAATTTGGTCATTAAACATTAGCCAGTATCGATAGCTAGCGCACACCCTTTCACAACGATTCTTTTAATCGTACCTCCTAACGTGCGAACAATAACTACCCGCACTTTACGATCAACTCCTAGATGAATTTTTGTTATTCGTCCCAGCTGGCACACGCGAGGTAGAGCATTGTCTTCAGAACTGACCATGAACCAAAGGAAAATCTTTAAAAACCTTCTATTTAAGGTGTTTTTGCAACTCTTAAATATACTCCTCATTCTATTTCAACCAAAAAATACCACTTGTAAAGAAGGTTAATGTTGAAGACACAGACGTACCTTTAAAGAAAACTAAACAACTTATTCTGGAGGATCCTATACATCTATATTATGCAGATGTGTTGACTCGAGATCAAAACGAAAATATGGACAAATTGGTTTATGGAGTAAAGTATAACCCCCAATCTGATGCGCATAGTTTGGGAAAAGTGTGTTGGAAATTGATCCAGAAACAGTGACATAACCTTAAATAATAGCGTTATCCCGGAACTAAAGGTCTAACAAGAGTTATAATTATTTTTAAAGTCTTTAGCATTTTTCTAAGAAATGTAATAAATTTGTTCAGAGGATACACTCCCTACCTGTTGTTTCGTGCGTGAACACAAATCGGGTAAATCGGGTACATATCCGAATAAGAGTAGCTCATATAAAAGGACTTTTCGCAAAAAGTTATTATTTGTCGATTGTACAGTTTAAGGAGAGGATTAAACAAATATGTATAAAGACTTTGGAGAGGTTATTTGAAGATTTCGCAATACTTTACGTGTAAAAACAGCAGAATGCGGGCAACGGTTTTCGATAGAAGGAGAAAAATGTTTACGTGTCAGTCATACGAGGAAGCAATACAGCACTGTACCGCTGTGTCAGTAATGCCCGAGGATTTGGATAATTTTATGGAAATAATCAAGGAGATGGGGTTTATAAAACTTTTGGCAGATATTCAGATGGAATATATACTGAATTGTAAGTTTTAAAGTAAAAATTTATGTACTACGCATGCTGTATCGATACCTGTCTGTAAAATTCGGTCATGATTGTGACCGTACTTTTGAGAACCCTAAACCGAGGAAAAGCTAGTGTTCACCGTTCGTTGAATACTATTCGTATCAGGTATTGTATCAATATTTCTTAAACGCAAACAATCAGTGTAAATGCTTCTATTGTTATGACGAGTTCAACTGCAGAGACAATGGTGCGAAGTCCGTGATTTTACAACTCTGTCTTTAGTAAACAAGTATATCAAAAACGATCAGAACCATCTCAACTACTATCATAAGAAATGAATGATGTAAATTTAGAAATTATTTTTGTACATATTAGCTTGTTTATTTTATAAAATATAAAATATAAAGTATACAATATATTGTCTACTTGTTAAAACGTCTACATAACTGAAATAGGTATCTAAGTTCTTATGAAAAGAATTATAACAACGATGTGTATTTATTAAAAGGGTGCTATAAACGTTTTACAAAATTATTAATCAGAATCGTTTTATTTAAAACTATAACATAATTTTATTTACAGCTATTAATTTCTGTAGTTGAAGTACAACAATTTATAAAGGTATATGAGAATAAACGATAATATGCAGGATCATAGTGACAAACATTTCTCTAAAATCTATAGTTTAAAATTTAAACATCGCTCGTAAATGTTTGGAATGGAAACCTGTTGTACTCTTCCATATGTTCAACTTGGATAGGTTCTTATAAAGTCGTATAACATGATCCCAATATCACTATTACTGTTTTTGCTTTTAATTATATCATATGCGAGATTCTGTAAAACATCATTCCTATCAAAAAAATTTGAACCGTCTATGAAAGCTTATGCTTTAATTATACGCGACTCTATGTTTGAATATAATCCGTTTACGGAAATTGTTCATAGATTTATTCATAATTAAATAATCTATAATTATATTATGTATATGTGTTGCTTTTCATTAAAATTGTTTACAATTTATGTTATTTTAACTATATCACAAGCTTTGATGTTCTACTACATTTTTTGATGGATGATCGGCCGGGCGCTCGGCGGGCGAGTGGGCGGGTGGGCAGGCGGGCGCGCCGGCGGGCAGGTGGGAGAGGATGGACTATTTAGCGTAAAGACTGCTTTTGAAATTTTTGAATTAATCTTAGCTGTATATTTGAAAGATGTACACCTATCAATCTTTAGAGAACGCAATTAGTAAAATTCGGCAAGGTTTTTTACATACACGTTAAGCCAGTAGGTTGTACAATGTACCTAGAACAACGCTACGCGATCACTTCGATAAACTTGGTACTCGAAATAAAAGTAGAGAATCAGATATCCCGGAAATGGAAGCTACAAGATAAGAAGTTAAAATACCGGTGCAGAACTTTGGCGAATTCTTGGTTTCCGTACCTAGCAATATGGATAAACATGGACTTTTGTTCCCATCCAATATAGGAGCTATTCACCGGTCCATTGAGTTGTGAAAAGACCAATGCCTTAATCTCGCTTATTTTCCAGGAAAACGGACTTCGATTTCAAAATGTGTATGTGTTTTTAAAAAGTCGGTATCAACCGACATATGAACTGTTAAGAAGTGTATTTTAACCTTTAAGGGATAAATTGGTTACCACGAATTTGGAAACTACGACGATTTGATCGAACCTGGAGATACCAAAGAAGATTGAATTATTGTCTTTGATGATGTACCTGCAAACGAACAAAACAAGATTGCACAGTTTTTCTCCTTTGGTAGACATAAGAGCATTGATTCCTTTTACTTATGTCAAACTTATGCCAGCGCAGTAAAGCACGGACTTAGAGATAACGCCAAGGTTCTTGTAATCTGGAAGCAAGACGATACAGATCTTCGACATATCTTTCTGATCACACAAGCGGTGACATGACATACCTTAAATTTAAAAAAATGTGCTTGCAGTGTTGGGGTGGCGGTGACTCAAAACACAATTTTATAACTATTGTGAAAGATTTTCATTTGGAAAAGGACGGTATTGCAAAAATTTCGATGAGCATATAAATGGAGAAGAAGACAATAGCTAATTGCAATCCAAGGTTTCATGATGACGGACGTTAAAGATTTTATTGCAAATAAACGCAGTCTTCAGTTGATGCAGGATGCTGTACAAAAATAGTTTGTGGCATACAAAAAAAGACCCACTATATCTCAGCAAGAATTTAAAGAGGTGCACAAACAATTGATCGATCCCTTGCAAGTAACCGCTTCCCATTTACAAGCAATCACTGAATGAATTCCTATACCTACAAGAAAGGTTAAATTTGAAGACATAGAAGCACCTATAAAGAACATTAAACAACTCGTTCCAGAAGAACCGTTTCATCTTTACTATGAGGACGTATTAGCTAGAAACGAAGACGAAAATATTGACAAATCAATTTAGAAGTAAAATATAACCCCTAAAAAGGACGAATGGAGTTTGGGGAAAAGCGTGCTGGATATTAATCCGGAAATTAATCACATCACCTTAAGCTATATGATATACCCTGGTACTAGAGGTTTATACAATCTGCTGGTTTATAAAGACATTAGACCTGAAAATGGTGATTTCAACTTGAACGAAGATTTGCCAAATTACTTGGACATAATCAAGTCAACATTGAGTTTTAAAAGAAAATGTAATCCATACACGTTGCACGATTTAAACGATTTGCGACAAATAACAAAAAAAGTTTGAAAATTATATTTTTTAAGTTAACGTCACTGTTGTAGGTTAAAACGGTCAGTATTTTACAATATTATATTTCAGTAATAACCATAAGTTTTTTTTAGCAAATCCTAAAGCTAAAGCTTAAAATTTAGAAAATGGTCGCCTCGTCAGATGCTCGTTGAAATTAAAAATGTTTTAGCGAAAGTAGTGAGTGGCGGTCTTTTGTTTTTGTATGTTTGAGTTCTTTCTTATTGAATACAAGAAATGGATAATACAATTATAATTACAATGATTATAGTTATTGTCTTATGCATATGGATAACCATTTAGCATGCGCCAAACAAAATGTTTTACTTATTCAGAATGCATTGTAATATGTATTTAAGTTTAATAAATTTTTGGAAATATGTTTCTGTTTTAATTTAGAATAATCAACACAACCTACGGCAATTTTTAAATTTCAGTATTATGTACTTAAACGATTGGTTGTTACTTTCTACATTCATTAACTAGGCATGAGTAATTTACAATAATAATTAACAAAAACTACATTCCTAAAGCTCCACCCACCATATGAGAAAGTTGCCCGGGTAATCTTTAAACTAGTAAACCACAAAGACAATAATAAATTTTACAATTTCCTAAGGAGGTTTTAAAAATGGAGTTAAATATAGATGAGCAGAAATGCTCAAAATAATATAGGTGTTCTCAGGTATACAATGACATTTATTAGGAGCTCTTAACATGAGCTAGACACAAAACTCATAAATAAGATTAGCTTATCCGGGGGTGACAAAAAGCGTTTTATTATTTTTGGAGCTATCCGTAGGTACGCCTGGGGGCATCGAAAAATAGACGATTTCTATTTCACATAGTTTTAAGTTGTTACACATTGGGTTTTATGTATATAATAGCTTTAAGATTTTCTGTATAGAGAAGTTTTTGTAATAGTATCTTGGAAAGTTGTACGGGAATTTTTTCAGTAAAGCCGACGACAATTTTTAATTTCAGTAAATACAATTAAACATTACTTGTATTAGGAAAAACAAAATTTTACTTTCAAAGAAATCGACTGACCTGACCCCGTATGAATAATTATAGCGAGGACAGTCCGCAACATTGATAATCTTATAAGAGGTTTGTATTAGTAAATCGTTAAATAACAATGACATGCATTCTCCTAGGTGATTTATTTAGAAACTTTCAAGTCTCGTAGAAATACCCAAGTTTTCACTTCTAAAGCAATAAATTTAGAGCTTGTCGGTATTTAAAACAAATCAGACTAAATAATAATTAAGCGCGTTCGTAAAATAAAAAACTAATGGTTATATTTAATAACACTAAGCATGCACTTTCGCTCGGTGATTCATTTAGAAAATATACAAATCTGCCATTTCCAAAAATATGACGTAGAAGTTATTTAAAATTAAATTGCTTTGTTAGTAACTATCCTGTAGACAATATCATGATATACCCTTAGTAAAAGTTTAAAGTATTTTATTAAGTTTCCCTTCGAAAAGTTTAAATTGATTTACAAAATCCTGGTAACCGAAAAGATTGAGTTAAAATTAAATAAACAAAAACGAGTTAAAATTAAACAAACAAAAAATTTAAAGGTACGAGCTACTGCTAAAGTTACTGACAACCTGGGAAAAAAGTTTCATGTACAAGAATTTAGTATACTTTCGACATCAATCAATTAAAATATATAACCCAATAAGTGATAAACGCAATTGTATAAGTATATTTTTTAAAGGATTTTAGTGCAGCTTCCCAAACACCATCTAAAAGGGACATTAAAACGAAAATGTGTATTACGTGAACTCCTTCCCTTTCAATAATGTTCAGAAACTTTTTATTTTTTAGAAACTTTTACGCAATTTATCGACTGCATCCACATAATTAGTTTCATTGTCACAAAATATTTCAAATAGATCGACCAGTTCCCAAACAAAGCTTTTAAGCGCCGCAACAAAGGCTTTTGTAGTTAGATTTTCTACAATTTCGCAATGAACAGCTTGGGTTGCTATATATACAAACGCACATCCGTACGGATTAACTATTTTCGAGATTTACGTGAGTTTTCGTTGATAACGAAAAGTCCAAAATAATATGTACCCACACTTGAGAATGGTCTATTGTTAACTTGTATACGATATGCAGGCTTTTGGTTGCGATTTCAAGAGAATATGTTGAAGATCTAGCACGCACATTCGTATACGATTTTTCTAACAAAAGCACAAGCTCCGTATGGTCGTACACCAGCATCGGCTAAACCGTGTATTTTGTTACGTGGAATGTCCCCAAAAACGTGTGTGCAAGATATACTGATATTCGACGTGTCATTCAAATGAGAACAAAATTCTTTCCAACGCGTATGAAGCTCATTGGGAAGTACTTCATTCCAAACGGCTTTAATTTTCCACAAATCCTGCATAATTAGTTTGGAAGATGTAATAATAAAACTGCATTGTCCCAGCGGATCAAATATTCTAGAAATGTGACTTAAAATTATACCTTTTGTAATGCGCAATTCTCTACAATTTAATTGTATATTATATAGTACCGAATCTTTTGTAGGACACCACAAAACGCCCATAGTTTTTTAAACTGTCACCATCATTACACTGAATAATTAGATTTAGTTGAGCAGATTTTATATTTTTTAAGAGATTAACGTTATTGGAATTCCATTTTCGTAATGGGAAATCATCGGAGTTATTCATTCATACGGCGTGGCTTGTTTTCTGGGTTAAACAGAATTTGCGGAAATATTTTTGTAATATCTGAACATAAAACAAATTTATAAAATCGAAAGCAGGTAAGAATGCTAAAAATCGTTTTATAGAACCGGACCTAACAATAAAATATCATTTAGGGAGACATTTGTTGTAATTTTGCAGAATGCACGAAGAGATGTGGATTTTAGATATCTGGCTATTATATTTAAAGAACGAATGGCGAGGCATATAATAGCCCTCGCCAAAAATGTATTTACGGTTCCTATTTGGGTCATATTAACGACCTCTAAATATTCTGTCTAAACAATAACCATCCAAACGCACATTTTTGAAAAGCAGTATTTTCATTTCCAATTCGTATTTGCCCCATACACAGTAATTTGTAAAACACTTAAGCCCCAATTAAAATATTACTTTTTTTTGAAATATAATATTGTGGCTCTGCAAGCTGCATGTGGTTTGGAATATCTACAAAACACAGGTCAAATGATTTTGTTGGAAGATCCCCTAAGATTGTGTTTATAACACAACAATCTAAATCAATTAAAAACCTGTTGTATTTCGATTTGAGGCGGCTCCGTGGCGTAGTGGTATGTGTGTGACTACTACGCCCTAGGTCCCGGGTTCGAATCCCGACACGGTCCGCTTGAAAAATGTTAGGCGAGCATTTTTCGCAAAAATACACCCTCGTTCGGATGAGAGGTAAAATCGAGGTCCCGTGTGTGAGTGTTGTCACGCACGTTAAAAATCCCTACCTTGCTTGGAACAGCAAGGATTCGGCAAAATTCCAAATTTTTCAGGTAAAAAAAAAACTCGCTTCCTGGCCAATGTAGTACCTTCGGGTGGAGCATTGGAAAAATCACATGTAATGTATTTCGATTTGACGTTTGTTTTCGCAAGTAAATTGCTGTTGGTTGCTTTATTAGTTATGCCGTTAATGGAAAGGTTAATTTATTTTTTTTTAAATTAAGATTTTGTACTAGATCTTGTTACGCATTATTGCTTTTCCCGCTTATCGTCAATTATTAATTAATCCCGGGGGCAATTTATTATGCCTCCAAATTTGGTAGCAATTTGTTGCGTCAAACGGTTGAAGATTCGCATGCTAAGGAAACAATTAAAAACTAACACAGAGCTTATCTTAATTACTACAGCTAAAACACCTTCCACGGTTGCGCGGGGATCTGTTTCTTCATATTTCGGAAGCGAAGTGCATAGAAACATGCACTTTCAAGGAGAACAAGACAATATTTAGGTAATTGGGCAGGTTAATGGATTTTATGGGTACACTTCACACTTAATTAACGCGCATTCGCGTTTTATAAAACGAAATCCACGGTGGGTTTGAAGTCAAACCATGTTCCTAAAATGCGCCGTTACTACGAACATGTGGATGCCCTCACCATAAAACGTCCTTCGTTATCTAAGTATCACAACCGCACATTCTTTTTGGCCTGCGAAATGCATGCTTAGCAAACACATAAATAAAATCGTAAGTTTTTATCCTATAATACATGAGAACGGGAAACTGTAATATTATCGCAATAACTTAAAAAAAGATGGGAAAAAAGGTTTCTCTTTCGAATTATAAAATCCCTATTCCTAATAGTTGAACGAAAGCTTTGTGCAGTCAGAGGCGTAGCAATCTTTGCAAATTGTTTTAATTTGGGAAACCAAACCGAATAAAGCTCGTGCATCACTGTAAGAATACCTATCGTCCTCAATTTCTACAACACAGGTAGCTAATACAACATTGCAAGGATTTTGCATAGTATAAAGTAAATGGATGTGCTCTCTTATACTCTGAGATTTATTATTAAAATGTGCCAGGGTTAATATTGGAATGTTGACATTAACGTATTTATTAACACTGGCCGATCATTGTCATTTTTGAAGACTAACTGCAAAATGGTGTTGTGCAATTTTAAACTTTTTTCCATCGCGAAGATTTATAATGTACTGTTAGATACCACAGTATCGAGCAATTAACACACAGCCGTTTAATACGGGCTTTTTCTGTGTGTGAATTAACGGGCAATTTTAATAACACCGGATAATTATAAGCGAAATAATTATTTTCAGTGCAATAGTTACAATTACCTAATTTGTTTAACTATAAATCACTGGCGGTGGACTTGTAATTACTTTCATACCTGGGTCTTTTAACTCCAAAATCGTTACTTCCGCGTGAGCTAATAACGTTGAGTGCATGGTATTTTTGAGTTACAAAAATCTCACATCATTTTGTAAGACATTACATTTGATTTTCCAATGCTCTACCCGAAGGTACTACATTGGCCAGAAAGCGAGTTTTTTATCTGGAAAATTTTGAATTTTGCCGAACCCTTGCTGTTCCAAGCAAGGTAGGGATCTTTAACGTGCGTGACAACACTCACACACGGGACCTCCATTTTACCTCTCATCCGAACGAGGGTGTATTTTTGTGAAAAATGCTCGCCTAACATTTTTCAAGCGAATCGTGTCGGGATTCGAACCCGGGACCTTGGGCGTAGTAGTCACACACATACCACTACGCCACGGAGCCGCCTCATTTTGTAAGACAGCAAGTTTAAGGCTTTTAATTTATTTTCCCATTTGTTTCGTGTTGACAGAGGAAGTTTCAATGTGATTAAATCATCGGCGTTTGCGAAGAGGGGTCAGTTGGGGCCATTACCCCCACTAAGAAACATGAAAAACTAAGGGAATTCAGGAAAAGGTTACCTGTGGTACTTGGTGCTCTGCGGTATAACATAATTGACTTTTCGTACGGGAGAAAGAGTTTCTCGCGGAACTAGAAACATAGCACTACATTAACCCATCAGTGTGTTGGTCTCTATCAGTATGGTGAGGTACTTGTTGTTTCATCGCATTCAGTAGTTACGTAACCTCCGTTATAGTAGGAAGTCACGTGCCGTGACAGTTAGTGTTCGCTATTTCTAGTTTCGGTAGTATAAGCGTTGCCGTCACGTTGTTTGGTTAAGACGTTACCCACGTGCTAGGCTAACATAGTTTTCGATTTGCTCCAGTATTCACGCAAGTGGTTGTTTACGTTTGCGTGATCATCTCTAGTGCCCAGGTGAGTTATTTGTTTTCTTTTGTCTTTAGTGCAAGTAAATACAATAGAAATACTAACCGATAACTGCAGATAATTTTAAATCATCCTTTTTTAAAATACTTTTATCCCTTAATGTGTTTAACCCTCAGTAGTCGGTATTCTTTAAAGATATAAATTTCAATGGCAACCCTGTGTCTATATAACCATTCATAACGTATAAGCTATTGTAGCGAGTTACTGTAGGCAACCCATCAAACCCACAAAACGCTGCAATAACTGTTTATTCTCAAGGATTTGAGAATTCTTCTAGCAATTACTGGAGGATGAGTCATCCTTTTTAATCCAGAGTATATATAAGACCGCTAATGAATGCAAGAGTTAGTCTATACTTGAATCTCTAATATAAATTATATCGTGTACAGTAAACGTAGTTGAGCTTTTGGAAGTCTAACAGTAAACATAAATGTTAAGTGCACGTGTCTAATGTACATACAGCTTGTAGTATACATAAATACATAGAAGTGTAATAAAGAATAGTTGTGTTAGTGTTGTTAATGGACCTATGGTAAAGAAGTTAGTTTAAGAAGATATTAGTGCTTGTAAATTCATTAGTGTGATAGTGCTTCATTGTTAATTGGACTGAAAACACCTATAAATAAGGCATATACTGTTAATTAAACTAGTGAACAGTGAGTAATAAAGACTCTTGTTATTACTTGTTTTAAATTAGAAAAACGCGGTAGCAGTAGCCCGCTTCACTGTATAATAAAATCTGTTAGAAATTATCTTATGACTATACTGCTTATTTTATTTTATTGAGATATCAAAACTAGCTATAACATTTATAGTAACCTATAACTTTATTTACAGGAAATGGACATGAGAAACTCTTTTTAGTAGTACCTACACCATTGGTTTCGAGTATTAATGTTGAAGGATCATCAAAAGTTTTTGCTAATGGAGACAATGTAGTTACAAAGTAACCAGTTTACTTCCAACGTCTTCAAGAAGAAAAACGTCATTTAATCCTGAAGTTGACCTAAAAGATCGTGATCACTCTCACTTGATATTGGTAACTACATAAATGGTATCCGGATGCCAACGATGACTTTAGTATTCACTGCTAACAAAAACATGGAAGCCTGGTGTTAACTACAATTTTAAAAATGACGTAACTAAAGGAAAACCGCCATTTAATCACAGCTGGTTTGAAATGTACCATTGGTTAGCTTATTCTCAAACAGGCAAAGGTTTCCTTTGTAAATCGTATGTTTTATTTAAGTCACGTGTTAATCATGGAAGCATTCAAGGTAGATTCATCACTCGACCATTTAGTAACTATAAAAACTTTCATGAAATTGCTAATCGTCATGCTGATTCTAGCTGGCATAAGGAAGTTACGGAAAAGACTAGTAACGTCTTGTTAATTATTAGAAGTGAAAAGAAAAGTGTCGCTGTTCTTGTGAATCAAGCATTAGCTGACCAGATAGAATGAAACAGAAAAAAGATTAAACTAATTATATCTTCCATCCTTTGTGCTTTACATGATCGTCTTTTACGAGGAAAAACGGATGAACATACTGTTTTTAATGACCTATTGCACTTTTGAGAAGTCTGGTGATGTGATTATGGTAGAAAATGCCAGCTACTTCTCGCACACAGTTCAAAATGAACTAATTGAAATTAGTTCAACTGTTTTAAGAAATGATCTTAATAAGAAAATAAATTCAAATGAGGTATTCTCCGTTTTAGCTGGTGAGACAATAGACATTTCAGGAGTGGAGCACTTGAGTCTGGGTGTGAGTTATTTTGACAAAACTAACAAATGTATCAAAGAGGATTTCTTGGTTTTAAAACTTTGTAATTTTTAATTTTCTGTATTATCTCTTTTCATTTTCAACCAAACTTACGAAGTAAGTTAGGTTAATAAGATCGCTACGTCGCCGTCGTCGCCGCCGTCGTCCGTTGCACGTTTTTTTCGTTTTACAAACATTTGATATATGGATCTTGTTCAGTTTTTTACGATGATTAAGAATATGCTAGCCAATTTTCGATATCTCATCTAGTTTTTGAGTAATTCGACTTTAAAGTCGAAATTTTGGTTATATAAAACTTCAATATAACAAAATATAAATATTATTTTTAGGTTAATATCGACCTCCTGAGCATATTTTTCCATAGCATCAATACTCTATGTCGATTGGTTTTCGAGTTATTCGACTTTGAAAAAAATATGTTCGAAAAATTTTATAAAATTGTTACGATATAAAAAATAAACTTGTGTGAATTTCTATTACATAATGGCTTTAAGTTTGGTTGTATGGCGTACATGGGGCATAGATTTTTTTTCCATAAGATCACAACCCCGCACTATCGCAATTAGCCGACGCACGCTTACATTATTACAGGGTCCCTGCCCTTCAGGGCAAATCAATATTTAATTATCTACACTCTCATTTTACCCGTAACATATTAATTTTTAATAATCGTTTCAAGTGCATGCTTTTACAATCTATTAGTTATATTTCTCTTCATATATCTGGTTTTATTTCCTTAGGAAACATTGTTGATTCTTTTTTAAGCTAATATTAATAAGCAGTTTAATAGGGTAGACAAACATATCTTGACCTATTTTATTATTTTCGCTTACTTCAGTGTTTCTTAACCTGGGTTCCGCGAAACCCCAGAGTTCCACAAAAGAGGTTTTGGGCTCCGTGCAAGTCAATAAAAAAAAAGAAAAATAAAAATAGTAGTATCACCCTCACCACAGAAAATGTGTCATGTAAAGAAGAAGTATTCTCAGAACTCCGCACCGAAAATTAGGCACAATCTGTCAACGTCCCCTGTATCGGCCATCTCCCACGCTAAAAATAAGTATGAAATTCCTCTCGAAAGAAGAAAAGAAGCTTACAAAAGCAACCCTAGATGTCGAGTGCCTATCTAGAAAATTTAAGATCTACTAAATCGGCCCACATAAACGGCGGAATTCTCATTAACAAAGTGACGTTAATGATAAAAGTATATAAAGCATCATTCCAAATAATTGACCGTATAGCTAAGGCGGAAAAATCGCATATTATTGCAGAAACCTCTATAAAACCGTGCATAATAGATGCTCTTGAAATCATGATTAATGAAAAGTTTAGTAAAAATATAAAGATACTGCAACTGTCAAATCATACTGTACGCAGGAGAATTTATGAAATAAGTAAGCATTACACATTGATGAATCAACAGACGTGGCAGGGGTTACAGTACTGCTCGTTATGGTCCGGTATGTACACAACAACTCTGCTGCAAAAGAAATGCATGAACATCTGCAGCGACGGCGCAAAAGCAATGACTGATAAATACTCTGCATCAATTGCAAGTGTTAAAAGTATCTATTAAGAATTTGAAAGTGTCCATTGTGTTATTGATAGACGAGTGTTAGCAGTTAAAATGCGTGTCAGTTTTAGAAACGTTCTGGATAAAGCAGTAAAAATCGTAAATTTCATAAAATCTAGGCCTTTGAATTCACGAATTTTTGTTGCTTTCTATTAAGAACAAGAAAGAAAGATCACCACGCACTTGCTTCACATAGAAGAGCGGTGGTTATTTTGCGGAAAAGTTTTGGTGCGCCTTTTTAGTTTGCGAAGTGAGAGCTTGGTGTTTTTAGTAACTCCTCAATTGAATTATCATCAAAAATAAGTCCAGTGGTTGCAACGTTTGACCTACCTTACCGACATCTTTTTGAGCCTCAATTAATTGAATATGTCACTTCAGGAAATATCTATTACTGTAATTTCACTTTATGACAAAATTGAAGTCAAAATAAAAATACAGTTTTGGGAATCTTGCTAAACAGATGAATAACTGGCTACATTCCATAATTTTATATCCTAGTCAAAGACTCCACTTTTAGCAGAAATGGTTTTAGATATAACCACCCATCTTCAGAATTTACGAGTTTTATTCAAAGGATATTCTCCAACACGACATTAACCTTTAAATTGACTTTCTAATCCATTCTTAGTCACAATCCAAAATTTACATCAAACCTTAACCGTACGGAAGTTAAACAGCTTATTGATATGGCAGCTGATGGAAACCTCAGAACTACTTTTGATTTAGCTACTTTGTTAGAGTTTTGGACAAAGCTTACCCAGAAATTACCAATTGTGGGGTAAATAAATTCCTACCATTTTCTACAACTTACCGTTGTAAAGTAGGATTTTCTAAGTATGCTCTTACAAAGACTGGCCAAGCAAATAAGCGCAATCCCGGAGCAGGCGTTATGCCTGATTTTGACGAACTTGTTTCACGCAAACAAAGTTCAGTTATTCCATAAGCTTAGATAGATGGCATGGTAATCATTAAAAAATGACTTTGGATATGTATATGTCTTTTTATTAGTGATTGATATTTATTATTTTTAATTTTTTCTTAATTTCCTATATTTAGAAGATATAAAAGTAGCACGGTGTCGATATTTTGATGAAAAATTAAATATCTCAGTTCTAGTGATTAAGGCGAGTTAAGGTTCGGGCCTTTGGTGCGGTGTTTTTAAAAACAATTCCGAAGACTTAACAAATTTATTTTAACTTAAAACAGAAATTACAATGGAACTTTGAATAACTTGTAAAATAACTTTAATTCAAAAACATTTAATTAATTGTAATAAGGTGAGTAGCTTGAACAACGAAGTATGGAGTTCGAAGACTGACTGCCGGGCCTTGAGCTCCCGGGCTTTTTATAATAACCTGCCCCTCATACGGCTGTGGGAACTTGCAGATCTCATGTCTGCTTTTCTCTTAATTGTACACTTTATTACAATGTAACAATCTTATTTCTAAGTAATTACGGTATGTTAACCGCCTGTGACCTGCCACCTGCAGTATCACTGCCCTCTCGGATGCAAAGTTGCATGTCCGTTCTCATGAACTGTCGATAACCTCTCTGGGTTTTCCTTGTATTACATTGTTGCAATGAACTTATACTTTATTTAACAATTTCTAATAATTCCTATTAGATTCAATATATTCAATACATATAGATAATTGGGGGATACATAACTGGCGTTCCTCAGAAAAAAATATAAGTGCTCTGGGGTTCCTCGCTCTACTTTATATAATTTAAGGCAAGCAACAAGTGTTGGTAGATATCAACAGCCCTCAGGCCGGTAACAAACATTGCACCTGATTTTGACGAACTTATTTCACGCAAACAAATTCAGTTATCCCATAAAGCTTAGATGGATGCAATGGCAATCATTAAAAAATAACTTTGGATATGTATGTCTTTATTTTTAGTGATTGATATATGTTGTTCTTAAATTTTTCTTAATTCGCTATATTTAGAAGATATAAAAGTAGCATGGTGCCGATATTTTGATGAAAAATTATATACCTCAGTTTTAGTGCTTAAGGCGTTCCTCAGAAAAAAATATAAGTGCTCAAGGGTTCCTCGCTCTACTCTGGAGCGCATTCAGGGGTGAGACGGACGACCGGGGCCCCAGTCCTAGTGCCTCCATACTTTAAGGACCCCCACAAAAAGAAAACAAAATTTCAGACGCAAAGTATATTAGCCATATTAGGAATTATAATCATAATACATTCCAGTTGTAAGGATAATTGAAATTCTTCGTGGCATTACGGAAGAATGGCTCTATTACATTCTCAAGTAAATCGACTGAATTTTAGTACCTTGCTGAGCCTGCGGCGCCAGCCCTAGCACATATTTCCTAGTAGCCTGCTCATCCGAGATCCGCTTAGCGCATTGTTGAATTAGTTCTACTCGGTATAGTGCAAGCTTGTGCAGGTGTTGTTACTCATCAAAAGACAATTTAAAAATATTAAATAAAATATAAGAGTAGGAAAGTACTTTTTTTTCTACACTTTCAAGTAATACATGAATTACTGCATAAATTATGAATACGTAATGTTATTTATTGATTTATTACGAACATCGGTTGAATAATTTTGACAATTCCACACATACTTATACACAAACAACTCATAAGCGAACGCGAAGATCATATAGTCTAATATCGACTAGGTAGAAAACGAACAGAAATGCAACTAATAAAGTAGCAGATTATTTATGTTAGCATGGTATAGTTTATCCAGTAATGCATGTTATTTCAATATTAGACAATCAGATTTAATATTAAGAGTAACGTCAGTTTGGTGTTTTTAACTACGTATATATATATATATATATATATATATATATATATAAAATAAAGTATCTATAATAACAGGCTATTAGGTCTGCTGGTTAATGAATAAAACTCTTTATTATAAATTCAAGCTTTCGGTTTTTATTTTAAACCTTTATCAAGAATACTAAAATTGTGAAACGTTATTAGGGCATACAATAATCAAATACTTACTAATGTGAGGTTTTTTAAAATAGAATCGTCGATATAAATAAAATTCATAAATATAAATTAATAGTGTGATAAATAAAGCTTTTAACAAAAATAATGTGATGTTCTTATTTAACTTTGAAAGTTACAGAATGACAAATTCCTATATAATTTTGACAGTTGTTGAGACAACTTTCTAGATGTTACTATTTCTTTTGTAAGTCGACTGAAATTTAGATATTTTTTTATATGTATGCATGTATGTCTATATACATATATATACACATATATGTATATGCGAGCGTGTGTGAGTGTGAGTGTGTGTGTGTGTGTGTGTGTGTGTGTGTGTGTGTGTAAGAGTGTGTGTGTGTGTTTATGTTGAGTTTTTATTAAGTGATGTGATCATTTAAGTTAAATTTGTTTTTCGATTTAAAATGAAGTAGATAGGTGTATATGGAGCTTAGTGCGTTGATATCAGTTTTTTTATTAATAGTGTTAGCGTTTTTAAATATGTTACACATTTCTAAGAATTCTCTTTTGAATCGTTTGCTTTCAATTTGCAGTATTTTAGGATTATCGAAATCTATTTTATGTCTGTTTGTATTTGCGTGTATGGTCAAAGCACAAGCGTTTGGTTTAACACGAATGTCACTTTTATGTTGAGTAAGCCGTTGTTTTTATTTGCTGTGAGCTTTGGCCAATGTAGGTGAGATTGCAGTCTAAACAATTTATTTGGTATACAACATTCCGTTGTAGAAGGGATGGTGTTTTATTTATATTTATATTTATATTATATTTTATAATCTGCAAGGTCGTTACACCACATAATTATATATATATATATATATATATATATATATATATATATATATATATATATATATAAAGTTTAGGTGGATTTCGACTATAAAGATTTGATATTGTAAAGTAAATATCGGGTAGTAGTCAATTTAGGCGATTAGTAAACTCTTTTAATCAATTCAAGCTTTCGAAAAATTTATTTTCTTCATCAGGAAAACTATAATAAAAGGATTACAAAATTTCTTGGTACATAAATTGCTTACTTACGATTATACAGACTATCTAATGAATAAGTGGAACATAACAGATTGATAAAAACATTCCAAACACAATAACTATCTTATATAATAATTAAAAAATTCAGTGGAAAAATGATTAAATATTAGTAACAAAGTAATATAAAAGTTATTAATTTAAAATAATTTAGAAAATGTCAAAATATAAAATACTTTTGACATATAAATTATGTCATAAGCAAACATAGATAAAAATAATAATTAAATATAACTTGTCAATCTTAAAGTTAAAAAAAAAAAAAAGAAAAAATGTTTAAGAGTAAAAGAAATAAGGCACATAACTAGTTACTAAGATATACGATCCTTGTTATTTTTTATGACAGAAATAAGATGCGAGTAGATACTATTAATATTTTGAGTGTCATTAAATAGACTGTATAATCGTAAGTAAGCAATTTATGTACCAAGAAATTTTGTAATTCTTTTATTATAGTTTTCCTGATGAAGAAAATAAATTTTTCGAAAGCTTGAATTGATTAAAAGAGTTTACTAATCGCCTAAATTGACTACTACCCGATATTTACTTTACAATATATATATATATATATATATATATATATATATATATATATATTAATCAATATATTATTAGCATGTTCAAATTTAGATAATCATTAAAAGAAAACGAACAAAAATATGTCAGTACTACAATTACAATTCATCTCGCCGTGCAGTATCATCATTTTCAGTCTCTTCTTCAACTGGCTCTTCTGCTGCACCATCTTCAACACCACCTGACTCTACAAACTTAGATAACCCTTCAAAAGTCCTAGGACCATTGTAATCAATAATTTTGTTGTGTTCTTTCTTGTATAGTTTAATTGTAGGGAAGCTTGTAATACGAGTATGTTCGAGTTCATTTGCTGTGGAATCAATTTTAGCAATAACAACATCAACATTACTTTCAAAATGTTCTGCAACTTTTTCATAAATAGGGACCAACTGTTTACAATGACCACACCATGGAGCATAAAATTCTACAAGGACGTCCTTGGATTTATCTAATACAACTTCATCGAAATTGGTTGCAACAAGAACACGCACGGGTTGTTTATTCCAATCTTCAGGAAGTTCTTGACTTAATAAATGTTGTTTAAGCTCACCTTTGAAGAACTTATGTACAAATGTAGTTATGCTTTCAGCATCAAGTTCGGACGATTCAGGTTTGAATTTTGATATTTCTTTCTCAAGTTTAATTATACGTGCAGTGGGAACCTCTTCTTTTTTAATTCCAAAGAATTTTAAAATTCGCTGGAGGTCTTCCTCCTCTAAATCGATTGTAACAAACAAAATTTTAGATTTGTAACGTTTGGCGACTGAACGAGCAGCAGATACAATAGCACTGGTTTTGTCATCACTTTTAGATACAAAGATGAGTAAATGGCTCTTAATTTCACCTCCAAAGATCTTAGGTGCCGTTTCATAATTGAATTCTACGAGGTTTGGTAGCGACTCTGATGTAACAAAACTTTTGATGTTCTGTTCAGTATGTTCACCTTCAAAAATGGATTTTCCTTCGTCGAACTGTTTAAATAAGACAATAGAACCACATGTAGCTTCATATTCCTTGTAAATTGCTTCGTCAGAAGTGATTCCGAACTGATAATCATCGACAGCATTAGCAACAGATAAATAAGCTTTAGCTTTATCTGAAGTTTGATCTGAGAAGAAACCAACAACTGCAACTTTATTTTCTTCAATAAATTGTTTAGCTTCCTCGACTGTCTTAAGCTTTTTAGCTGCAGGACCAGTTTTCTTTTCAAGCCAAGCTACTATTTGGGCAGCATCACGTCCTCCTGAATAATCAATAGGCTGTCCATTTCTAAAGAATTTAAGGATAGGATAACCTTTGACATCATATTCCTTAGCAAGATCTTCCTCTTCGTTAGCATCAATTTTACCAAGCTTTATCTTTGACTCTTTGTCTGCTAATTCTTTTGCAGCTTTGGAATATTCTGGTGCAAGGGCTTTACAATGTCCACACCATGGTGCATCGTCATAGCAAGCAGAATTTTTAAAAATTTGATCTATATCAACCAAAAATTCTTCACGAGTATGGTATTTTTTTTGGTGCAAGTTATCTCGAATTGACTGTAAATCAAATCCATGGGTCGTTGGATAATATTTTGATAGTGTTCGACTAAATTCGCATTAACAGGAAATAAGAATGGTTGTACATCTGGCATATCGTGAAGTTCATTAAAGGTTTCTTCAAGAATACTAGATAGTATAACAATTGGATCGGTTGTTCGTCTATTGGCAGGTTTATTATGTTTTGTCAGATAATCGCAATGTAGTTCAGAATTAGGCCGATACAGGTTTCTTGCATGCATGGTATCTCTAGGAACTTTCGAAACTAAGGTACTTCGTTTCATTTCTTCAGAATGCATTTCGTAGAATAGAACATATGCTTCTACTTTTACAAGTGTTTTAGAGGATATACTGCACACCTTGGAATCGTTATATTCATGCCATATAAATGAGTACGGGTGTCGACAGTATGCGATGTAATGGCCTTTCAAAGTAGTCCCACTGTGTTTCGATATTGCATACAGGTTATAATGACAATTTCCAAGATTTGTTTCTGCAGCGTAGTGTCGCATATCTAGACCTTCTAATGGAAAATCTATAGGCGTAGTTAGCTTTCTTTGATATGTACCTGTAGGTGAAAACCGTTTTAAGTGTATCACCAATATTTTAGGAAACCTCTGTATGGACAGTGATTTGATGCATTTCTCCTTTCTTTGCACTTAAAACATACTGGTTTTCGTCGTAATCCAATGTTTCAGGCCTAGTAAAATTATCTAGACAAAGCTCTAACGTTAAGCAGCCAGTGTGCTTAGGTATAGCTATTGATAGATCCCAAAGACTTCGAAAGTTACGGAAGAATGATTACAGTGTGAGTAGAGAAACGTGAACCCAGCACTCATTTACAGCATAAACACATCTGCGATCAATTTACATTAAATTCGCACTATAAATCTTAGAATTTTAGATGAATCCTCAGCAAGTCCATAAGACTCCTTCCTTGCTTTGACCTCCTTAAACTACATGCGATACAGCTTCCATCTTATAACCATTTTGATTACATCGACACCGCATTCTTTCCACCGCGAGATAAATCTTTCTCCACATTTCCACCCACGAGATAAATGCTATCTTGTTTGGTATCAATTAATATTAGAATTTTCTAGCTACCCGAATTCTAGGAATTTTTAATTGATCATAGGGAGTACCCCTTTTGATTTTTACCTGTAGGGAAACTTTTAAGGTTCAAAATTTTTTAGTCATGCGATACATCTTTTGCTAAAATTTTTTTGGAATCCAAATTGTAAAAATTTAAATCGGACCAGCCCTAAAGTTAACCCCAAAGTTGCTTTAATTTTGCTATTTGTTAAAGCCCTCAAATAGTTTTCTTGTTAACCAATGCATCTTTCGAGATAAACCTATCTTGTTTGGTATCAATTAATATTAGAATTTTCTCAGCTACCCAATCTCTAAGAATTTTTAGATTGCATCATCCCCAGAGAGCTACCCTGATTTTAAGATTTCTTACCAGTTGCGATTTGACCGTCCTTAAACATTTTTTACATGCGATACATTAAATTAGTTAGAATTTTATTAGAATCCGAATCTCTAAACAGATTTAAAATCGGACCACGCCCTGCAAAGTTACATATACCCTCTGCGAGATAAATCTTTCTCCACATTTCCACCCACGAGATAAATGTACCTTGTTTGGTATCAATTAATATTAAATTTTTAGCTACCCAATTTTTAAAATTTTCAATAGCCCATCCCCAAGGAGCTACCCCATTTTAAGATTTTTGCAGGCAGCGATTTTGAGCGTTCTTATAAATTTCTTTATACATGCGATGCATCTTGTTAGTCTAGAATTTTATGTAAAATCCGAATCTGTAAATAGATTTAAAATCGAACGACCCTTACCATTTTACAACCTTTAAATAAAATTTCCCAGGCTATACATAAAAAACTAAAACCATTCTTAAATTTTATTACAAACATTTTACTAATACAGTTTATTTTAAACCACTTCTAAATAATATTACAATTTTTTTTCCCGAACTTGTCATAGATACTTATTAATATTTATTTCTAAATAACACCTTTTCCAAAGACCCGGACGCATGTTTCAAATTCCTTGATTTTGTTCGCATGGTCCTTAAGACCTCGTAGTATTTTCCAGATACTACAACGTATAACAACATTTTTTAAAATTTCACAGGAGTCTCTTCCCCATTTTGATGTAAAGCCGGTTTCCAGAGACTTTTCTATTTATTTTTTTCATTATTAATGAATAAATGCTTTCTTCCAAAGAAACTGGCAGTCCATCTCGACATGGCGTTCTTTATGCGAATAGCCATACGGTTTTAAACGCATGTAAATTACACTCGTTGGGGTAACTGATGCATTTTTTTTGTTGTTTTAAAGTTGAATGTATTATTTCCTTCAATGCTTTTACACATAATTCGGTTTTTGAAAGTCCTTTAACAGCGCGAGCTGAACTTTACATCTAACTACCGTTTTTCCTTTGGGCAATATTGCCATTTTAAAACAAAACCAAGTCCCACAGTTTAAGTTTTGTCCGGCGGAACCTTGCGATTTACCAACATTTTCTGGACTAAGCATTTTCAGGCATAGAACCCGCAAGAGTTGCCAAAACGTTTGCAGATACCATTTTAGTACAAAACAAAATCCGCACTATAAGACTTGACTTGTAAGCGAACTAACTTATAACTAAAGAGTTTATTCTTGCGCACCTGCTTTATGTACCCTATAGAATGCAAACCGAAGGTTTCGAAGATACCCGAACGAAGTTGAGGATTCAGCGAGGAACTAAATGACGTCATAATCCTCGCGCTCGTCCAATACATTTACGCCAATGATGCGCCCCGGTTCGCTTTTGTCCATGTGCGAATACCGTTAGAAAACATCGAAAACGTCTTCCATGTTATACGGATCGCGTGCATATTAAAAATCCAAAGGGTGGTAGCACCGCACACAAATTGTGTGCAAGTCGTGCTGTAGAAGATGCAGTGCACTATAACCAAAAACACTTTAAACCATTACTAAGAAAATACCAACTTGTTGTCTACAGGATACTTACAACAATTTAATTTTAAATAACTTTACGTCATACTTTAGGAAATGGTAGGCTTGAATATTTTCCAAATGAATCACCAAGCAAAGTATATGCTTAGCACTATTAAAATTACCCATTAATTTCCCATTTTACGACGTGGTTAATTATAGATTAAAATTTAATTTGTGCACGTTCGAGCTTCTCGTAAACTAACATATTTTATAGCAACAATGCGCTTAAATACATGCATACCCCTTCGCCGCGCTACTGCTATTCTTGTAATTGCTAGAAAAAGTCACTCTCCTTTTACTGTTAGGACCGATGCAAAGCACCATTTTTATACTTTCTATACACATCGCGCCTTTTTCGTTGATAATTAAATTTTGCTTCTGTAGGCTTTTACACTTTCGCATAGCGCTCGGCCGCACGTAATGATTTCTAGAACCGGTAAGTACTCGATATCGTCCAAATAGAAATTAGATGCTCGATGTCTATCAATTTCCATTCCCTCGTAAAGGTAGAAAAACTCGGTCAATCATCCATTATACTTCGACCCGCTCCTGTTCTGATAATTTCCAAACATTTTCAAACGACAATGGGCTGAAATTTTTAAACCTCCGAGGATCTTTAAGTCGTGATCAATTACACATCCGAGCTACGCGTAAACTAACATATTTTTAGCAACTGTATAATACATGCATACCCTTCTCTGCGCTACTGCTATTCTTGTAGTTGCTTGAAAAGTCAGTCGCCCTTTTTAGGGTAGGACCGAAAGCACCATTCCATACTTTCTTTATAAGTGTAGCACATCGCGCATTTTGTCGAATAATTAAATTTTGTTTATGTAGGCCTTTACACTTTGCTTATTTAAACATCTAATACAATTGATTAACCACTTTCGATTATTCTAACGGAGACCACCATACACCCCGCCGCACCGTTCTTTTGAATCCTATGGGCTTCCCACACTAACACCTGACGTATCTTTCCTACTATTTGTTAAACAAAACTACCGGTATCGCCATTGCGGACGTAAACAGATGTTTGTGGATATGTACGAGAATATGTTCATATACATTAACAGTCTAAGCTATTTTATTTAGTCCACGAAAACTACTATTTTCTAAACCATAATTAATAATCGTCTTTATAGGTTCC
Source organism: Platerodrilus igneus (assembly GCA_036346225.1). NCBI lineage: Eukaryota > Metazoa > Arthropoda > Insecta > Coleoptera > Lycidae > Platerodrilus > Platerodrilus igneus. The sequence continues at coordinate 7,054,431 of JARFIW010000385.1, forward strand.
ACATTTCTACCTTCCCAATGACTGGTGCTACGTTGGAAACTTTAATTTCTTATTAGAGAATTCTTATTCTCCACGCACTGCTGCGTAGCTGCATGCCCATTCCTTTTGGAGGTATATGCTCGTTATAGGTTGTAAGACCCTCGGTTTTACTTAACTACAATTCGTGAAACCCTTTAATCTTTTTAATCGTATCTTTCTCGCCTACAATACAGTAGGACTTAACATTACTAAACAAATTCTAATACTGGACCCCCATTAAATACGTCTTTAATTTCCTACAACTTTTTGTTGACAAGTGTTATATTTATTTATTATACGCAGGGTAGTCACTCTTTTAAGATAAATATTTTTGCTAGGTATCAACTAATATTAAATTTTCTAGGGACCCCAAATCTGTAAATAGATTTTAAATAGGACCACCCATACAAAGTTATGCGTTTTAAAGACCCAAATCACTAATTTTGCTCATCTTTATTTAACACCATTTTTAAAACCTTTTTGCTACCCAAGACATATGCCAGCCAACCATCTCCCGAGAAATCTAAAACCGCCGTGCCCCGAATACCACGTGGAATAACACGTATACTCTGTCAACCAGGAAGCCGGAAGGATTTGGAAGGTGGGAGAAGAACTTAAAAATTATGGAATCTTAAAACTAATATAACAATAGATTTACAAAATCCTACAAATATAAACAACTATCTTATATCTTTACCCCCATGCGTAGATTGTTGTACTATTAGGAATGATGTACCTTTGTCATCTTCCTCGATAAACTAATTTTATTAATAACTGCGTGTACAAATCGTGTTTTACTCGGGTACATACGCAGGCAATACTCGATACCATCCAAATAAAAATTGGATGCTTGGTGACTGAACATCCGCTTCCTTCGTGTACGCCCAGAACATCCCAGCCCATGAGCACTCCTGCGCATGCACACCCCCCCGCCCCTGCGCAGCCCCCTGCCCATGCGCACCCCTTTCTGTGCAGTGCTATTTCGGGTAACGTTACAGCCTTTTATAAATAAAGAACAATGTTATATACTATTATAAAATGTTTATTCTGACATTATACATAACAAATTTAAAAATATTTAATACCGCATGGAGTCATTTAAACTTAATTTTAATACAAAGTTATACACAGAAGACAGTCCTTTCTTTATGTTTGTTTGCAGTGGTTTTAATTTTATCTAATTTTTTCCTTAAAAAAATCGACACCCAAGTCTTCTTCTCCTTTTCTAACCAATAGTTTGATACATAAAGACCGTCTAGGTTTTCAATTGTAAAATGCCGAAGTTTGCCTCTATATTTAAAGTTTTGATTCCCCGACAACCAGATCCATTCCTTCGTGTAATTCTTGCAGCTTGTGACAATCTTTTAATCGCAGCTTTCCACTATATCCTGCAACGTATCTTGTTAGCGATCGACTTCTTCTTGTCGGTATTGGGAAATCCTTTTCTCCCACACACTGTTGCGTAGTTGCATGTCCACCACTTTGGGAATATATGGTTGTTAAGGTTGTAAGACCCTCGGTTTTAAATGATCCAAAGGTTCTTTACTAGGTAAATATACAATGTTTAGCGGAACCCCTTTGCGTTGGTGTAAAGGTTACGAAACCCCACCTTAATTCGTCTTTGTTTCTGCCATTTTGATAAATACGTTTTGAATAACCTTTTAAAAAGTATACGGTTTAGACCATCCTTTTCTGCAAGAACACCTACATAACTAAAAGTCTTTCTTACTAACCGCAAAGCAACACTTGTAAACCCGGATGTATCTAAGTCAGTCCATCGACACATAAAATAATCTTTTAATTCTTCCTCATTTTCTCTAATAAGATGTTCTTTGTCTAACACATCTTTGTATTGTTCGTATTGTCGCAGTGTTTTCCATGTAGTCAATTTTCCCTTTTGCATCCATTTCCTCTAATTCCAGTTGTCTTTTTTCCACTTACAGCGTATGGCATACATAATGGGGCAATTTCCTTTAGCGTAAACATAGAGTTTACTACCAATATTTTGGCGTTGTCGTACAACCTCTGGACGAATGTTGGTGTATTTATCAATCCCAATTCCGAAATGACTATTTCTTTTGGAATTTAGAATAGGTGTTGCAGATTGTGAAAATATGTACTACCTTTTAATGTAGCCTTTTAAGATTTTATTTTATCTTGGCTGCCTTGCTCCTCTACTATCTCCAAATAATTTACGGGTAAATAGTTAAAACTAAAGCCGAAAACATACTTTACAATGTTTCCCTTTCGGTTTTCGGACAACTTAATTTGCAAGCCCGTCAATTTCTTTGTTTACCATTCCCCAATACGTACTGTGAGGTTAATTCGCTAAACAGCAGCTAGATTGCCGATAGCTTACTCCACAGGCAAGTGGTCCAGTACATTGGCGCCTTTAGGAAGTATAACACTATCTTCCAATAAGGTTAAACAGTCTTTTAAGGGTTTAACACCCGTTCCCACGACATAGCTTCCAATTGCACAGTTGTTATTGTCGCCCAATCGGTAATACCATGTTCTTTGGCCAAAGTAGACGCAAATGTTTCCCTTAAACGTACATCGGACAACGTAAAATCTAGTATATGATTGCCAAGTTGTTTATTAACACCAGGACTTGTTATCTGGCACACAAATTTGTTGTAATCTTAATTCTTGCATTGATGTTAGCCATGTTAAACAATCAATCAAACAGTTAAAGTTGTCAACTATAATATTACACTTTTCTTCGTATTACTTATTTAAAAGTTATGCTTTGTAGTTAAATAATTTAAATCTCCATCTTGCTAAATATGACTGCAAAATCTTGGGTTACATCCATGTCAAAAGATAGAAATAATCTTTTACTTCGTCTAATATATCTGGTAGTTCCTCCAATAAAGGTTCCAACTTAACATCTGCGCAGTTCCACTTTGTATGGAACACATATAGGGTTTGGAATTTTTGTTAATGCATTCGAGGTCTTCATTGCCGATAATTTCTTTTACTCTCTGGCCCATCTTGTTAGTGCTTAACCAGACAAAACGGAAGCTTAGCTTTAACACCATGCCTAGCGAAACAAATCGGTTGAACTTTCCGGTAGATAGTTAAATGCACCACAAATTTCTTTTTTAGGATAAACATCCTTTTGTTTGCAGATGCTTGATCGGTGTCAGAAAGGTCGCAAATTTTAACCAACATTATATTGTCACAAAATGGTTCTGTAATTGGTGTGTGTAGTCCACCAGTCAGCATATATTAGCCTTCGACATAACCAAATATTTACCAATATCTTTTACCAGATTATTGTTCCAAATCCTTTCTGTCAACAGCCATAATCCAAATCGCTCATTTGTCGGTTTTCACGTTTATTCCCAGAAGTTGAGAAACGTTAATCACCTTGGAGACGCTCATGGCTTACCGTTCTAGCTACTTCGAATACTAAATTAATACGAAAAATTGTTCTCTTACGTATTCTAAAGAGTGAGGACGTATATTGCCGAAGATACCGAATATTGTTGGTGTCCAACCTAAGCCGACAGGGATTTACATCGATTTGGGTCCCTAAAATTATATGTAGATGTTAAGTAAATGATAATTCACTTAAAAGGTGAACTACCCTCAATAAGAACAAATAACATTGAACAAAATGAGGAAATGTAAACCATATTTACAGGACCAGTATTAGAATTTGGTGAACTGTTAACCTACTGATTGTAGGCGAGAAAGACCTAATTAAATTTAAAGGAGTCTTCCATTTATAAAACCAGTTTCAACATAATACATTTTAAGGTTGCATGCAAAACAAGTGTGGACATAAGGTTAATCAAGGAAAAATTAATAGGTTGGGTCGCGCCGCATGTACGTAGCACCAGTTCATTGGGTAACGTGAAATGGACCTATAAAGCGATTATTAATTGTGGTTTGAAATGTAGTTTTCGTGGACTAAATAAAATAGCTTAGACGGTTAATGTATATGGTTCTTCGTGTCCTCCACAAACATCTGTTTACGTCCCAATGGGATACCGGGTTTGTTTAACAAATAGTGGAAAGTACGCAGGTCGTTTCGGAAGCCCATAGGTCGTTGGATTCAAAGAACGTGCGGGGTTATGGTGGTCTCGTTAGAATAATGCGAAAGTGGTAATATGTATTAGATGTTAATAAGCAAAGTTAAAGGTACAGTGAACAAAATTTAATTATCGACAAAAGTCGCGTGTGCACTTAAGAAAGTATGGAATGGTCTTTGCATCGGTCCTGCTAAAGTGCGACTGATTTCAAGCAACTACAAGAATAGCAGTAGCGCAGAGAAGGGGTATGCATGTATTAAAGTTGCTGCAAAATATGTTAGTTTACGCGTGCTGGTGTGTATTACACGACAAGTCCTGGGGATTTAAAATCTGCCATGTCGTTTGAAAATGTTTGAAATTATCAGTGGCGGGCGAATCAATGGATGGCCGAGTTTTTCTACCTTTACGAGGGAATCGGTAATAAGACAAGCATTTGTTCCATGGAGGAACGAGTCTTACCGGTTGAAAATTAAGGGCGACGCTATGCAAAGTGTGTTGACAGAAGCAAAATTTAATTATCAGACGAAAAAGAGCGGATGTGCTATAGAAAGTATGAATGGTGCTTCGGTTAAAGAAAAGGAGGACTTTCAAATTCAGAATAGCAGCTGCCGGCGAAAGGGTGTGCTGTAGTTGTACAGCGTTGTTGAAAATATGTTAGTTTCGAGAAGTGGCAAATTAAATTTTAATCTATATTACCATGTTAACGTGGGAAATTAATGGAATTTAAATGCTAAAATATATTCTTGGGTTATTTGGAAATATTCAAGCCTACCATTTCCGTAAAATGACGTAAGTTATTTAAAATTAAATTGTTGTAAGTATCCTTACGAAAGTTGGTTTCTGTAGGTTTAAAGTTTTTCGTTGATAGTAGCACGTATTCTACAACGACTTGCAATTGGTGCGGTGGAACCACCTTGATTTTTAATAGCACGCGATCCGTTACATGGAAGCGTTTGATGTTTTAGGATTCGCACATGGAAAAAGCGAAGGCGATGACATCCGGGCTAATGTGGCGTGGAAGACTCTTTTAGTTCCTCGCTGAACCAATTGTTCGGTATCTTCGAAACCTTCGGTTTGTTCTAAGGGTACATAACAGGTGCGCAAGTAAACTGCTGTTATAAGTTAGTTCGCTCAAGTCAGTCTTATTGCCTGGTTTGTTTTGTACTAAAATGGATCTGAACGTTTAATGAACCTAGGTGGCTTCCATACCTGGAAAGGCTTCATACGGACCAAACAAATGTCGTGGTCAACATCGTCAAGTGTAAGCTGCGTCCGCGAAGTACAAACTGTGGGCTGGTTGTTCGGAGATCGGACAATAGCGCAAACTGGAACAGAGGTGTCTGTAAGCTCAAACGTTATCCGCCATGTTAAAGACGGTGTCGTAAACAAGCCGAATTATAAAGTATGCGATTGAAATGGAAAAACTGACTATGCCGATATTAAGAGAATAAAGCATCAGTTACCGCTACTAGCGACGGTGTAGAAGGTTAATCTTTAAACGTGTATGCTAGCTATGTAAAAACGCCAGTGTGGAGGGTCCGATTCTTTGGAACGAGAAGAGCGTTGTATTCATAATATGAAAAAGAAATACAGCAGTAAAAGTTGCGAACTCTGTGCGTTACAAAAGGGGAAGAGCTACGGGAACTTTAAAATTGTGGTGTAACGTCTTCAGTAATCTGGAAAATAGTACGAGGTCTTAGCGAAACCGAACAGAATCAGAGGAATTTAAACATGCGGTCGCGTGGTCTTTGAAAAGGTTGCTTTATTTGAAAATATTAATAAGTATGACCGATTGACAAGTTCTAGGTTGAAAATAAATTTATATATTTAGAAATGTGTTTTCGCAAATTAAATGTATTGTAAAAATTGTTGTAATGGAAAGTTTTAAAATGGTTTAGTTTTCTTATAGATAACGCGGAATTATATTTAGGGTGTGTGTAAATGGAAGGTGTCGTTTAAATCTTTGATTGGATTTACATAAAATTCTAGACTGGGAACAAGAGTGATGTATGAAATTTATAAGAACGCTCAAAAATCGCTCCGGAAAAATCTTAAAATGGGGTAGCTCCTTGGGGATGGTGCTATTAAAAAATTTTAAAAAATTTGGGTAGCTAAAAAATTCTAATATTAATTGATACCAAACAAGGTAATTTATCTCGTGGGTGGAAATGTGGAGAAAGATTTATCTCGCAGAGGGTATATGTGTAACTTTGCAGGGCGTGGTCCGATTTTAAATCTGTTTAAGATTCGGATTCTACATAAAATTTTAAGCTAATTTAATGTATCGATGTATAAAAAATGTTTAAGGACGGTCAAAATCGCCAGGTAAGAAATCTTAAAATCAGGGTAGCTCTTTGGGGATGATGCAATCTAAAAATTCCTAGAGATTTGGGTAGCTGAGAAAATTTAATATTAATTGATACCAAACAAGATAGGTTTATCTCGAAAGATGCATTGGTTAACGAAGAAAACTATTTGTTAGGTTTGCTTATAGAGCAAATAGCAAAATTAGAAGATCAGGACTTTAAAGGGGTATAACTTTGCAGGGCGTGGTCCGATTTCAAATCTGTTTACAGATTTGGATTCTAATAAAATTTTAGACTAACAAGATGTATCGCATGACTAAAAAATTTATAAGAACGCTTAAAAGTTGCTACAGGTAAGAAATCTTAAAATGGGGGTAGCTCCTGGGGATGATGCAATCTAAAAATTCCTAGAGATTCGGGTAGCTAAGAAAATTCTAATATTAATTGATACCAAACAAGATAGGTTTATCTCGTGGGTGGAAATGTGGAGAAAGATTTATCTCGCGGGTGGAAAGAATGCGGGTGTGATGTAATCAAAATGGTTGGGGGGTGTCCGAGCAAGGAGGAGAGCAAGGAGGAGTCAGGAGGAGATTCATCTAAAATAAGACGATTTACATGTAAATTTGGTCCAAAAGGATGTGGTGGAAATGAGGGGGAAATTTGCCTCTGTTGATTTTAACTGTCCAGCGTATCAACAATTTTGGAATTGTTACTTCTTAAATATTGCTGCCAGGATTCATTACCTTTGTCAGAGTCACTTAGTGGTTCATTTAATTCTGACAATATAGGAATTTGATTGGAGGTAACCTGATTAACGTCTTCATGAATACCATTAGCAAGTACCGCATAAAACTCTTGTGCGTCTTGTTGATAGAAGCCCATAAAACTAGGTGCAAATCGATGAAAGTGTGATTTCAAGTTATTAGTATTTATCACTTTGTCGGAAGTATCTTCAGACCACAGATCTTTTATTACTTGTGCAAAAGATTTAATTAAAGCTCCTTTCATGGTTGAAGTGCTAGTATTGATATGCTTCGAAAACGCATTATGTTTAATATATTCTAGTAATAATTTTGTATTTGAGAGGCACTGAACTATACAGTTTATAAAGCAAGTATTGCCAATATTTTCCAATCCTTTTTTGCCTAAATTTGTAATTGTATTTGAAAAATCATTTAAGTTCTTAAAGTAAGGATCGAGTTGTGATGCATTAATTGTATGTTGGAGATGAGTAGATGTATTTGAAGAATGGCTCAATCTGTTAGAGCAATTAGGGTTTTTTGAAATTTCTTCTGTTGTAAAAGCGATCAGTGTTTTATTTTCTTCCATGTCAACATTATTTAGCTGTTTCTTAAAGACAGTGCAAGATGATCGAATGTTTTGGTTTTCTAAACTGTAACATTTTGAAGGCAGGTCAAAAATTTCACTTAAATCTTTGGAAGGTGGAATGGTTCCTAATATGGATGCAGCATTACCTCTTTGAATAACTATGCCAATTCTTTGTAATAAAAATGAAGTGGCTCTTTGATCAAAGGTATTATAATAGATTCGTCTACCAATTTCCTTTATGAATTCCAATCCTTGACTACCTAGAACTCCTAAGGTTTCAATTGAAACTGGGTAAAAGATATAAAGGTCTGATAAAGAGGAATATTTTTTGTTTTTTATTCTTTCGCCAGCTTTTGCTGCTGCTCCAGTTTTGTTGGAACAAGCAGTAACATGAGAACTAGCGAGAGTGTTGGTACATGTAAAATCCCACATTACTGCTTTAACGTATTTCCAAGGAACTAAACTAATGCCGTCAGGTCTTTTACCGTCTTCTCTGAATAAATATGTAGGTTCCAGAATAGTAGGAACATCGGCAGAGACTAAAGCTCGTTTAATTAAATCGTTAACTGCTTTGTGCCTGGAATGCCTTCCTGCACTAAGCCTGCAACTTAATCCATGTATACCTAACTCGTCTGCAGCTGATGTTTGTGTCTTTCAATTCAACTCTCATTGCGCACTCTTTGAATAATATATTAATTCCTTAAACTAATGCAGCGCGATGAATATATAATTCATTTGGATATATTTGTTTTAGGTCTACGCACGAATTATTTGTTGCCGTGTGAAAATGTCCGATCGTCATAGATTTCCACGAACCTCTACGAAACTGGTAGCAAAAAAAGAAAGGCTGCCGAGGAGCGCGAAAAATCGCGTCAGAAAACTCTTTTCAAATTTCCCAAAATTAACACTTTTTTGTCAAATCTGGAAATGATAACGAGACTAATGAATCTGTTGCCAGCCCTAAAAATGAGTGTGAATGAGCTGAAATGGCAGTAGAAGTCGAAAATACTGATAACACGCAGGATTTAAGTAAATGTAGTGATAATCAGCAGATTGGTAGCAGTAATTTTTTTAAATGTGATATTGGATTATGGGAAGAAAATTCTACTGACAAAGTAGTAGAATACTGGGCAAAAGCATGTGATGAGAATTTACAGGCATTTCAAAATTTTGATTCTAAACTTTTTGTGAAAAAATCAGCTTGTCAAGTTAATACAACCGGCTCTTGTAAGTACATTCGTAAATGTACAAAATCCTTGTTTTTTAAGAAATTACTTAATAAAGAAATCGTATCTTGTTAGTGGTTGTGTTTCTTTCCTGATAAAGGAAAACTATTCTGCTTTGTATGCAAATTATTGTCGAATACAGGAATTTCTCATTTGACTCGAAAAGGGTTTTGCAATTGGAAGCACGCTCAAGAAAAATTGTCTGAGCACGAATTATCCAAAGATCATGTGAATTATGTGTTTATATTTTGCAAACGAGGCAAAACATTGCAAGGAATAGATAAGGAATTGCAAGAACAGAAAATAGAAGTTAAAAATTACTAAATTAAAGTTCCAGAGCGTGTGGTAAACGCAGCTATGTTTATTTGTGAAAGGGGTCTTGCACTGAGGGGTAAGGCTAGCAAGTTTGACTCACATCATCATGGGAATTTTCTACGAATTTTAGAGCTTTAATCAACATATGATGATTTTTTGGCGAATTACATAAAGCTCCATGGTGAAAAAAGATCAGGCCACAAAAATTATTTATCATCAACTTACGAGGAGATCATACAAGTGATGAATGACCGTGTTCTCAGCGTTGATATTCCAAATATCAAATTATCAAAATATTATTTGGTGTCGGTTGATTCGACACCTGATTTGACTCACATAGATCAATTGTCTGTAGTAATTCGGTATATGGAAAATGCAATGTCAGTTGAGAGGTTTCTTTTATTTTTACCAAATATAGGACACACCGGTGCAAACCTAACAAAAGCATTATTGAATTTTCTTGGAGAAAGAAAATTTCCCTAGAAGATTGTCGATGACAGTCCTATGATAATGCTGCCAATATGAGCAGTAAGTATCGTGGAATGCAAACGCTAGTCAGAGCTAAGGGCCCGCACTCAGTTTTTGTATCATGCTGCGCAAATTCTTTAAACTTAGTATGCAAAGAAGCCGCCAATGCTTGTCCAGGAGCTGAACGTTTCTTTGACATCGTACAAAATTTATGTGTTTTTTACCTTGTCGACATATCGGTATGATATTTTGTGTAAAGGAACATCACCCCGTAACCTCGAAGTGAAACTCGTTGGTCCTGTCGAGTAGACGCTACAAAGGCTTTGGTCAAAGGGTATGAACCTATGAGAACTACTTTATTTTTAATTTCAAATGATAAGGAGCGAAATTCGTTTGTGCAAAATAAAGCTAAATCCTTGTACGATAGAATGTGTAGTCTGGAAATAGCCATTTATAGTGTTTTTTTGGGATGACATTCTCGAAAGGATCAATGCTACTAGTGTTTATTTACAAAGTGCTACAATATCCTTAAACCAATGTATCGAGTCGCTAAATTCGTTTGTCGATATAATTTAGATAAAACGAAACTGCTTCGATAAGTATAAGGGCATGGCCAAAACGTCATCAGGCTAACAGAACTACTCTACTTGCCGACGGCGTAAACGAAACTTACCTACGTCTTGAATTTGTTACGTTCAAAACCCTGCAAACAACTTTTCCTGCATTTATTTTTAAAATGCCCTAAAATTCCTCAACAAGCTCGATTTCCCTCCATTTGAATTAGTACTATTTAATAAAATTTCTCAAGTGATTATTCTATACAAAGGTTTGCTTTATAAAATCAAACAGCTGCCTAGGAAACATTACGGTTCAAAGTAGTTGCAATATTTCCTAGCACCTGCAGTGATTACACTTTAATTAAAAGCTGCAGCTTTCTTCTAAAGGATAAGACCTTACCACCTGCTTACATCTGCTTACAATGGACTTGTCATCTGATATTCTGCAGCTGTTAAGATGTTACAAAGTAACAAAAGTGTCCTCATTTGTTTAAAACCTTTTGATAATTGCGCTATCTGCTTGTTGGCAAGCTGCTACAGTTTGTATTTCGGCAGCTGTTGCCTGGAAATTCTGCACACATAATAATTCGGCGATACCTTTGAAAATCAAATACCCTACCCCCATACATGATTCCGGCCTTATATAACAGAGACAGTGCTTTGAAAGAGACCATTAAAAGATTAAAAGAAAAACCATTACCGAAAAGATACCCGTTGTAAAGTCGCGCTATTAGAAATGCTCTCTGTGCTTGTATAAGTGAAGTTTGTTACGTGTATTCGTGGCAGCCACGTTGGGCGCCAAATTTATGCTACGTTGGCTCGTAGCCGTGCGTAACACCAAGAAAGTCAAGGAATGACCGGGCTTAATCGGAGATTAGGGGGGTTGTAGAAAGCAGACTGACATATGATGTATGCGGCGGTAAGGAGTTAGTGACAATACCTGCAAGAAAATTAGGTAAGCAAACCTGAAATAAAAAAAAAATAATCATAGCAGCAATGAAAAGTCTAAGTTATTCAGTACTTTGTAGAATGTAAATAAAACTGTTTAGATAAACTATATAATATAATCACGATAAAAGCATTACAAAATTTTTTATCACAAAGTGAGGTAATATTGGGGAGTAGCAGAAACGTTTCCTCACACACCAATTAAACATAAATCAGACAAAAGGTTAACAAAAGATAAATAGATAAGACACAATTGATATGAGTAATTCAGCAGTATTGATTTTTTTTTCTTTCCTTTTTTTTCTTAATCGCAGGCAAGTCTATTGTGAAAGGTATCAGAACGACGAAGATATGGCAAAACACGGATAGATATTTAAAGTAATAATAAGTAGGAAATAGTTCAACTTACAAAAAGTCCTTCAGGAACGCTTCCTTGCATTTGAAGTGTGGGATTCACGAGGTCCTGCACTAGCGAAGCACTTCACCCTTTACTGGGAGGGTGTTGATGGAACTTATCACACGTTACCCTAATCACACCTACGTATTTCACTGGTGTTGGCAACAGACATTATCACGCGACGGACCTATGTAGCATTGATAAATTTCTTGTTACTTCTATTTCCTGAGGCAATAATTTCGAAATATGTTGTAGCACTAGTTTAATTTCAACTGGGACCAAATGTATATTATCTTCATAAACATCCAAAAAGCAGTGAGAAACTTTAACCAATACCTTTGTAAACCGGTAATCTGTTATATTTCGCAAATAACGAAATTTGCGCGAGCAAAGATCTGTTGTAGATTCTTTGTGGTTAGAAAATCCAGAAACTACAGTATCAACTGTATTTGGGATAATCCAAAGTATGAACTACTCTGATAAAAAGGAAAAAAAACCGCGAAACTAGATCGCACACCCAGTTCAAATTAAAAAAAAAGGACAACGACAGAAATAACACAATTAGTAAAGCAACGTGTATCACTAAAAACCGTCCGTGTTCCGTAAACAAGCACGTCAAACACGTTACATATCAAGCATATTTCCTTCAAAAGGTAAACAGAACTACACCGCTATAGTTAATATGCAACTTTTATTTCACAAGAAAAACAACTAAAAGCGTGTCGTAATTGTTCATGTCCCATTCGAAATTGATTCCGCATTAATTCTCACTATTCTCAAAGCAAAACGAAACAGTCTTTTTAACGTAGTTAATATCTAGGAACCACGAACAAACTCCAACTTAAAACACAATTAGTAAAGCAACAAGGAAACAGTATTTTGAGCGTAATATATCGGAACGAAGAACAAACTACAACTCCTCATCTGTTTATATGAACTCGTTGCCATTACAACCGCTTATCGACCATTATCTAAACTTGTATATCCACATAAGCAACAAAATTTAATTACGAGCTGTTTATCATTTTCGATAAGTTGGAAAGTAATTTACGAATAATCCAATTTACAATTCATTGCAATTTATTAATTAATGAAAATCAATCTTCAAATTAATCTATTTTTAAATTAATACATACGAGTTAAATTGCATACCAATCTGAACTATTCTGAAGTATTTACTTTATACAAACAGCGATCCCAAAGAAACGACGCATTCGCCCAAGGGGTTAATAAACATAAAATATAGAAATAGTAATTACAGAAAGGTATTTACTAATTGAGAAGAAGCGTAAAATGTTAAACGATTAAAAAAATGCACGTTACAAATTCCCCCCTAGCAAAATAGACGTCGGGGTGAAAGAAAAAAAACGACAGACAGGAACCAAACAAAAAAAAATTATTATCCGGTTCGAAGGACCAACACCAGTATAAGAAAAAGGACATTTTTTTCTCAAAAGAAGACAAAGTCATCTATCATAACCAACAACGACAGAACAGGTAAAGAAAGCATCAAGTAAACACCCAATGAGGATTAAAAGTCTTAGCTACTTTCAAAAACGTCAAAAGACGGATGTCTCCAAAAGGGACATTTCTGTTCTCCACCTCAAAGAAAAGTTTTGGCTTCCCGCGAAGAAACCAAGAGGAAAGAAAAAAAACTAGGAAGAAAACTCGTAGCAAACCAACTAGACGACAAAACTGTCAACCTCAAGTGTGCAGCAAAGAAAGAACCAAGACAAAGTAAAGAGCAAAGGCAAGCTAGTACACCATCTAGAATACTTCCAACTGAGGTAACACAGATTCGTATGAAACGATTACTCAAGCAAAGTATGGCTAACAGACCTACAAAAGCGACTAAGTTGAAATACCTAAAGGAAAAGAATATAGATCTGAAGCCTGCCTCAAGGAATGGATGTAGAAAGCGACTATAATAGTCAAATAGTGAACAGATGGTAGAACTAGCCAGAAGAAAAAGTCACGGGATGGGCTAGCTACAAAAATATGAATAGGAATACGGAATGGGCGCCAGTGTTTTCGGACACAAGCTTAGCAGAGAAAACACAAGACCAATAAGCCAAAAAAAATTTCAAGTCATTAGGGATAGCAACAGGTAGGGGTCCAAATAGAATCGGTCGTAGGGAGCCCTTTAGGATCCGGAGGCTCAGGATCAATGTCTGGAGGGTCTAAAGTTTTATCGGGTTTGAGGTCCTTAATATGCCAAGTACCCAGATCGTTACCAGAATCATCCACTAAGATATAGGTCCAAGGAGAAAGTTTAGTTCTAATAGTAAAGGGACCCACATATTTGAGAGCAAGTTTAGCATTGAAGTAGCGAGTAGCATCCGAAAGAACATAATTGCGTTTCCACACGCGATCGCCAGGAGATAAAGTTAAGGGACGACGACAAAGATCGTAGTGTTTAGCATTTTTCTTGTATGCCAAGGAAAGACGTTTCGAAATTTCTTCACGAAGTGACTCAAATTTGACTAAGTCAGTAGGAGGAATAGGACGTTCGGGATCCATAAGAACATCATCAGGGTCAAGAGGTTTTCCAAAATGATCGCCGTGGAGAACATGTTCACGACCATATAGAGCAAAATACGGGGAGTAACCAATAACCTCATGCTTAAGCGTTCGAATAGCACAACCAATTTTTGCTAAATTAACCTCCCACCGACGTTGATTATCAGAAACGTAAGAAGAAATCATAGTTTTCAGCACTCTATTAATACGTTCGGCCGGATTCGCCTGAGGATGATAGCAAGTATTAAACAGAATTTTTGTTCGATAAGAATCACAGAGTTTAATGAAAATATTACTACGAAATTGTACACCATTGTCCGCAATTAGATACTGAGGAGTACCATACACCAGGAAAATATTTTCCTCAATGGTTCGAGCAACAGCAGCGGCCGTAGACGCACGTAGAGGAAAGAAACAAACGACGCATTCGCCCAAGGAGTTAATAAATATAAAATATAGAAATAGTAATTGCAGAAAGGTATTTACTAATTGAGAAAAAGCGTAAAATGTTAAACGATTAAAAAAATGCACGTTACAAGTTGGTGGTTCCAGCATGCAGCCAGCCCATAGAGAAATGCAGCCGCATTTTTTGCAGCCTTAAGATGAGACCAGCATGAAGCTGATTGCTCAAGGTACAGTTTTCCTATTTCCATAATTCTTTTTTTGCTGCGTGAAGAATATACTTTTCATTTGCTGCTATGGCTTATATTATCCGATAAATTGGCACCACCCCGTTATAAAAAATACATACACGATGCACGAACAACTAAGTTATTATTCTGTAAATTAAAAATTAATTAATTAATGTTTATGTTGGAATCCGGTTTAACTGTTTCTTTTGTCTTTCTGAACTTATGTCTCAATTTAAAAGTATTTAATATATGATTAATTTAAGTTAGGGTGTCTAATTGTCAGTGTTATATTATTTCTGCGGAGGTGCACTTCACAAAGCAGCATGTACATATAATTTACGTATATTTCTTTTTCTAGATTTACTGTACAGTTTATGCTTAATTTTCTTTTCTATGTATTTACGGTGAACCATTAAGTAGGTATTTAGATCATAAGATGTTATATTTGCTTACCAATTTTTATATGTTATGACACAATCACGATCACGCAACTTATTTATTTTATTGCTTTGTAAATAATCTTCCAAGATGCGATGTTATCAATAGAGTATCTCAGAGGTTTCCAATGTGTTTTTCTGTTTTCACCCACGCCCCTCTGCGACGTTTTTGAGCTAGCCCAAATTCTACCATTCAATCCCCCGTTCTGTTGCGGTATTCGGCGTAAACATTTCTTTACTTACTTTGACTGTTTTCTTTTGTGTTTGCGCGGAATACCGTAACAAACCTCTTGATTATGGCAAAGGGGAGGAGGTAGATTTGTCAAGAAAAGACAAATTCCGCACAGAAAGTTTCACTCCAATAATTGACCAACTCGTAGCATCTTTATCAGAGAGATTGAAGGTGTATTCAGAACTTTCGAATTTACTTGGATTTCTAGGACGATTAGATGAGATAAGTGCACCTGAGCTCAAAATTGCACAAAATGTAGTAAAGACATACAGCAATGACTTAGAATCGTCTCTAGAAAATGAGGTTACACAGTTTTCCTTTACATTTCAAAATCATATGAAGAGATGCACAACCGGAAAAGAGATTTTTTTCTATAAATACATCAGTTCAAATAACTTGAAGTGTGTTTTTCCTAATCTTGAAGTGATTTTAAAAATGTATCTAATTTTAATGATAGCAAACTGCGCAGTAGAACAATCATTTTCAAAAAAGAAATTTATTAAAAATAGACTTCGTAGATCGTCTCTTATCACTAACACACCTTAGCCTTGAGAGCGACATGCTCCGAAAGCTTGATTTTAGCGACATAATTTGTGACTTTGCTGAGAAGAAAACTAGGCAAGTATACTTTTAAATTGTAGTTTGTCTATAATTTAAATGTTTTGTATCATGTATTGCGTATTGAAATAGTATACCCTACATAAAGTTTTCTTCTAGAAAAAAGGCATTTGTAAAACAATTTACAGAAAAAATCATTGTCTATATAAAACTTCTTTTTTAATTTCTTCTATAAATATGGTAGCATTTGCAATAAAAAATCTGATATTTAGTGCTTGTAAATAATGTTGTTTTTTTAAAAATATCCATTGAGGGTAAAGAGATCTGCAGAACAAGAGATACACGTTGTGATATTAAGAGACGTACATGATTTCTATATTTATGGCCCCCATCTTACTTTACGCCCCAGGGCCCCCATAGTGGTAAATGCGCACCTGGCTCTACTAAAGGATCGGAAACACTGGCATACTTGATAAAGTATATTGGAATGTTATTTGAATCGGTTTCCTTAACATTATAAAACTACAGTTAACGTTCAAACTTCTATACATTTTGTTTCCATATGAGTCTTTTATACTATGGCGAATAGCTAGAGGGTATGTTTGAAGTAACTTTGCCATTATTTTATTAATAGAAATATATATAGCAAAACTAACTCGCACAGCATAACTTTAGATCTCAACACTTTTATGTATGAGATACGACTTGCATTGAACGTATATCCTATGTACACTTTAGAATTGTACGTACTATTTTCATCTTATTCTCTAGATGCTTAACAAACCTGCCGATTATTTCATTGGATTAATATAAGCCGTTCTGTATCGTTTACTCTATATCTTGAACATTAGGAAATAACTCTGTTACATTAGTATTTATTTATTCGTTCCATAAAATTTAAATTTCTGAAATATTTGTAAATCTTTTTAAAACAAATGTAAACTTATATTGTCAACAAATGTCACTGTGCTGTAGTTCTATACCCTTTTGACACCTCTTTCTGCTAACCATATCATATTACTAATGACGGTGTTTGGTATTTAGGATGTACGAATTTTAATAATTCATATAAAGCCTAAACGGATATTTCTGTGTATACAAAACGCGGTGGTCTTCTAAATACATGGTTTTATTTATACAAATGAAAAGCAACATAAAGCACAATAAATTTTGGTATTTTTATAAAGCTCGTAAAACATTTATATGTCCAATTCCTAATACAAAGATCTTAAGGCATCCCTAAGGTATTAAATCCGCTTTCCAGGCCATTCTGAAACCGTCTTTTGCTTCTACTATTGTTTGTAATTACGTTTGAAAGAGTCTGTGAGAACATCCTTTGAAAAGCTTAGCGTTTGAAGTTACACATAAGAAAACCTTTTACTTCAAGCTCTAAGTATGCGGAAGTTAACTTTAGTTTGAATGTACAAACATATAGCAAGATATTTATTATTATCTGATAAGAATGAACCCTTTAAGAAAGAATACGGCCATCGACTAAGAACTTATTACTTATATACTGGGTGCCAGAATATCGATGCTAATTGTGATACCCGACATCAGATTCTTCTCCAATACTTACAGCCGACTGAAAGCTCTCATCAAGTGTAGCAGTAGATGGTTGGCAGGGTTTTGACCACCACATTTGCTCCAGCATCCACATTTGCTCCCACATCTGGACCAAAAAGTTTTCTTCGACTAACCATTTTTCATCTTTCGAGATAAACCTATCTTAAATTTTTCATCTTTCGAGATAAATGAGCATCCTCATTTCCACACACGAGATAAACCTATTTTTAAGATTTTTTTTACCGCTAACATTCTGAACCAAATAGTTTTCTTCGTCTAGCCATTGCATCTTTCGAGATAAACCTATCATGTTTGGTATCAATTAATATTAGATTTTTCTCAGCTACCCGAATCTCTTTAAATTTTTCAGATTGCATCACCCCCAAGGGGGCTACACCCATTTTAAGATTTCTTACCTGTAGCGACTTTTGAGCGTTCTTATAAATTTTTTTATACATGCGATACATTAAATTAGTCTAGAATTTTATGCAGCATCCGAATCTGCAAACAGATTTAAAATAGGACCAGACCCTACAAAGTTATACCCCTTTAAAGTCCGGAACCTCTAAATTTTTGCTCGTATATATTTAACTCCATTTTTAAAACCTTTTTCGCTACCCAAGACTTATGCTTTAACCAACACAAAAATTAAGCACACAAAATTTTAATAATTTATTTTATCCAATTTACAGTTTAATAAACTAATTACAATTTTTACAAAGTATAACATTTATCTTCTTCGTTTAACCAAATCCATGCAGGTTAACCTGTAACAAAAAAGAGATTAATGTGTTGTTTAAATAGATCTATAACAAAAAGAGATTAATGTAAAAAAGAGGAAACGTGTTTTCGGTCAATAAGACATATTGTTGTTAATCTAACAATATGTTTTACCGTCTAGCGACACCACGTGGAGGTAAACACATGTCACCGGGAGCGAAGGAAATTATTAAGGATGGGGATGGTAGGTATGTCTTATAACTAACTTACATGCTATATATACACAATAAAATATATACAAATATAAACAACTATCTTATATCTTTATGCCCCCATTCGTAGGTTGATATGCTTCCGGGGATTACGTAACGCTTGTCATCTGCGCCCGATAGACTGATTTTATTAATAAGCTGTGTATAAAGTTGGTGTTTATGATTCCGGATTGATACCATCGTATTCATGAGAGCCTCTCCATTATTAATAACAACATCCTTAAAACTATCTACACTAATACCCGCCACCACATTACGACTAACACCCTTAATTTTCTTAACAATATCCTTTTCTCCTACAATACAGTAGGACTTAACCCTACTACCTACAAATTCTAACACCAAGTGACCGTTAAACTCGTCTTTAAATTTTCCCACAACTTTTTTGTTCACAAGCGGTATATTGTACTTATTCTCTCGAGGATAGTCGCTAATATCAAAATGTTCAATGTTTGTGCTAATGTCACTATACAAGTCTGCGGTCTCCACACTGTACACTAGTGAATCAGTATCCGTATAAAGGAGGCGGATTTGGTTACCATACAAAGACCTCATCGTGCCGTAGTGAAACTCATACATTAAGGTTTTAGTCTAAAACCGAGAAACCTACATAAATTGGCTTGTCGTAAGTAACTTTGACTCGATTCATTTGCATAATAACCAAATCCTTTCCTAAAATAGTACAACTATGAAAATTAGGTCGCGCAATTAGCGTACTCGCACACAACCAATTACCAGAAACATCCCACCGGGGTACGATTTTCACATCAACGCGTTTGTCCACATTCTCCATGGTCTTCCCGAACACCGCGTTATTCATCAATTTATAGAAGTCTTTTTCAAACATGCTTTTCGCCGCCGTCCTCAACCCGGTGTTAAGGTCAATATACGTCTTCAACCATGGAGACTGAGTAAATTCTAAAACCCGGTGGATTGCTTTTAGTTTGAGACCGTATCGCACACACTGCTGTAAATTCCGATAATGGATGGTGTAGTTTTCTTTTCCAACAGAGTCGCGAGCAATTTAGGCGTCTTGGATTTGGGTGATGGGGTATCATGTTTTCGGGGCAGAAGGGTAGATCGTTGTGGGTATGGTGCAGATGTTCTGGATACTTCAGATCCACTTCTAAAATATAACCTTTCTCATTGGTTTCGGGTATATCCAAAATGCGTTCTTTCAGGAAAGCAATCTTTTTAGCATCCATCCACCTAAAATCGCCAATGGGTAGGTGTTGTCTCATTGCCCACCCATATAGATTATTGGCATCCAGATAAGTTAAGTATTTTGAAGCCTCGGTCGGGTTGTAATCCTCCATATACTTATTATTCGCTCTAGCATATCGTTGGCTGCACTGTGTGAGACCACCGCGAATCCCTTTCTTTACGAAATGATGCATGCTGACATCTGTGGGCAAGTCTAATTTTACGCCGGTGTATTTCAACATAGCATCAAAACTCAAGCTGGGTGCGGTTAGATATTGACAAGGGTCAAGATCGTAGGTTTTGATGCAAACGGCTCTAAAGTTCTCGAAGACGTCGGCGAGAAGCAGCACATCCGTCTTCAGATACAGATCACTATATTCCCCAAGCGTACGAATGCCAAACGTATTCCAAACTGTCTGAACATGTTCGTACTCAGCGACTGTAATATCTGCAGAGGTTAGATCATTATAGAAGGCTTTCTTTGGCGGTAAACTGGAGTCGTTCAACACAGATTCGTCTGTTACGTAGTTGTATGGGAATACTCCCTTTCTAGCCAGTAGACCGAAATGTTTATCGTCTGGGAAACATTTTTTCATCTCAACACACTGTCCAGACTCCAAATTTTTTACTAACTTATCCAAGCTCGACATCATGAAACGCAGAGAATCAATAAATCTTAGTTGAACTGTGGAATTGTCGGTTTCTTCCAGCTCACCGTCAAACTCTTCTGGTTCTTCACCATATAGCCTAACATACTTCGTAAACGAAATAAATCGTTCCTTATTATTTGGGATTACGGTAACCCTCTCTTTGTCATACCCCAACTCTTTCACAATAAAATGGGAATCATATCCTGTAAGGTTGTGGAATACGACAGGAATGAAATGGGGACCTTGTACTTTATATTGCACTGTGGGTGTGCAGCGAAGCGAAAGCGACCAGTCAAGTGGTCGTGATCCCTAACTCTTTCACCCCCAAGAGGCTTTTTACAAATTCCGCAATCCACTGCCATATGAAACAACAACTCATCTAGGGGTGATAATGATCTCATCGAAATATTGGTTTTTAAAATCTCACCCAGTCGTCGAGCTTCTTCTTCCAACTTCTGCATTAGAACCTTTGCAGCTTCAGGCCCCCTGTACAGCTCAAACTTGTTTAAAGATTCATCATAGCTACATTTTATGTAGTATGCGAAGCTGTACGGCTTGTGCTCCTGGATGCTATTGGTGAATGAAGTCGACGTGCTTGGATTTGCAGTACTAATTGGTTTTAAGACGCTCTCAAAATCGGCATATATAACAAAAGGCACCCTCATCTGCTTATGGATGTTCATAAACTCCAATACGTTGTTGAAGTGGTTCGGCATGGTGGTAGTGACATGGTTACACTCGTATTCTGCGTGTTTGCGAAGCCCATCTTCCGAACAAAAGTATATCAGGCATCCATCACACAACCATTTGCATGTTTTTTCTTTGGATAGTTGTGTTTTAACCAAGCCGTTTAAATTATTAATTAAACAAAAATGCTCCTTTCCGCCTTTTTGAACATATAACAAATTTACGTGCCGATCCCTTTTATTAGCGGTGAAATGCAAAGGTCCCACAATCGATTTCTCTTCTACACCAAACACGTTGAAGCTGACGTCGTTTAATTCCTCGAATTTTGGTATATCCTTTATGGGCATCGGGAACTGTGCTCCTGTTACGTTAAGTACCGTTGAGTAGTGCGGGTAGCTACTGAGCCTTTGAGGGTTGGGAACACTGTGGTGTAGGGCAGCTACAAGACACCAGGCAAAACATGCGTTGTCGTTATTTTGGATGTTAATAACGGCTCTCGTATTTGGAATCCATTTGGGGAGCTCGATGTACGAAGACCCGCGCAAAGGGTTGCACTTATTAATATTAACTTCTAAATATAAGACTTTTTTCAGCGTCCAACCTAAAATTTAAAAAATTAGAAAAAATTAATAATTGTAGAAACTAACCAGAATCACGTTCTTGGAACTCGTCAGACTTTGCTGACATCGTCTCCACAAAGGCGTTGTAGACCTCTCCTAGGTTACTGGAGGAGGTGACCACAACATTTCGAGTGTTGAAGGATTTTATATCCTCTACACCCTCTGACACAGCCATCTTGGTGTAGTCACCAAACAGAGCCTAGAGGAAGTCGGGGAAGTGGTTAACCAGAAGGCGTTCTGGACAGCCTTAAAAGAATTCGCGGGAAGGGTCGTGAGATTAGACAATCAATGACGACCGCGTGTAAAAATTCGGTGGGGTTGGTGGGAGGATCGAAAATTTTAGATTGACTTGGCGTGAGTAAGGATACGAGCATAACCAAAACCTGATATTAAATAAAAAAAAAAAAAAAAAAAGATAATTATACCAAAATGTCCAATATGCACGAGAAACCCCCACTCCATTAATACAATCACTGCCTATCTTCATAACTATGTGCGGAAAATCGGGAATAAATAATACCAAATAAACAATAACAAATAAATCATAAATCCTCATTAAATTAAATCAATAAAGTAAACAAGGATAATAAAACAGAGCGCAACCGCGCATCCCCCCAGGACTTGAAAGTGAAGTGATAGTGATAGTGATTGTGATCCCCCCAAGAACATTTAGTGCATACCCACCAGGACTTTAGCAGTGCACCCCGTCCCACCTTTAGAAGTAAGTTACAGACGACCAGATCTTCGGATGCTGGAGAATTTTATTATCGAGGTAAGACTTAAATTGTTGGCGGCTGTACTCGCAGAAGCATTGATTTACATTAATTAGTAGTTTTTGAAATAATTTAAGGTTTGGTGTGTAAAGGCGCTAGCCGACATAATGCTTGTGCGAGTGCACCTGATAAATGGGGTGATGCTTTCGCTATTTTGTGCACTGCTATATGCTTAACGCTTATTAAACATTTATTTATATATTTACATAATTATATTTATTTATATTTTATATTTACACTTTATATTTATTTATATATAGCATGTATTATGTGGCTTATTTGTTTTGTTTGACGTTCTGTCGCCATTTTGGTTGCAGTATATATTTGGGAAGGACGAGCAGAATTGCGAAGATTGTAATCATAATGTAAATCAGTTAGGGAACGATAGGGAAAGCTAGGGATGGATTTAAATTAGTTAGCTAGATTTGGATAGTTTTAAGACGACCCTTCAGGTCGCACTGGTAAGCAGAACCGGCGTCTGCTATCCGGTATTACGGATCCCTCCCCCTCTCATTTTTGCTTGTTGATCGGGTACACTCGAAAGTCAGCGCTAGGGATACCATTATTTACAACCCTGTTTTTAGTTTTTGTTTTGTTTTTGTTCCAGTTTTTGTCAGATTTTAGGTTTGTTAGATTGTTAGAGTTTGTTAGGTTTGTTAGATTTTTAGGTTTGTTAGATTATTATTTAAGGTGAATCAACTATGAAGTAAGGATAAATTAGGAGCACGACTATTTTTCGCGTTTAAACCCAATGTAGTACCTCCGGGTGGAGCATTGGGGACGTGGCCGCAAGTATAGCGGCCCTAATTCAAATTATAATGTAGTCACCAAACACCTCCAAATTAACCTTAAGGGCTGTGTGAATCCGTAGCTGTTCCCCGACTAAGGCTATGAACCTCTCCCTCTGGTTGCAGAGAAAATCTAATAGACCTAAAAATACAAACTAAGCAAACACAAAATACTTATAAGAAATACATACTTGTAGAATCGATATTACTAATTTTGTAGCGATTCGAGTTTTGAATGCGATGCTCACTACTTCCACACCCCCATCCAGGACACGGCTAGCAGCAGTCTCGTGCGCGTTAGAGCGCTGGTGGGACGCCAAGTTGGCAACATCCACACCACACTCTTCGCATCTCCGCAATCTCTTGGGAGCAGGTCCCTCAACGGTCGGCGCAGCCGGTCGTTTGACCCCGGATGGACCTGCAACGGGGACAACCACACCATGCTTGGCATCCTTGTGACGTTTTAGGCTATCCTTACGGGTGAAGGATGCCGGGCACACTTCGCAGGTGAACAAGCCCTCAGAGGGTTTCGATACAACTTTATGCTGCTGGAGCAGATGTCGTTTTAAATTGTTACTCCTTAAAAAAGCTGCACCACAGACATCGCACACAAATGAAGACATTTTTTCTATAAGAAAATTAAAAACTGGTTAACTAGTCGAAGACTAAACAGAAACTGAATGATATTGCATCGCACGGTGCTTTTATACCCGCTTGGTATAATTAGGTAGTTTACTTTTAAATTAGGAGAAACCCAACGTTGTTTTGACCTCGAGTTACATTTCAAACCAGTCTATTCACGTCGGTGAAAATCAATTAGCTTCTTGCTTACGCACTACATCTATAATTATCGGATGTATCACTTTAACTTTCACTTCTACTATAATTGTTTACAGACCAGTCTATTCGCGTCG
This sequence comes from Platerodrilus igneus, assembly GCA_036346225.1. NCBI lineage: Eukaryota > Metazoa > Arthropoda > Insecta > Coleoptera > Lycidae > Platerodrilus > Platerodrilus igneus. The sequence continues at coordinate 7,078,607 of JARFIW010000385.1, forward strand.
GTGAAAATCAATTAGCTTTTTGCTTGCGCATTCTAAGTCATCCGAGTACAATTTACGCATGCGCAACAACAATTCTGAAACATTTAAAAGGACGACCTGCATAGGATTCCTTCTCAGTCATCTCGTTGAAATCAGTGCAAAGCAATGGAGTCTGTAGATGTTAATAATGCACAAGTTTCGTATACCGAAAATCTGATTAATAAGTTTACGTATATTTTAAGTGAATTGGGTGAACACCCTCATAATGTGAAAATTGGGTTTGTTATAAACCAGAGAATAAAACCCGTATTACGATTGGTGTGTAGCAAGAAATATTGTAGCAGCCATGTTCTGGAATTGACATACGAAAATTGGTTAGCATTTACAAATTTTCAAGTGGAATTTCAAATTAACGTATTTTCTCGTGACGTGCTAAACATTCGATTAAATGGTACACCCGAAATGGAAAATCTACACATACAACTAGGAGAACCGTTCTTTATCACTCTGTCACCAGTGTCTGGATCAACCGAAGACGAAACGTTCTAGTTAAAAATAATAATGGGTAATAGTTCGATAGTTATAAACGAATTGGAGTGCCGTAAACTATTCCATATGCGAGAGTTATTTGAGTATCAACTTAAGCAGTTGAAAAGTCGTGACTTTCCAGCATTATACAGCGAATTAGTAGGGTTTGTTGCTTATTCTAATTTAAATGATTGCGATCGGTTTAATACTCTGACTGAAGGGGAGAAACGAATTAAAATCTTAATTGAAGGCGAAGTTCGAATTGGCAATATTTTATTCTACAACAAATTGAATCAGAACGCTCTAAATGCTTTGGAGCTGGTTATATGTTTTCCGGATATATTTGTGCAAGACGTGATGCGTACAAGAACATTAGTGGAAATGTTTAGATGTTTAAATTTGTCGGAATCTGAAGATTCTGGTTATGGTGAAAGAGTATTTTATAAAAGACAGTCCAAGAGACGTGGATGTAAATTTATTGTTATTGTAAATATATTGTAAATTTTTTTTGAAAAAGTATAAATAGACTCGTTGTTTATTTATTTAGTATAGTTTGAGATTTTTTTAAGTAAACACATGATTATCTGTTCTGGAGAGGGTTTAATCAACAGCGCTATAAACAGGTTACCGTTTGAGCTGCATATTCCAGGTTATCAGTACTGCGGTCCTGGTACAAAGTTGAATGAGCGCTTAGCAAGAGGTGATCCTGGAATAAACGAATTAGATAAATTGTGTAAAGACCACGACATTGCATACTCCAAGTACCCCGACGATCTTCCAGCCAGACACCGAGCAGATAAAATTTTAGAAGAAGAGGCCTGGGGGAGAGTTAAGTCTAAAAACGCAAAGTTTGGGGAAAAAGCCGCAGCTTGGTTTGTGACAAACGCTATGAAAGCGAAGAGAAAAATGGGTATGAGCTTAAAGAAGAAAATAAGTTTCAAAGGCGGATTTTTGAAGAAAACACGATCCGCAATAGACCGAGTTGGTTCCGACAACTTGAAAAAGCTGTTAGATGTTGGTATTCTAATTGGTAAAAAAATCATAAAAGGAGCCGGTGGGAAAAGCAAAATTAAAGTCCCACGTATTATACCCGTTCCACAGAAAGGAGGTTTTTTACCATTGATTCCGATATTCGCGGGACTAAGTGCCTTAGGGGCGCTAACAGGTGGTGCTGCGGGGATAGCTAAAGCAGTAAATGATGTCAAGACAGCCAACGAACAGCTTAAGGAGAGCGAACGACACAACAGATCTATGTAAGCCATTACCGTTGGGAAAAAGGAAATGGAATGTTTCTAAAACCATACAAAAAAGGCACAGCATTATTCTTGAAACCGTACAAACAGGGGCGTGGCATTTGTAAAAAAGTATCAAAAAACTAAGCAAGTTACCTCGAAGAGCTCTCACCGATGTAGATATAAGGAAACACGCATCTAACATTCCTCATTTTCGCAACGTCTTTTCTAGAGATCAGTTACAGAAGATTAGACCGCATGTCAACGAATCGGGTGTGATTAATTTGGATACCACCAAAGGTTCGGGCACACATTGGGTGGGGTACCGAAAACGCAGAAATAGTGTGTATTGCTACGATTCGTTTGGAGACTTGAGACCGCCGGAAGAAGTGGAGAGATATTTTTGAGGCTGTAAAATTTACTACAACAGTGTACCGGAGCAGACTTACAACACTTACAATTGTGGGCATTTAGTGTTAAAGTTTCTTAGTGACAATGGCTAAAACAGTAAGCGTGTTCGGGTATGGTAATGTCATATCGACAGGATCCATTTACCCACCAATTAAATTGAAACAGGACGGTGAATATGCTTTGGGACTAGTGGGGCTGTACACTTGTAACACTGTGCAAAACATACATCCAGGAAACAATAACTTATACTTTAACGATCCAGAGCATCGCAGAATAACCATTGAACCTGGATCATACGAATTAGAAGAAATAAATGCATATATACAGGATGTTTTCAAAAAATGGTTCAGTCAGAAGCCAGACATCAACGAGAACATTGAAAAATATTTTAAACTGAGTGCAAACAATAATACACTAAAGTATTCTATACGAAGCAGTATACCGATTGATTTTGGGGCAAACCGTAAAAACAATATTGGAAGCATCTTGGGGTTTACCAACCGCAAATTGGCCGCAGATACCGTATATATCGCTAATCAGCAAGTGAACATAATATCGGTCTCAAACATTTTTGTGGAAACCAATATCACCAGCGGATCGTTTAGAAACAATTTTCTTACCCACAGCATATTCGAATTCAGTCTATCTGTACCACCCGGGTATAATCTGGAAAAGGAACCTAACCACGTCATATATTATCCGCTGAGCGTGACAGAAATTGATAATATCACAATCAGACTAGTCGATCATTTGGGTGAATTGGTAAGCTTTTCCCCGGAAACATACACCTGTGTAAGACTGGAAATAAAAAGTAGCTGAAAATGCCTATCGATTTTGTATATAAAGCACGCTACAACACCCCCAGACGATTAGAAGTGAATACGACGTCAAAGCGTCAAGTTGTCGAGAGACTTACAGCAGAAGAAATACGTTTCTTAAAATCTTTGGGATTAAAAGTTATAAATGATGGGAGGCAGAAGTAAACGCAGCTTAGATCTCCACGGTGATGAAAACGTTAAACTTGGAAGGCTTAAATATGAGGACGTGCTCAAATTGGATGTGTTTGGAGGTTATAAATTAGACGAAACCATAATAAAGGAAGATTATTATACATATCTTCCCTTTACATACCCTCATGAAAGTTTCATATTTATAAAGGGTACCTATAAGCCTACGGAAACATTAAGGGAAGCGTCAACAACTGGAGACCCGATTAGAGCAGCAGATCCAGACCCTAAAGCTTACGAATTTACTAGAAATGCACCATATTTTCTGTTTGAGGAAATTCAATACAAATTGGGTAATAATCAAATAATAGATGTCTGTCGAATCCCTGGAATTACAAGAACTATTAAAGGTTTAGTATCCATGGAAGAATCAGAAACAAAATCTATTACACATACCGGGTGGAAGCCCGATACCATATTCCAAGATGGACGGTTTAGTTGTGCTATACCGCTAAAACCATTTTGGGTTTTTGAAGATTATAAGAAAACTATCGTCAACATGCCTCAAGAGCTGATTTTAATCAGATCCAAGTCGGACGTAAATTGCTACAAGTCGATTGGAAATACAGTAACGTTCAAAATACAACGTATTTCATGGGAGGTTTCGCATATAACATTAAGTGACTTTGCCAAGGCATCGCTGCTATCGGAAATGCAAAATCAATCATCTATAATGGTTGCATTCAAAAAATGGGAACTACACGAATTACCGTCTCCAACACAATCAAAGACGCAAGTATGGAGAATTAAAGTATCGAACGAAACAGAGAAGGCTCGGTGGATATTACTGGCGCTGCAAAATGGGAAGTACGACAGGAAAGAAGAAAATGCTACAAGTTTTACGAATGCCAATATAACCAATGTTAAAGTGTTTTTAAACTCTCAGATGTTCCCTCAAGGTCGATTAAATTTGGATTTCGAGCAGAATGACTACTTGCCAGCGTACCTGTCTTATGCATCTTTTATGGAAAAATACTACCCGAACAAATCGTCAAATAAATGTTTAATGGACTACAACAGGTTTAAGGATTCACCTGTCTTTGTAATCGACTGTCGTCATCAATTTGAAAGCATCAAGGATGCAACGGTTGATGTAAGAATGCAATTAGAAGCCTCAAGAAATTTTGAATCGTCGATGAAGGCTTATGCTTTAATTATACATGACTCTATGTTTGAATATAATCCGTTTACGGAAATTGTTAATAGATTTATTCACAATTAAATATTTTGTATATATATTTTTAATAAAATTGTATAAAAGCAAGGAATTAATTTGTTTCAATTAGTCTACTTTTATTTGTCGAATGGTGAGCATCTCCCACTCTGTACATAAGTTCTAGTTATTTTAGAGCGAATTTATCTCCATCAGAATAGGGTGAAATTGCCCCATAGAGTGAAATTGCCCCATAGGGTGAAATTGCCCCATAGAGTGAAATTGTCCCATAGGTGAAATTACCCCATAGAGTGAAAGTGTCTCCGACAGTATTGGTTAGCATGGTTCGCAGTTACATAAGAAAACGAAATAGTGGATACAGTAACGAAGCATTAGAAAAAGCTATAGAAGAAGTTTGACTGGGTAAATCAAGTATTTACTCCATCAGTAAAATATATAATATACCGAAAGAGACGTTAAGCTATCACCGCAAGCAGCAGCAAAAGCAAGCGTACGCTCGAAGCAATATGGAGACTGCGAAACAAGAAGTTAAAATACCTATACAGAATTATGATAACTTTGCTATTGCTAGTGCAAGAGAGGATGGTAAACATGGAATTTGTTCCCGTCTAACATACGAGCTATTTTCGCGGGACCATCGAGTTGTGGGAAGACTAACGCTTTAATATCTCTGATCCTGCACGAGAACAGCCTTAGATTCCAAAATGTGTATGTATTTTCGAAAAGTTTATATCAACCGAAATACGAATTGTTAAGAAACGTTTTTACACCATTAAAAGAAGAAATTGGGTACCATGAGTTTGAAAATTACGATGATTTGATCGAACCCGGAGATACCAAAGAAGATTCAATTATGGTTTTCGATGATATACCTGTAAACGAGCAAAGTAAAATCACTCAATTTTTCTCGTTCGGCCGACATAAAGCAATAGATTCGTTCTATCTATGTCAAACTTACGCTAGTGCCTTAAAACATAGACTCAGAGATAACGCCAATGTAATCGCATTATGGAAACAGGATGACACAAACCTTCGCCATATCTTTTGGATCATATAAGTGGTGACATGACATATCCGAAATTTAAAGAAATGTGCTTACAGTGTTGGGGTGACTCAAAACATAATTTTATAACTGTTGTGAAAGATTTTGATTTGGATAATGGTCGATATAGGAAGAATTTCGACGAGTATATAAATATTTGACATTATTCAAAAAAACAGTTAGTTCCCATCCAAAGTTTCATGATGACGGACGTTAACAATTTTATTGCGAATAAACGCAGTCTTCATCTTATGCAGGATGCTGTACGAAAAAAGTTTGTAGCGTACAAAAAGGGAGACGCTACATCTCAGCAAAAATTCAAAGAGGTGCACAAACAATTAATCGATCCCTTGCAAATAACCGCTTCCCAGTTGCAATCGATCACCGAAAAAAATTCCCATACCTACAACAAAGGTTAAACTCGAAGACATGGACGTACCTATAAAGAAAATTAAGCAACTCGTTCCAGAAGAACCGTTCCATCTTTACTATGCGGATGTGTTAGCTAGAGACGAAGACGAAAATATTGACAAATCAATTTATGGAGTAAAGTATAATGCGGAAACCGACTCATGGAGTTTGTGTAAAAGTGTATTGATAATTAACCCGGAAACTAGTGATATAACATTAAATAATGTGATATATCCAGGTACGAGGGGTTTATACAATCTGCTGGTTTACAAAAACATCAGCCCCGAAGATGGCGATTTCAATTTGCATGAAGATTTACCGAATTACTTGGAAATGATCAAATCTGCGTCGATTTTGAGAAGAAAGTTTAACCCATTTGCAGTGCACGATTTAAGCGGATTCCCAACAAATAACAAAAAGTTTAACAAATATGTGCAAAAATATCTCACCGAATTTCGGAGGAATTCGGAAAGAAAACGGCCAAAGACAAGAAAACAGTCTAAGGGAGCAGGTTTAAGCTTTTCTAATCGGTTTTACAAAAGTTTAAATTTAAAGCCGGTGCAATATGTCTACTGGAATAATGTACATGAACTTGTGGATCGGCTGAGATTGTTGAACGCATCCAACCGAGCTGGAAATACAAGCGAGGAAAACCTTAACGAGATGGTGTCCATAATAGAAGAGTTGAGAGAAGAAGGTATAATACAGTGAGCTCAGTAAATAATTACACAGTTTTAAAATGCCTATCGACCGCTTCGGTCGTTCAGAGCGTAAAGATGCTGATATTCGGCGCGGTTCTCCAGGTCGAGGATTTGTGCTAACGTTGGATGGTGATGGGTACGATATGCAGCAAAGAAGGTTAGTGAATTCATCAGACCCGAAAGAAGATAGTGATTGTGTTAATCAGAGAAGCACTATAGTATTCAAGTCTGGAGAAGAAACAATTAGTTTTCGTAAAAGAAGGTTAGTTGATGTAATGGATCCTAAAGACGATAGTGATTGTGTTAATAAGAAATCTGTAATCAAGCTCGTAAATCAAGCCTTTTCATACTGTCTAAAAAGTTCTGATGATATACAACGTAAAGATAAAGCCTTCAATGCAAGAAACCAGCGTATCGCAATGCTTGCTCAACCAGTTGAGCCATCTGATGCAGTTAATAAACAGTATGTAAATGAAAAATTGGATAAGCTTGTATCTGACTTTAAAACGTTTATACAGTTTTTTATTAATTTGACTGCAACTTCTGAGACAAATGAGAAGGAGCTCGGTCTTGCAATAGCATCGATTTACGAGGCGTCACCAGCAGCTATAAAAAACAAATACTACAAACCAAAGCTTCAGTTTATGTCAAAGGTGCAATTGGATAAAGATAACCCTATTAGTTTAGCAACAGTGTTAAGCAAAAATGAGTAAAGAAATCATCGTTAAGGAATTATTTAAACCTGCCAGAAAAAATTTTTAGCGTCGTCATACAAATCTGAAACATGTGAAACGAGATCTTATCCAATCGGACTTGTGCGAAATGCAGCCTTACTCGCGTGTGAACAATGGGTACAGATATATTGTAATAGCAGTGGACTGTTTCACAAAATATGCTTTAGCAGAACCTTTAAAAAATAAAACTGGATCAGAAGTTACAAATGCTGTGAAAAAAATATTGGACAAAATGCTGCAAGGAGAAAATAACGTAAAAATCAATCTACAAACGGATTTTGGGAAAGAGTACTACAACCGCTGGTTTAAAAATCTTATGCAAAAATATAAGATAAACCATTACTCCGCGTATTCCGCAATCAAAGCTAGTATGATTGAGCGGTTGATCAGAACAATCAAAAACAAATTGTACAGAAGATTTTACTTGCAAGGTACTACATTTGATTTTCCAATGCTCCACCCGAAGGTACTACATTGGCCAGGAAGCGAGTTTTTTTTTTTTTACCTGGAAAATTTGGAATTTTGCCGAACCCTTGCTGTTCCAAGCAAGGTAGGGATCTTTAACGTGCGTGACAACACTCACACACGGGACCTCCATTTTACCTCTCATCCGAACGAGGGTGTATTTTTGTGAAAAATGCTCGCCTAACATTTTTCAAGCGGACCGTGTCGGGATTTGAACCCGGGACCTTGGGCGTATACTTGCAAGGCAGCCATAAATGGGTGAATATTTTGCCTAAGGTTATAGAAGAATACAATAATACCCCGCATCGAGCTATTAACATGACGCCTATGGAGGCAGAAGAACATCCGGAAAGAATAAAACTTTACACCGCTAACAGCGTTTCTAAAAGTCGCAAGAAGTTGTATAAGGTTGGAGACATTGTGCGTATATCAAAATATAAAGCAGTTTTCGATCGAGGATTTCATCCAAACTGGAGTACAGAACTATTCAAAATTGTTAAAGTACAACAAACGAGACCGACAACCTATCTGCTACAAGATTTGGAAGGTCAACCAATATTCTAGGTGCTTTTTACGGCGATGAGATTCAGCTCACAGCAGCACCCGACACGTAAGTTGGATTAAGAAAACAGACTTGCTTTAGTATTATCCAGATAATTACCTGGTTGAAAAAATCATAAAAGGAGGGAGTAAAGTCCCTTAACTGGATATATAGGAGAGATTTGCTTAGAAACCCATTCCCATCTGTGATTTGAAGCAGGAAGCATGTGTTTCATAATCGATTTACAAGGATATCAATACAAAACTAGTGATTTCTATTGCAAGGAGATTGCCATTTTGGATGTAGCGAATAATGTAATATGGCATGAGATACTGGACATGGCTGTGGAGTATAACACCCTAAGTGATGATTTCAAAAAGCAAGTTCGGTGGTTAAAGCAAAGAATCCATGGGCTCAGCTGGGATGGGCAGTCCACAAGTGGATATACAAATGTAGGCGATTTGCTGAAAGAAGTCATATCTCCCGATGCTACTGTCTATGTTAAAGGAGAACAGAAAAGGCAGTTACTATCAAAATATTTATCAAACAACATTTTAAACATGGAAAGTGTATTCTCACTTCCAAGACTCAAAGAATGAAGAAGATTCGGTGATAGGTACAATCACTGTTTAAACCATTGTTTGAATAATTTAAGCTGTTCTAAAGAGAATGTATTGCTATTGAGGTCTTTTGTTAATGCATTTAATTTTTAATAAAATATTTTGTGAGAATTGTTTTTTATTTATCTTAGCTAAAAGTATAGCTTTAAAATTTGAAAAAATATATCTGTAAAACAGCGCATTACTTTGGAAAAATTAATGTTTTAAAATACAATTAGAACCAATAACAGAATACATCATAATTGGTGTTTGCAAATAAATTCAGTTCTACTTTAATAATATTTTAATAATACTTACCCTTAAACCTTCAAAAACTTTTCACAAAAATAACTACACGAAACGACGGTTTAAAATTTCAACGGGCTTTACACAAAAGCGTGCGAAACTAATAGAATTTTTCAAATCACACCGCGTTATATACGGTTTGAAAACCGTTAATTATATTACTAAATGACGTTTGTATTTTCCTAAATACGTGCTGGTTACCTTGTGTGAATCCTCGGCAATTATTCATCAATTTCTAATGCACAAACATAATTATAGAAAGTCCAAGAAAAGAAATTATATACAGCTTTCATATGTAATTTAGATAGTCCATGCTCGTTAAGAAATTGATTTGAAACGACTTGTATTTTTCCAAGCATTTAGCATTGAGCATATCTATTGTATTTCTCAAATCATATACCCGCTAATTAATAAAAAAGAAAGGTTTACGCTACTTTCACTATACGTCACATAATTGTAAAGCAATTAGTTTGTCGTCGTCTACGTATTTCCCGACTATTCAGCATTGAACATAATTTGTGACGTACTTATTTAGGAAAATGTTAAACCAGAAAAATTTTAAAAGTCGTGGGTTTTTGCGATATTCTGAAAACAGCACATTACTGTTTGAAAAAAATGGTTTTAAATATTAAACACTTATGAACCATAAAGGACTCATTTCTAAAATTTCCACGGTTTTTGATTTTTGGTTTGGTTTAAGCATATGTCATAGACGAGCAAAAATTTTAATGAGATTTGGGAGCTTTAAAAGGGTATAACTTTGCAGGGCGTGATCCTATTTTAAATCTGTTTCCAGATTCGGGTTGTGCGTAAAATTGTAAACTAATTTAATGCATCGCATGTATAAAAAAATTTATAAGAACGCTCAAAAGTTGCTACAGGTAAGAAATCTTAAAATCAGGGTAGGTCCCTTGGGGGTGATGCTATCTGAAAAATTCCTAGAGATTCGGGTAGCTGAGAAAATTCTAATATTAATTGATACCAAACAAGATAGGTTTATCTCGAAAGATGCATTGGTTAGACAAAGAAAACTATTTGTTAGTTTTGCTTATAGAGCAAAGAGCAAAATTTACAGGTACTGGACTTTAAAGGGGTATAACTTTGCAGAGGGTGGTCGGATTTTAAATCTGTTTGCAGATTCGAATTCTGCGTAAAATTATAGACTAACAAAATGTATCGCATGTATAAAAAAATTTATAAGAACGCTCAAAAGTCGCTACAGGTAAGAAATCTTAAAATGGGTGTAGCCCCCTTGGAGATGGCGCTATCTGAAAAATTTAAAGAGATTTGGGTAGCTGAGAAAATTCTAATATTAATTGATACCAAACAAGATAGGTTTATCTCGAAAGATGCAATGGTTAGGCGAAGAAAACTATTTGGTTCAGAATGTTAGCGGTAAAAAAAATCTTAAAAATAGGTTTATCTCGTGTGTGGAAATGAGGATGCTCATTTATCTCGAAAGATGAAAAATTTAAGATAGGTTTATCTCGAAAGATGAAAAATGGTTAGTCGAAGAAAACTTTTTGGTCCAGATGTGGGAGCAAATGTGGATGCTGGAGCAAATGTGGTGGTGAAAACCCTGCCAACCATCTACTTGTGGCACAGGCTAGTTATTATCAGGAACTCTACGCACAAATTTTAGATTCCTTAGAGGTCAATCCTACGACCAGTAGCCGTAAAGTTGCTACAGCCCTAAATGTGTTCAAGGGAAAGAGTGTTCAGTCAAGAATGCAGATGAGAAACGATTATTCCACTTCACACCCGTACAAGGGCTTGTCGAAGGAGATCTTATTAAGAGAATGCAGTTATTTTGCGTGTTACTACATAATGGCTTTTGGCTTAGATGATAAATTGTTTTTAAGAGCAATGAATTAATAGTATATTATTCAACATACGGTAATGTAGGCAATAACTCACGCAGATGAAGGTTGCGGCACGAGCCGAAGGCGAGTGCCGTAATTCATCAAGTGAGTTATTGCCATTACCGTATGCACAGTAGAGTAGATAAAGATCTTTATCTACTCCTATTTAATTATAATACTAGAGATTATAGATACTGAAGACAACTACAAAAAAATACTCTTCTTAGAATCTTTTCATATTAATCAACAGAATAAACCAATAAACCATAAAGAAGATATTAATAATTTATATGCTGTTTATTCATATTTGTATACTTTTAACTACAAAACAAGTAATCGTTCTACATCTTTCTATAGTCCAAATTCTATCCACAATTATCTATTTTAATTTTTATTGTCTTTAAATCTATATTTTCATCAATCAATTTTTATATTTTGTTGACTTTTTACTATCTTACTATTTCTTACAGTGAACCTGTCTTTTGCTAGCTTTGATTATACTCTATCTTTATCCTCTTATATATTTATTATTAACATACCATTCAATTACATGATTCTATCAATAATCAGATTATAATGTTCAATTTATTTAGCTAACTACAGTTATTATTATTATTTCTTTTTCTTTTAACAAATATTCTATTTGACTTTATTTAGTATTCTTTCATATCACAATAACACTTTTATTTATCACTACATTCATTACGATTTGTTATTTAAATTACGTCCCTCAACAGCAATTTTTATACCTTAAAACATTGGTTGTTTCACATTTTTATATACACTCGCTCTTATATTTGTTCCATCTGTCAATCATTTGAAATGTGACATTATTTGAAGTTTATAGTCCAGACATGTTTTAAGTTTTAATTTTATATAGTATTTAAGCAGTTATTTTTTAAACGTCTTTATTATAACTTTTGTGAAGTAATTGTAAGTACTTGCTCGTTATATGCTATTGCTGACTATTAATAATTTTTTCTTGTAGTTCGATGATTAAGGTGAGAATTATACACCGAAACGTACGATTAATTACAAATCATTAAACGTTGTATGCTGTTTTTATTTTTTGAGCGACATTATCCCAAAAGTATTACATCATTAGTCTATATATATATATATATATATATATATATATATATATATATGCTGTGAAACCTTTTGAATTACCTGGTCCGTCGTCTTTCTTCTGTTAATCGCCTCGGCTGCTCCTCTAGATAACTTACATCCTCAATCATAAAAGAAACAAACACATTCCTACCAAAAACATCAACGTTAACTCTATTTACATCAATAGTCAGAATACATTAAAATTTCAAAATTAAAACTCAGCATAAATTTCAGTTTTAAAAAGAATTTCAAGATTAATTTTATTATCATTTTACTGTGCATCCAAAATTAAAGTCCTTGTTGGATGCCTACTAATTAATATAACAATATAAGCAGACCGGAGTCTGAGTATAAAGGAGCATCTACCACCCCTTTACGTTAATTAACCAGGTTCGTCTAATTGAGCTCAAAGACATACCCAAATTTTCATCATATTCCTGAACATCAAAACAAAATACCCTTTTACTTAAACAAGCAAATTTCATCTTAAAATTAAACGTTTATGGTTAGAACAATTTCACTAATGTCCATTTAAAGTAAATCAATTATAAAGTCATTCAATACACACAAAATGTCAAACAAAATAGTATAATTTACCTGAAGGTTACTGTCCTCGTAGCTTCAAAGTATCGTTTCTTTAGTTAATCACACCATTCAACAGGATTATATTTACGGCTTCTGATTCTCTACGCTTTTAAAATTTTCTCCATCACCATCCATTCAAAGTCGTTTCTGGGCCTTTCCGGAACTCATCTGTGTTTATCTGACCCTTGTTTCATGGATCCAGACACGTATTTGAACCATTTAATTATTAACACCCAAAAAATAGCAAAGAAATTCATGCTTCTGTCACCAATATACGCCAAAACTGCCTACTTTTGTGTATACCTTCGTCGTTGTAAATTTTGCTAATTGGTACAGTGAAACTAAATTTTATTACCTTGTATCTCAGTGCACTGAAGTACATTCATGTTAGCACGTAAATAACAAGCTATTTTGAATCACTAAAATATACTAGCAAACTTTAAATTATTTAATCAAACTAAACTGCACAGTTTAACATCTTCAATCAAGTCGCGTATGTACGAGCTTTTAACGCATCGAATCGTCAAAAGTCTAAGAGAGCTTGTTTATCTTCATCTCGGTATATATAGCAAAAAGCCTGTCTGTCGGTCGGTTCCCCAAAACGGGTAATTCTAAAGAATTCCTCATTCTATGTTCCCAGTCTGTTGCTCGCACGTCGATTTTTACGAATTTTCACTCGCCCCATTCAAATCTCAGAAAATTTCCACACGGCACGCAAGCATGTCCGAGAAAAACTAATTGATTTTGTACAGAAATTGTTGTTCTACCTCTGATATTTGCATCCTATTTTAACCAATTGTGACCCCGTGACGTTGCTTAAATCCCGCCTTCTACAATATGTGTCTTTGCTTGACGCATTTTCTCTTTCCTTCTCTACCGTGTTCTTATTGGTGCAACTTGATATTCTTTATTATCGATTATTTTAGTCCACATGGAGTGTGAAATAACCAGCTTTAGCAATTCTCGTAACTATTATGCGACGTTTTCCCAAGATTCTTTGAAACATTAATTATCTGCAAAATTTACGCCGAATGTGATATTTAAACTACGCAGGTGTTCAAAATAATATTAATTCTCAGAGCTTTATTCCGTGGTATTTTAATCTTGGGTTTTACAAGTTTCTATAGGTATTATATGTTATTAACGGTTTAATTAACTCCAATTAAAATTGATTTCTATCCTTTTATTTTTAGCGAATACAACTTAAATATTAATTATTATATGTACACTTTGTTTTACTACCGGTTACTTAAAATAGGGTTAATTAATATAAACTTTGTACGTAATTTCTCTTTGTTTAGGAATAATTACATTACACGCAGAGCTTTTCACTACTGCTTCGTCTTATAAATAATTTAAATTTCTTATTTTTACTGAAACAACCGAGTTTATTTATGCTTCATGGTTTTAATAACGCGTATTATTTAATGAAATTCCTTATACACGGTGATTAAAATCATTTGATGTGATTATTTAATTTTCTACCCTGGTCTAAATATGAGTATTTTATATATATATATAGGGTGGGCGATACGGGATTTGGCGTATCGAATATCGATACGTATCGATACATATCGATACGTATCGATACATATCGAGTATCGATATATCGATATTTATTTTTCACTGTATCGGGAGGGTCGATACGGGAGTCGTATCGATACGTATCGATATATCGATACGCCGACTCAGCCCTAGTAAATATGTCTATTACGGTTCTAAATTATCTTATCTATCACCTCCATAACGATAAACATCGATATCTGTTCCATTCTTATGAGTAATTGCTGATGTATGTTTATTAAATGCTTAGTGAAGCCATTAATTTTTCTTGTCTTGCTTGTCCCAGTTAGGTGTCGATAGTATACACTTATACTGTCCAATACTTCACTCTAAAGAGTACTACATTAGATGGCAGGCCAATTTTTGTTACTTGGAAATTTAGAATTTATACGAGCCCTTGCCATATATATGCAAGGTATGAATCTTTAACGTGTGTAGTCACATATACACGGAACCTACACTTAAGCTCTCTTTCAGATATAGGTGTACTTTTCTAAAAATACTTGCCTAACATATTTCAAGCGGTTGATGTGAGACTCGAACATGAGGTCTTGAGATTAGTGGTCATACACTAATGTAACTAACATATGGAGCCTCCTACGCGTTAATGCCTTAGACCGTATTCTGTTCGTCTATATCTACTGTTTTTTTCCACAGATATCTTTATTCCCCCACTATTTCTATAATCTTCTTGTTATTACCTTTGTCTGTCCATGGTATTATCCTTCTACATCTGAAGCACAACATTCCTGTAACTCATTCCAATCTGTTAGAGTATTTCGAAATTTTTTTTCCATTTTACATTGTCGAACGCTTTTCCAGATCTACAAACCCTATATACACGCTTTCTCCTTTTTCTATTGTTTTCTCCATTATCACTCGCAGAGCTAAAATAGCCATCCGTGTTCCCCTGTTTTGCCTAAACCAAAATTGATCTTCTCCTAGTATTTCTTCAGCTCGTTTTTCCATTCGTCTTTATACAATTCTAGTTCATATTTCTGACACGTGTGCTGTCAAACTTATTGTTCGAAAATTTTCACGTCTATCCGCGTCCTTCTTTTTTCGTATAGTTACTATGATGTTACGTTTGAAATCTTTGAGTATCTCGCCTGTCTCATACATACAGTGTGTCTGCTTTTACGTGTCACGGCAAATATCTCGGTTATTATAAGAATTTTAGAAAAATGATATATACAAAAAAAGTTGTGTAACTTTTATTTGCAATAATATGTCAAAATAAAAAAACAATGGAGCATCAAATTTTTGAGATATAGCAAATACATTCAAAACTTTAAATGGAACATACTCATTGTTATTACATATTCTTAAAGTGCTTAAAATTTTCTTTTCAACGATATATCACTCAATAATAGCTAAACACAGAAATCGATTATTAAATAGCGCTTAACACGTACCTAATTGAAATAGACATTCAAAACAGTGGGCGGCAAAACAATTGCTAGCGCTCACCTAACGCAGAAATTGATAATAACAACAACAAAGAAAAATACTAAATTACAATATTTATGCAAAACGTTAAAGGTTATGTTCCACATGGCCTCCGTTGTTTGTAAGACATCGCTGAGATCTAATTATTAAATTTCTTCGTGCTTTTCGCAACATACATGGTGTTATTTGACCACACGCTCTTCGAATGCGATCTTTAAGAATATCCAGACTCTCTGGGCGCGTTACATAAACGTGTTGTTTGATGTATAAATCTAAACCAAAAGATCTGGTGATCTTGCCGGCCAGTTTATAGGACCTCCATTTTCGATCCATTATACACAAAACATAAAGATCAACAATGCGGAATTAAATCAATAAGGAACAACTGTCAAGAAGCGCTATCAATCATTTCGCCGCCCACTGTTTTGAATGCTTATTTCAAATAGACGCCCGATGTTAAGCGCTGTTTAGTAATCGATTTCTGCGTTTAATTGATTAGATAATTATTATTGAGTGATATATGGTTAGAAAGAAAGTTTTAAGCACTTTCAGAATACGCAATAATAATGCGTTAGTTCCATTTAAAATTTTAAATCGATTTGCTGTATCTCAAAAATTTGATGTTCCATTGTTTTTTTATTTTGACATATTATTGCAAATAGAAAGTTGCACAATTGTTGTATATAACATTTTTCTCAAATTTTTACAATAGCCGAGGTATTTTCTGTGACACGAACAAACAGACACACTGTATAGCTTACAAGTCGGAAGAAACGTTCTGTTGCTGCTTGTACTGCGGCTTTTAGAGTTTCTGCTTACACCTTATCTGTACCCGACGCCTTACCATTTTTCAAACCCTTTAGTGCTAGTTCAAACTCATCTCTAAGTATAGGATATCCCAAGTAATCCTTTTCAATGTCTGACTCCTATTCTAATGCTGTTAGTTCCTCTCCCGCATATAAATTCCCTATATATTCTTGTCATCTACCTACTTTCTCTACATTTTCTATAATGACATTTCCTCCCACGTTCTTTATATTTTTGCTATACGGCTTAATATCCCTAAAATTGATTCTAATTAGTTTGTATGCTTCATTTGTTTTTCCAATTTGCATCTTAGTTTGTACCTCTTTACACTTTTCATCAATCCATTGTTCTTTAGCTTTCTTGCATTTGCGAATAATATCTCATTTTATGGCTTTGTATCTCTGTTTTCCTGTTTCGTCTGATTTATTTTTGTATTTTCGTCTTTCTTCTTTTAAATTCGGGATATCCTTTGTTATCCATGCTTTCCTATTTTTTATTGTGTATACCCCAGAATATCTCTGGCCGCCATGTCTAAGCTGGATTTAATGTTATTCCATTCTGTTTCTACTTTCTTAGTATCAGATATTTTCCCGATATCTTTCAATAATTCATTTCACTTTTTTCGAATCTTTCTTGAATATCTTTATCAATTAGTTTCTCAAAGTCAAAGTGCCTTTTTCCGTTTCTTCTTTTCTAATTTTTAAATTTAAGTGCAGCCTTCATAACTACGATGTTGTGGTCAGTGTCTACATCTGCTTCTGAGTAACGTCTACAGTCTTTTACTTCCTAAAACGTTGGTTAACAAAAATGTAATCTATTTGATATCTTCCTATATCTCCTGGCATCTTCCACGTATATCGTCTTCTAGCATGATGTTGAAATAATGTGTTTGTAATAATTAAATTGTTCTTGTCGCAAAATTCTACCAGCCTATTTCCCCTGTCGTTTTTCGTGCCTAAACCAAATAAACCTACTACCGCCCCTTCCCTACTCTCACCTATCACTGCATTAAAATCCCCCGTAATTATTAAATTTTCATGTCCTTTTACGTATCTTAGTATGTCTTCGATATCTTTGTGGATCGCTTCTACCTATTTGTCACTGTAGCTAGAAGTGGGCATGTATACTTGTATTATTACTGTGTTTACCGGTATAGATTCTAATCTAACCATGAGTACTCTTTCGTTCTTTTGTAAGTAATTTTCTACACTATGTCCTATCTTTTTCGCATAACTATCCCCACACCCGAATTTCCTTCCTCTGGTCTTGTATGAATTACCCTGAAGTCTCCACTCCAAAAATCCCCCGCCTCTGGCCTCCGAACTTTGCTATGTCTAGTGCTAACCTATCCATTTCAATTTTCAGGTTCTTTAGCTTACCTACTTGCTTTATACTTCTAAAATTCCTCGCTCTGACTCGCAAAATGTTCCCGACTCTTATTTTTTACTTTCCGATCGCATCCTCCGAAGTAGTCCCCTCCCGGAGATCCGAATGGGAGACAATTTTAACTCCGGAATCTTTTACCCCAGAGAATGCCATCATGTTTATTACAATTTAAGTACGCTGTGTACTTGGAAAAATTATAAAAAGAACACCGTCGTAATAAATCTTGTTATTGTAATTTAGTTTATTTCTTTGTGCATTGGGATTTTATTTTAAATTGAAAGTGGCCTTTCAGTTTTATTAGCTGTCTTACATCAGGATCTCACCTGACCAAAGGGAGAAATGGAGGACAAGATATACCGTGTTAAAGTAACAAGTAGTAGAACAGGTTTGATGTTCCTGCTCCACGGCGATATATATCAAGCCTATGAATCTGTCGACTTTGAACCTTTTGTAAAATTCAAACGTACGTGCTACTATAATTTATTAGTTATTTCTTTCTTCATATATCTTGTTTCTATTTTCTCCGAAAACATCGTCAATTCTTCCTGTAGCTGATAGCAATAAGCGGTTTAGTAAGGTAGACAAACGATAACCAAGATATTATTTTCACATAAATTGATGTATATTATTTTTATAGCTTACTTGATAAAGTATATTGGAAACTTAAATGCATTGATTTCCTTAGCAATATAAAACTACAATTCACGTTCAAACTTTCATTCATTTCGTTTCAATATGAGTTTTTTATACTATAACAAATATATTCAAAGTACGTTTTAATAACCTTATCATTATTTTACTATCAGCAACATGCACATCAAAAATGTATCTTCCACAATATAACTTTTGATGTCACTACCTTTTGTGTATGACGCACGACTTGCATTGAATTTATACCCAATATTACATTTACACCTCAGAATTTTATGCACTATTTTCAATGCATTAATATACCTCAGACCGGACCATTCTGTAGCGTTTCAAAAAGTTTGTTGAAGCAAATGTAAATTTATTATTATCAACAAAAGTCACTGCACTGTAGTGCACACCCCGTTCTGCTGAGCATATCATTTTACTAATGACAGTATTGTTTCGTTTAAGATATTCTGTAACAATTTTTTTTTGACGACTGCAAATCACCTAAAAGTTATTTGTTAAATTCGTCATTTTGCATATTCGATTAAACAAGTAAAAATCGTCATTCAAATAAATATTCGTATTGGGATCGTGTAGCCCAATCATAATGCAGAGATTATCCTCTAGTGCTAGTTTGGTTGCTAACAACAAGCGTTGGCTGTTTGAATAAATACCTTAATGTCAAGCGACTTTGAAATATTGTGCGCGGTGTGCCGGTCATCAGTCTGGCATTGGCACTTGATAAGAACGCTTCATAAAGAAGAATAGTGTTCTAGCCAGCAATTTGCGTGTGGCCTTACGCCTAGATGTTTCATTCAAATGCAACATGCACTTGAATAAGTGTTTTTAATAATGCTCTCTTCAATTTGCTCGTAATATTTTTGATTTAATATGAACGTCATTCAGTGTAACCGTAATTAATTCTTTTGGTTTAATCTGAATGCTCTTCAATGTAATCGTAATATTTTTGATATAATATGAACGTTCTTCAATTTAATCGTAATACTTTTGTTTTAATCTAAACGTTCTTCAGTTAGCAGTAATTATTTTCATTATGATATAATTTTCTTCGATTTACATAATTTATTCAAGTTTAAGATAATCCTTTAATTGCGATGATGTTTTTTTCAAAAGAAAATGCTTGGAAAGTGTCCGGTATTTACAAGTAATACAGTGGATAATTACGGTCAACATAATTGTTTTGTAACGAATGAAATGCCGTAAAAGAAGGAAGCAAAGCGTTTTTTGATAGCTGTTGGATTTTGGTTTGTTTCATTTTTGCAAGGAAGAAATACACTTCAAGTTCGTATAATTGGGTCCAAGAGGCGTACAGTTGGTTGGCTGCGTCACAACATGTGGACAGCGACGTCATTTGTTTGTCGAGGCACAGTGTGTAAGCACATCTGGTTTATACAAAGCAACACTTACATAAAC
This sequence comes from Platerodrilus igneus, assembly GCA_036346225.1. Taxonomy (NCBI): domain Eukaryota; kingdom Metazoa; phylum Arthropoda; class Insecta; order Coleoptera; family Lycidae; genus Platerodrilus; species Platerodrilus igneus. Next base: position 7,098,569 of record JARFIW010000385.1, read on the forward strand.
AAGAACCTGGCTGTACAAGGTAAGCCTTCTTTATTACTTTCACATGACGTCCGCATTTGGCCAACATTGATACAAGGCAACATATTAAGCCTAACATTGTGATGACCTACGATTATTATTTTGCTTAACAAACTGTACAGGACTTTTGATGTTTTGTATTTATCAACATTTAAATCCATCATTTTAAGTAAATTCTTCCTTAAAGTTCACTGGTTTCATCAAACTATATTAAAGAACCCAGGAACTACTTTAATTATTTAATTAACCAAATAAATAAAATAGTCTATGTAAGACTGAATTTTAATGATTGATATATAGCCGTAAGTAAATATTCCATGTATAGGACACACGGAAGTCGTCTACTTTCATGGTTTTGTTCACACAAATAACAAACAACGTAACGCACAATAAATTTAAATATTTTTATAGAGCTCGTAAAACATTTATATGTCCAATTCGCAATACAAAGATTTTAAGTCATCCCTACGGTATTATATCCGCTTTCCAGGTCATTTTCAAACCGTCCGTTGCTTCTACTATTGTTTAAATTTACATTTGAAAGAGTCTGTGAGAAGCTCCTTTGAAAATCTTAGCCTTTGAAAATGCTCATAGAAAAACCTTTTGCTGAAAGCTCTAAGTATACAGATCTTAACTTTAGTTTGAATGTTGAACTTCTAGCAAGGTATTTATTATCATCTGATGAAGTATGAACCCTTCAAGAAAGAGTACAGCGATTGACTAAGAATTTATTACTTATATACGGGGTGCCCAGAATATCAATGCTAGTTGGGGATAGCAAAAAGCTCGTGGGATGAATGCATTTTAAAATAGGGGATATGACTTCACACCACCAATCGAACAGTATGGAACGCGGCTGCACACTAGTTCCGGCGAAGTGATCTCTTCGCTTCCTTGTACCTTCCCTTAGTTACTTTAAAAAACATCTCGTGTTCCGCAAAAATGTGGGTGCACTTACTTCGCGGTTAAGATTTGTGGATACTCAGAAGAAACTAATCCCACGTGACCCTGATCTCCCAAAGACAATCGGAGGCTGCCTTTGGCTACAGCGAATAAACAGGTAAGCCCTTAGCATATGTTTACTATGATAACCTTACCCGTAACAACAATAATCGCAATCAAATTTGGGGGCATAATAAATTACGTCAAAGGTATGCATTGATTGACGGCACAGATAAAACGTAATAACTTCTATATGCAGACTAATTAGCCACAGCTTTTGTTTCGGTTCTGTTTGTCACTACGGCATCGAGGAAAGACCAAGTGGTACTTGGTGGCCTAGCTAGAGTCGGTATGGGGTGAGTTTGCGGTACAAGTCGTAATTTGGAGTTGTCGGACAGCCTGGACACGAGATCTATACGGAGTGTAAACTCATAAATCATAGTAGACGCAATCGGGTGGGCACCACTAGTAATAACAAAGCTAGATAAAACACGAAGGATCTCGTTACTGGTCAAAATACTTCCACTTGCTCGGTAACTGAAAGAAATGATCTCTCAATGTAGAATGGTTTGATACACCCTAACAGTACAAATTCTTTCTGGCTCAAATAAAACAAATTCGCCAATGGACTTAATTCTATTTAACAACCTAACTGAAATAAACACATGAGTTAGTACATAAACATAGTATACATGCCATAGGAAAAAAAAAATAATTAATCAACAAAATATATCAGTAAATTAAACAGCTCAAACTTGATAACATAAATACCATTGTGCATATGCATAAGTTATGGCATAAACAAAACAATAAATCAATTAAATCAACTTCAGTAACCAATAAACGTTCTGTGACCCTATATCAAAGTACACGTGCTGAACATAGAACAAAGGCCTAGAAAATCGGGATCCCAACTCATCTTCTGTGCTACCCTAAAAGTAGCAAACCTATTAGATGCCCATTCAACTAACGTTTTTTCAACATACCTTGCATAGGGGAAGAAAGGATATAAATACGATTGCGAACCCAGCAGAATTCAGTACACTTAGTGCTCACCATAGCCTAAGAACTCAACTACAGTGCTCACCATAGCCTGTAAACCACCTCAGCAAGCAATGCTCCCCATAGCCTGCTTAATTTCTGACCAGTTACGCTGGCCGTTGCCATACTTGGGGTACGCCGCTATAGTTCAGTAAAGCACTGCTCTCCATAGCGTGCACATTCTTGACCCGTTACGCTGCTCGACCTCGTACATGGGGCATGTCGCTATAGTTCAGTAAAGCACGTATAGCAGTGCTCTCCATAGCCTGTTTATGACCAGTTACGCTGCCCGGCGCCGTACCTGGGGCACGCCGCATTAATCCGTCAGTAGTCAATTACGAATGGGCAGGAAACCCCATTCCATCCACCAGGCCAACCGGAAGCAGATGCAGAACGCTCTCCAACGTGCCTTTCGAAATACCCTACCGCTACCGAAGCTCCTGTCACCCCTGCCGCCGTCACCAGACCATCTTTAGCACTCACAAGGGCTGCGACGAGAATCCATTCCACCCGCCCCCACGGCGATTACGTCTCGAGAGGTCGTCTATTGTGCTGACGCCGAATGCGTCTGTGAGCTGTACCTCCGGAATAGCACCCCGTAGAGTTCAGTGGCAACATGCTCGACAAGGCCTAGGGCATCACGACTCGCGACGCCTTCCGAAGACAAGCGAAGACTTCTGAACTCCATAAATATTATATATATGTTCAATGTACGGTTTTTGTGTACATATCATAATTTTTTATAACTCCACGTTGTACCACAAATAGAACACGAAGCCTTCCGAAGAGTTCCGAAGAACGCCGAAGACGTCTGGACCTCATCAAACTACAAATACTTTTTAATTATCGTTATTCAAGTTCTACTCAGCCTCACAAGTAAATCCCGAGTCCTTCCGAAGAATTCCAAAGCCTACCGAAGACTTCTAAACCCCTTAATGTTGTAAATCTATTCAGTGTACAGTTTTTATGTTTATATCATTATTCTTTATAACTCCACGTTGTCCCACAAGTAAACCACAAAGCCTTCCGAAGAGTCCCAAAGACCGCCGAAGTTCTCTGAACCTCTTCAAACTATAAATACTTTCTTATTATCGTTATTCAAGCTCTTACTCAGCCTCACAAGTAAATCCCGAGGCCTTCCGAAGAATTCCAAAGCCTATCGAAAACCTTTGAACCCCTTAATATTGAATACTCAATGTACAGTTCTTATGTTTATATAATTATTCTTTATAACCCCACGTTGTCCCACAAGTAAACCCCAAAGCCTTCCGAAGAGTCCCGAAAACCGCCGAAGACGTCACACCTCTTCAAACTATAAATAGTTGTGTATTATCGTTATTCAAGCTCTTACTCAGCCTCACAAGTAAATCCCGAAACCTTCTGAACCCCTTAATGTTGTAAATCTATTCAGTGTACAGTTCTTATGTTTATATCATTATTCTTTATAACTCCACGTTGTCCCACAAGTAAAACACGAAGCCCTCCGAAGAGTTCTGAAGACCGCCAAAAACGTCTGAACCTCTTCAAACTATGAATACTTTCTAACTATCGTTATTCAAGCTCTCACTCAGCCTCACCAAGAATCCCAAGGCCTTCTGAAGAGTTCCGAAGACACTTCCGAAGTGCTTCAAACTGCATAAACTGTTCATTTTGACTATTTAACTTGTATGTCTGTGTACTTATGAACTTTCTTTTATTTTTTTGCTTGTGAATATTAAACATAACATAACATACTTTCAGACACCGCCCACTAGTACGATAACAGTTCCTATAGCTAAGCGTAAATTAATCCGTCAGTAGTCAATTACGAATGGGCAGGAAACCCCATTCCATTCACCAGGCCAACCGGAAGCAGATGCGAACGCTCTTCAACGTGCCTTTCGAAATACCCTACCTATCAGTTTATAATATATTGTATCGAACTATTAATCTTTTAATAATCCGCAACCAATTTTAAATAATGAACGGGCATGTAAGCTGACAAAAGATTTTAACATCTGGATTCGTAACAGATTGTTACAGAGTTTAAAATGAACGCACGCATAATACTGTAAAGTTACCAGAGACAAGGCTAAATAGACTTTGTCGTTTCAGATACACATTCACTTTACATAGTTTACTCGGCTGAACTTCATACTTTGGCACAGTATATAAAAAACATGCAGTTCTCCTACCTAATGAATAGAACCACACCAATCTGCACATAACAAGTCGAATGTGAAACCTCCTTTTCTCTACTTTCGTATAGCAGCGTGTGTAATAATGATCCCCAACAAGTGGAATGAGCTCACTGAAAATCGTAAACAAGGTTTTACTAATCATCCAAAACCAAATCCCAAAACAATTAGATTAAATACTTGACGTAAACAAACAGGACTGGATGCTGCTATAACCTAAAAAACATAAGATCACTCGACACCTGCTGTAATACGATTGAACATGTTCGCTAACATAATCGAACTGTAGACTGTCGCTACTTCTTGTTACTACAAATAACAACCATAGTATTCAACTATCTCAAATGCGAAACGACTTAATAGACTACATTTACACAACAAAATTCGACTCGCCGATTTCGTAAACCCATCGTAGATAACAAAAAATCCGGACCGTAATCAACTGCAGCTTTTTAGTATTCTGACATGCTTTTTCGAAGACACGCGGCGAATGTCTCCCCTTGATTCCAATTTGGATTCGAATGTGTCTCTTAAATAGAATGCAGCTTATCGCCACCTGTAGATAGACGTATAGAATAACAAATTGATTAAAGCAAGATAATTCGGAAATATTTATACTATTAACTTATAAATTTAAAGAAACGTTACACTTTCATTTTAACACTGAAATTAGTTTTCATTAAATTGGAAATCAACGTAGTCTAGATTTTATCAATTTTTAATGGTAGCTAATAACGCCCAGGCACCTTGATACTAATAAGTTACCAACGTGAAGTATTTAAATTCTGTAGACCTACATCATTGTGAAATGTCTGATTAGAATTTCTAATCTCTGTACAAACAAATGTAACAGATCGACAGCTAATTTTGGACTGGAAGGATCTTCTAGAATTTATTGCGTGCCTACCCCTGGTGCTCCTTGTTAGATAAGCGCCCCTTTGTCAAGTAAATATTTTAATCTGTAAGCTCGCTGAATTTTGAGGGGCTTGTTTGCTTCTTTTCTAGAATTTGTGGGTATACATTTAAATTGAGAAACGAACACAACAGAATTGTATACAAATTCGTGGGTTGAAATAACATTCAGCAATTTTAGACAAAGGATTGCCTTCATTTAACATAAGGTTGAAAAGTTAATTAATTAGCATGAGAAAATATTGATTTTTAAACAATCGTTGCATTTAAATTTCTAATAATAATCGTGTAGATAATTAAATTGTCTAGTACACAGCAGAGCAATGCAACAAAATCAGGAAACCTCAGAGTATTTTTATTATTGGAGTTTGTTAAATTGTTAGCTTAATTTATTGGTCGTTTTTTCGTAGACCGGCAACGCATTTCTGCGATAAATTGGAGACACCAAATTGATATACACACGTGCAAAGTTTTAGCATTACTGAAATATTTTGTCCTCCCAAACTGTATTACAAGGTACGATTTTAAAACTTGAAACACAATTTTATTGATATTTCTCTTCAGCTATTATGGTCGTTAGGATAAGCATCCCGGGTCTTATACGCAGTGAGGGTATCAAGACAAAATGCACCTCAATGCATAAATTAAAAATTAAAACTGCGTCGTTTAACTGAAATAAATACATGGCACAGGAAATATTACAATTAGTTCCACATATCATAAAATATACTACTTTTTTATATAGATTACAATAATGATGTAAATATAAATAATACTATTTTATATTAAAATTATTTCTACAGCATTCAAAATTTACAGCAAATAAAAGTGAATTAAGGTCCAGATAAAAAATTGTATTTATTTAGAAAAACTATAGCTATATAAAAACTGAAGACTTATTTCTAAGTTATAATATAATTTTCGTTGCTTTTATAGCAGTAATTGTATTAGAAAACAATTTATTGCAAACATCTTGTTCTATTGCTATTGTTTATAAATCGTCCAAATTGCCTTACAAACCATTAGATATTAGGTGCTTTTAATTAACACTAAAAGTATATACTGTGATTCTTGGTATATATAAGTTAACATGTGCGCGGTGGTTTTCGGGCGGTAATATTTCACATCAAGTTCGTTAGAACTATGCACTAGCAGTGCGATTGGGGTAAAGCGTTTTCTTGGTGCATAAAAAAAATATGTATTGGGATGTTTACAAGATCACTATTTAATGCATCTGCGTCAGAGTTTTACTCTTGCGCATTAAATTTAATGTCGTATTATAGATCTTGATTGGAAAGAGAGAGAGAGAGAGAGAAAGAGAGAGAGAGAGAGAGAGAGAGAGAGAGAGAGAGAGAAATAATTTTTATTGATACCTTTGTATCCAAGGCCATCGACTGGATCTTGTCTATTTATATAATTTACGTTTTCCATAACGTGCAATTCATAGAGATCTTTTCAACTCTACGTTTATAGCCTGATGTCACAGAATTTAATTAGGCCCGGTTTCTAATTGCTTGTTGTGGAAAATATACCAAGTATCTTACCGTTTATTTCTGTGCCTTGCTTAAATAATATGATTCCATGGTTTTATTATAAATTTAAATTACCTGAGCCTCTAACAAATTGTCTGTGTAGTTTCTTACTACAGTTTTTTAACTAGTTGAAATTGAAAAATATTTTTTTATATACCAATGTATGCATAATTTTTTTTTGGAGGGAATAACCGACCTTAAGTAAGGTCGAAAACAAAATGAATGATGTTTGCATAATTATTGAGCGAATGTTACAGTTCTTATTGCAACTTAGAATTAGAAAAATTAATATGCCACATTTAGTAAAAACTTTTTAAATATACTCAACTACACTAAAAAAAGATATGTTTAACGTTTATAATTTTATTTGCTAACTGTTAACTAACATCACCTTTGAACGTGTGCTTTTTAATTGTACAATTTCTTAAACATTAATAAATTGCAAATCCTGTGAACAAAAACCAAATCGAGTTCAAAAATTTGGGAATAAAGGAAGGGTCACCTTTAACCTTTAAGACCTGAAACCAGCTAATATTCAATAATAATTTATATATATATATACATTGCCATGTTAATCGGGTGATTTAGGGGTGTATTGAGACATAAGGGTCGTGCGATACATGTAAATATCATTAAAATTTAGAAAACCAAGCAATTTCATTATAAAATGGGAGTAACTCGACAATTAAGCAAAAAGCCAATATCGAGTACACTGTATATAAATCACAACTAACTTTAATTCATGAAAGAAAGCTCATTCTTAAAAAAACATATATTTAGTAAGATATATAATTTGTACGGCGTATAATGCATTTTAAATTAAATATACAAATATAAAATTGAAAAGAAATACATAGGAATAACGGTTTAAACGCAAGGATTTTTATTAAAATAAATACGTAATTATTAAAAGGAAATAATTTGGCACGTAGCTATAAATAAATCTCATTCAAAATATTAACGCATAAATAAATAAACGCATTCAAATACGTCATCATAGAAAATTTACTACGTGACCAACAACATTGTATTTTCATAAAATCCAATAGATTTTGGAGTGTTAAATAACAAATAACAAATGTTTGGTTATACGATAAAATTTGAACAATAGCAAATATAAATAAGAGGACGTGACTTAAATGAAGGTAAAGGTTGGATTTTCAGAGAAAAACGCTATGCAAAGTAAATGCCTAAGTGAGAATATACATCACTTCGATACGGATCTGGATAGTAAATTTGTAGAAAGTCCGAAGGCTGCAATGATAAAGGCAACGTTCAACGACTCAATTAACAAAATGGGCGAGTAAAACCAATAGCACAGGTGGAAGGAGGAGTCTTTATATAGAACACAATTAGTAAACAATCAGTATATCTTCGACCAAGGCACTAATTCTACCAATTGGAACCCAATTATCAGGCGAGTGATAATAGAAAAATTTAAATAATTATTTAGTGACAGAAATATTTTAAAAGTCGTGATAATTAAAGTGCCAATAAATATAATAACAGTTGCCGTTTACTGTGAAAACCTAAGTAATAATTGTTAATTAAATCTAATATCAAAGTTTAATAATTTAGGGCTCTAAGTATCTTCTAATTATCCTCCGAGTATACTCTAAGTGTCCTCTAAAATATCTTCTATGTATACTCTAAGCATATTATAAATCTATTTTAAATATACTCTGGGTAAATCTACATAAATTCCAAGGTGGACAAATTTAAGAAACGAATTTAAGTCTAAAGATTGATGACTGAGCATCGAAAGGAAAATTAATCAACAAAGGGTTATTTTGGGCGAAATTAAATACAAACAATCCCGAGGTGCTAACCTAACACATGCAGAGGCAGTTCTAAGAAGTAGAAACGAACAGGGAAAACGCAAGTCAGAGATAAAATATTATTTTTTAGTATAAGGCTTTATTTCAATTTTTAACACATAATATTTATATACTGAAGTATTTAATTTGTGAGGGGTAATCAAGAATCTTTTGAAAATTTATGTAGAGAGAAAGGATGTCATTTGAACGTTCAAAAGTGCCTCTAGTAACAGACAGTGACATTTTGCTGGCTTTAAAGGAGTTATGATTTGGGCATAATCAGATAGATATTATTATATTGATTCAGGAGTTAATTTTATGAATATCAGATCAAAGTATCAAAGTTATTAAACTATAAAGTGTACATAATCTTGGTCATTATACAAATTTTGGTTTGTTTTGTTTATATAATTCAAACAGAAAGGAGCTAAAGTAAAAAAGGTATTAAACAGTCTTTGTTGTTGTATCGGTGTGCGCTCTGTGTGAATTGGACTAAGCTAGTCGAGGCATATAAGAAGAAGGAATCTTTAAAATTTAAAAATAGATTAAATTAAAAATAAAACAAAAAGGAAGCACACACATATATATATATATATATATATATATATATTGTAATGTCATTAGGAGCCACAAGGGTTCTAAGGGTGGTTTTGTGTAGAAGGTAGTGTATGCCAAATAAAATAATCCATATATCAGATCCCGTAATTTTAAAATGTATGTTTGCCGTACTTTACATACGTTAAAGTATTTAAAATGTTAGTTGAAATGTAAGTGCCAAGACGTAAATTATAATGACTTGATGACGTGATAAAATACACAGTGCTCAAGGTTTTATACTGAGTTATAATTTAATAGGCCATTGAACGTACATTTGCCAACCGAAAACCGGATGCGTCTATGGTTGTCCACTATTAACCACGCAGATCCAGGTTCATATGTGAATTATTTTGGCTTTTATTTTACTAGAATCAACTTTTGGACAAACATGTAATCTCAAAATTATAAGTAATAGCAGTGTCAAATATGATTGAAGGGTTGTGAAACATTTAGGACCAATGATAGAATATTATGTATAAAATAGGAAAGTGCTAAAGACAAAATTTAAGGTATTTGTGACACGGACTCAGTGATAAAATGTTATTGGATGGTTTTTTTTATATAATATGTAATAGAGTAGGCAGAAAATGTTGTAATTATCACCTAGGATAGTAAACAAAGGGAGTGGGATTTCGAATTATTTTTGTGTAAAGACGTGTTTTATGAAACTGCGCTAAATTGTTTATATTTTTGGAAGATTAAATTAATGTGTTTGAATTGTAAGAGTTTGATTTATAACAGAAGAGTAAAGAGAAGCATCAGTGTATAAAGAATTAATAGCGGCGACGAATAAAAGTGAATATTGGAATTAGTGCGACAGCGAACCGGCGGAAGATAAGTTTGAATTGGAACGAGAGTATATAGGTAGAAGGCATCGAGTGAGAAACATAAGAGTGAAGTATATAAGGATCGATTTGGATATGGAGTTATGTGTAGCGGGGAATTGAGTGGTAAACAGGAACGAAGATAGATTTGGATTGAGTGGTAAACAGGAACGAGGATAGATTTGGATTGAGTGGGTAATAGGAACGAGCATAGATTTGGAACGAGTGAACGAGAGGAGCAGAATTAGAAAGCAGCGTAAGAATAGCAAGTGGAAGTGTACAAGTCAAAGAAGGAATTACTAAGGAAGAATTAGCGCAGGGGAAGTAAACAAAAAAAGGTATTCTAAATTCTAAATTCGGGTTATATTTATTTTAGATTTGGGCGCAGCAAAATTACAGAAAAGTTACCTGGAGGCTAGACGGCAGTGCAAAGTGATAGTGAAACCTTGTGAAGGCGCATACGGCGAAAAGGATTTTGAGCCAGCATTAAGAGAGGCCAGTAACGACGTATAATTCAGGTGAGTACGGTGTATTATAACGTCAAAGTCATAAATTTTGTGGTATTAATTAATTTGGCACAAGGCTACGTGGATCACATAAAATTTGGCATATACACAAGTAAATTCTAAAAAAGGTACTAAAACAAAAGATAGTGCAGTTTGGTTGGGCATTGCACATCTACTTACCACTGAACCCACGGTAAGTAGGTGGATACCCTGAGAAGAAAGAGTTCATATAGTCGAGGCATATTAAAAACAATTTTGATTTAATTAACCAACCAAACGTTGCTAAAATACGTGGCTTGAAATAAGTATTTGCACATCATATAAAATCATTAAATTCATAAGAAAAGGCGCGCAACGACAAAGAAAGAGTGTGGGGAGCAGCATAAGAATATATATATAAAGACAAGTTATTTGCAGTCCGCAATAGGAAATAGTATATAAAGTAAGATGTATCTGTAAACAAACTCTTATGAAAATAATAAGAGCTATTGACAAATACAAATCGGGCTGGTAGTTATATAGCCATTAACAAAACATAAGCTTTATTACTTAACAGGGGAGGAAACATCCACTGACCAATGGTTTCGGCTTGTTAAGCCTCATCAGAGTGAAATAATTCCCAAGAACCCTATGAAGTAATCGAAGCTATTATAATGATATAATTTCGAAACAATCACTGTACTATGGCAAAAGTAAATAAAACCGCCATCAGGTGATAAAACACCAACACTACTAAAGTGTGGAAGTACAGAATTGAACCGAAACTACCTAATAAATTTTATAGATGACTATAAAAGTCTTGGGAACTATTTCACTCTGATGAGGTTTAACAAGTCGAAACCATTGGTCAGTGGATGTTTCCTCCCCTGTGAAGTAATAAAGCTTATGTTTTGTTAATGGCTATATAACTACCAGCCCGATTTGTATTTGTCAATAGCTCTTATTATTTTCATAAGTTTGTTTACAGATACATCTTACTTTATATACTATTTCCTATTGCGGACTGCAAATAACTTGTCTTTATTTATTTGAATTGCCTTTGGGGCATGAACCCGGGTGCCGCCACAAGAAGGTTTGTTACGTTTGCAAATAAATTTTGCTGTAAAATTTCGCAAATCTCAAAGGCCAGACGTACTTTTATAGTCATCTATAAAATTTATTATGTAGTTTTGGTTCAATTCTGTACTTCCACACTTTAGTAGTGTTAGTGTTTTATCACCTGATGGCGGTTTTATTTACTTTTGCCATAGCACAGTGATTGTTTCGAAATTATATCATTATAATAGCTTCGATTACTTCATAGGGTTCTTGGGAACTATTTTACTCTGATAAGGCTTAACAAGCCGAAACCATTGGTCAGTGGATGTTTCCTCCCCTGTGAAGTAATAAAGCTTATGTTGTGTTAATGGGTATATAACTACCAGCCCGATTTGTATTTGTCAATACTTCTTATTATTTTCATAAGAGTTTGTTTACAGATACATCTTACTTTATGTATATATATATATATATATATATATATATATATATATATGTGTGTGTGTGTGTGTGTGTGTGTGTGATACCTATATATATATATATATATATATATATATATATATATATATATATTGATGTGACATCAGAAGTCACGTGAGGTCATTGAACGCCAAATTCTATGAAAAATTACCACCCAAGGAGAAGAAAACGAAGAAACTAAAATGTCCCAAGATTTAATTTCTCTACCCGATATAAAAATAACCGCATTTTATTAACACATAAGAAAAACCCAACTTTTAACCTTGTGAAAATTAAAATTACCTTATTGCATTTTTGAAGCATAATACAAAGCCCTTATTAATCATTTTATCAAATCACGTGTATTGCATTTATTACAGAATGTGAAAGATCGTAAAATGGTTATAAACGTAGAAAGCCCAATTGCTAAATTAATCCATTGCAGCCGTACGTATGGATTACTTAAACGAGTTTTCACTTTAACACATAAATACAAAAGCCATTCAATTTTATTGCCTAAAAAATTAACTGTAGAAGGATGCCTAGTGCAAATAATCATTCTATGCTTATTAAAAATTAGTTTTCATTTTAAGATAGGACCGTCATTACTAAAAGGTAAATAACATAGAATACTGCCAATTTAACGCATTTTTATTTAAAACGAAATTACATTCATTCTTGTTAAAAATAACACTTTAATCTTTAAAATAAAAGTATTAATTCCAGAAGATTAGAACGTTTAAGTAATTTCCGTCGAGAGAAGTCGGTAAAGTCATAAATCCTCTGTAAACACGCTAGGAATAGTTAATTACTTCATGTCAATTAACAAACAGTTCTATTCTAAGAACGCGTGGCTAATAGAAAGCCATAAACTGAAACCCAGGGAAGATAAACGGGTCTAATAGCTTTACGTATTTAGAATAAAAGGGACCGCGCGCATTAACTTCGTGCACTAGAAAAGAATAGACAAAGCTTCGAGAGAATCATAAATCATATTAACCGCACTTGATTAGATTATAAAATGCAAAATCGTTGTCATTCAGGGTGACTAACCCTTCAAAATAAATCTGGAATTGAATGCAAAAAAGTGACATAGTTAAAATTTTTGTATATAAACAACAACTGAATTGGAACGGATTATTCAATTTTTCTTACGTCAAACAACATGTAAGATTCAACATTAAGATTTCAGTTAAAGTCAATTCACTTTACAACATAAAAGTATTTAGTAAATATTAATTCTTGAAGACATCGAACGTATAAGTTCGAGTAATTAATTCATTATTAGACATGCAATAAGTAACACAGAACTTTGAAAAATCGTGGAGTGTGGTTGTTTTGCAAATTACTACGAAAATTGACCTATTCTCAACATAAATAATCCTGATACCACAACTACGACTATTTCAATTGTTTAAAAATAGATGCACTTTGCAAACTGATATTTTTGGAAAACTGTAACGGAACTAAGAAATATTTATTGACGTTAATTACGATGGGGATGAGATTTTGATATGTGCTGTTCGACAATAACATCAGCAAGTGTAACTTGTTATATTTTTGTAACCGAGAAAGATAATTTGTTGATAGCACTTAAGCTAGAACAAGTTCTTAATTTATTTATGTAGAGGATAATTTCCACCAAATTTTTAGGTCAGTGTTCGCATCATTTTAATTTTTACTAAATTATCTGTGCAGCGTCATTGACCAATTACACTTACGAACGGGATAGTAAAAAATAGGCAAGCTTTCCATATATAAATTAAAGAACATTTTGTACCTGCTAACAAAGACTATGTGAAGGTTGATTTAATAAATAAGTAACTTCCACAATTATTTTGTGTATGAATTAAGCTGTAAACTGTTTTTTTTTAGTGAAAGAGATCCCTTTGTATGAAAGAAAAATGTTTTTGAATGTATGGATATAACTTAAAATTTCTGTGTGTTATTTTACTTTCGTATATTCCACAACATAATTTCGGTTGTGCTAACCAGGCAAGAAAAAGAAAAGTAAGATAGTTATTTATATTTTTTATTATATTCTCATCAATAAAATTAGCTGAACCCAAGTCATAGCATTAATTTGATTTTCTCACCCAAGTATTAGGCTAGTGACTTCAAAATTATATATATATATATATATATATATATATATATATATATATATATATATATATTAACAAATCGAAAATTTGCACACAATAGAAAATTTTCAAAAAAACATTAATTTCTTACCCAGATTCCTCTCTTCCTCGGTTGAATTGCTTTCTTTAACTGCTTCCCTAGTTAGCTCAGTTGGGCCTCCTTTGGGATACCTAGATTCACTCTCATACTCTCTATCATTCACGCACACTCTCAATAAAACCACAAAATAATACCACAATCATACAATATCTATTTTCCACTATTTACAAATAAAACTTCAAAATTATTTACATCTCAGTGGTCAAGTTACACCTCAATAAATTCTATTTTGTAAAGCCCAGAATTTTTAACTAGAAAAATCAAACACATTGAATGTAACCTGAGTAAATGGGCCCTGAATAATACCTCATCTTTCTTTCTTTATTTATAATTAATTTCAATTAGGAAACTCTGGAGTATGGTGAGCTCATGATAACCCAGTTAATTATGTTTAATGTATGCTCTTTACTTGGCATATTCTTATTACAAACACAACAAAAACCCATGTAGTCATAATAAAAATATATTTACATTCCTGAGGAATGTTAATCAGCTTTATATACACCTTTAGCTTTATAGTTAAATACCACAATAAAAGTTAGTTACACGTATTACTTTCAATACTCAAAATAATGTAAAATACCATCATAGTTCACTCTCACCCATCACAATAACCTTCATAGTTTATCAACAACAACAAATTCTAAAGCGTTACCTGGAATTTCTTGAAGATCTCTGCTCCGTTGATGATGATGCCATTAAGTTGTTCGTGGTACTGCTCTGCTCCCGCCTCCAAATATTAGTAGTTGAACACCCTCTAAGTAGTGCTGCAATGCTGTTCATAGACGATACATCCAACTCCAAATCCAAAAATTACACTTCTTTTATTTTAATTTAGTTTATGTTACATAACGTCGCTACACGAGCTTGTTAAAAAAATATATGTGGCACCTCAATAAAATTTAAACTCGGCACAATCCGCGTACAAATTATGAGGCTAACGTCGTACTATTTAATTTAAAATAATTTTCTATCCTTTCAAGCTTGTGGTAACTTTCGTACGTAGTCTGAAGCGATCAAAATATTAAGGGATTTTTATTCATTTTCAAAAAGTATTTATACAATTTCCGATGCCACCTCTCGGCCGCATTTCACCCGAAGTTCTTCATTTACAATAATATTTCTTAAAATTTTGGGTTCAACCGTTTTCTAAATCCTCGAAATTCACCGCGTCGTTACGATATTTTCTGAAAAATTAACATTCAATATTCCCGTGTTTGTCTGATGTACAACTAACGATATCGACCAATAGTCTATGCATTGACGCCTTACAAATCCCACCTATATCAACGCTGTCCCTTGCTTATGCATATTCTACGTTTCCTTCTAACCTTGTTTGAGTGGTAGAAAAGGATATTCCTCTCCATCTGCTATTTAATCCCACGTGAACTTGCCTAAGTGCTTTAAATAACCCCTTATTAGCGTTTAATGCGAAAACATCCGACCGTTTGTACAATATACCTAGAATCTTGAGTTTTATCTAGACAAAATAAGTGGAAGTTGACATTTAGAAAACATGCAGATGTTTAATTAACGATCGTTTTAACACAACATTTCTAGGAGCTTCTTTTCATGATATTTCAACCCAACCGATATATTTGTTTCTGTGTTAGCAACGCGTTTCACCTTGGTATTATCGATTTTTACACGCTCTTATGCGTTTTAAACGTTAAATTCCTTTGATTTCAACTCAATTAAATTAAATAATTATTTCCATTGGCTTATTAAATTCTTAATCCTAATTATAAAATAATGGTAATACTTGATCCTTTAAATTGAATAAAATGAGATACATTTCGCACGTAAATTTTGGTTGTTTCCTTTATACAAGGTGTTTTGAAATTGCTTTGTTTATATTTACATTTAACTCTTTACAACCACTACAATATATATATATATATATATATATATATATATATATATATATATTGTAAAGTAAATATCGGGTAGTAGTCAATTTGGGCGATTAGTAAACTTTTTTAATCAATTCAAACTTTCGAAAAACATATATGTCAAAAGTATTTTATATTTTGACATTTTCTAAATTATTTTAAATTAATAACTTTTATATTACTTTGTTACTAATATTTAATCATTTTTCCACTGAAGTTTTTAATTATTATAAAAGCTACTTATTGTGTTTGGAATGTTTTTATCAATTTCGGCAGCGTGTTCTAATATCTGTTCCACTTATTCTTTAAATAGACTGTATAATCGTAAGTAAGCAATTTATGTACCAAGAAATTTTGTAATCCTTTTATTATAGTTTTCCTGATGAAGAAAATAAATTTTTTGAAAGCTTGAATTGATTAAAAAAGTTTACTAATCGCCCAAATTGACTATTATCCGATATTTACTTTACAATATCAAATCTTTATAGTCGAAATCCACCTAAACTTTATATATATATATATATATATATATATATATATATATTAGATAGTTAATTACACAAGGTAAGTTGATAAATACTATAGTATTACAGTGAATAAGATGAAATAATAACTTAGACTTTTATGTAAAGCCCAAATGATCACTTCAAATCGAGCTAGTAATTGAAAGATGGAAAATATAAGATTTTGGACAGGACTTGAACCTGTATCCAGGTTTTGCCGTAACCATGCGTTTACCAATTACGCCACCGAGACCGATGACACAATTGGGAAATTTACAAATTTAAATCGTGTACAACAACTATACATAAACCTAACTTTCAATTACGTTTGGCATTTTTGTCAATCATATCTGACATTGTCAAGTTTTGACCTATGTCAGTTATAGACAGGAAGCAACGCTCGAAATTACGGCTATAAGCCAAATATTAAATATATAAATATTTTAGATAGTTAATTACACAAGGTAAGTTGATAAATACTATAGTACTACAGTGAATAAGATGAAATAATAACTTAGACTTTTATGCAAAGCCCAAATGATCATTTCAAATCGAGCTAGTAATTGAAAGATGGAAAATATAAGGTCTTGGACAGGACTTGAACCTGTATCCTGGTTTTGCCGGAACCATGCGTTTACCAATTACGCCACCGAGACCGATGACACAATTGGAAAATTTACAAATTTAAATCGTGTACAACAACTATACATAAACCTAACTTTCAATTACGTTTGGCATTTTTGTCAATCATATCTGACATTATCAAGTTTTGACTTATGTCAGTTATAGACAGGAAGCGACGCTCGAAATTACGACTATAAGCCAAATAGTAAATATATAAATATATGTATATATATATATATATATATATATATATATATATATATATATATATATATATATATAAATATAAATTGATGTGATAAAGAGGTCATAAAACACCCAAGTTCTATGCAAAACCCACCCAAAGAGCCAGAATACGAAAATTGTTAAAATCTCCCCATATTTAATGTCGATACTGTGTATAAATTTAGGCGTATTTCATTGCCATTGAAATACAAAGCCACTCATTTCACTTGCCTCATTACAAAATATAAAAAGAAACCCTTATTGATTATATAATTAAAAATCCCCTATATTGCATTTATTACAGAGATCGTAAAACGAATAAAAGCCCCATTTCTAAATCAATTCTTTGCAGCCGAGTGAGATCCCTAGTGCAAATTACTTGTTGAAATATACCTTAAAGAAAGCGTTAAAAATACTGAAAGCTGTACTATACTAGAATACAAATCAATAATTAAAAAGCAATTGTGATTAATTTTTTATTTATAAATGATTACTAAAACGAGTTTCATTATTAGATATACCTGTTGCGCTGAATTATTGAAAGGTGAATAATCTATAGGAACACTGTGGCACGATTTAAATAAAACCAAATAAAAACCCTTAACCACAAAAAAATTTTTGTGGTTAAGGGTTTTTATTTGGTTTTATTTTTATTTATTGAAAGGTGGATTGCATTTACAGTCATTAACATTGTAATTGCGAACTTTAATTAATTATGTAATTGATTTCCGTGTGTTGATTCTAAAAATATTAATTCTTTTCAATGATGCCTAAAAACGCGTTTAATAGTACTAGAAATAACTTAGATTTAAACTATAATATTTAAAATATGCATCCGTACCCTGTTAGAATACAAATCTATGCAAATCTTATTGCATTGCAAAATTTGAAAAAGCCCTTATTAACCATGTAATTAATCTTGAGTGTTTAGATTTTAATATTCATTCTTGTTAAAAAATTCCAGAAATTCTTTATTGTTAAAGAATTCGTCACGTTACAAAAAAATGTTGTAAAAGTCAATTAATTCGCATAGAAGTATAAACGCCCCGTTTAAAAAAAACACGTGACGATTATAAAATTCATAAAAGATAAGAAACAAGTTTAATTGCCTATGTATTACAATATGAAAGAAAGAGATCGCCAGCTTTACTTTGTGCCAGAAAAAGGGAGAATCATAAATCATGACAAACCGCGGTAGCTTGACCTTAGTTAAATCACCGTGAAGTCCTCGGAAATATTACATCGCCTGTGTGTGTTATATTTGAAGTGGACCCGCAGTATCTTGAAAATGCCGTATAGAGATAATTTGTGTATAAAAACGGAAGTAGTTAACATTCATTGATTCGTTCTTTCCTAAGCCAAACAGTATGTAACTTTGAGTAATGATTTGAACGTATGAGTTCGATGCAATTCATAATTCTTTGTACAAGATGTAATATTTAACTTTGCATACTTTGCATTATTTTTGAACGATTTTCGACATAAATAGTCCAGATGCGACGGCTACTGCTGAGTTTAATCGATTGAAAATAAAATGCACTTTGCGAACTGATATATTTAAAAATGTGAAATGGAACCAAGGAATGTTTAATATCACGTGAATTATGATGAAGATGAAATTTTGATAAGCGCTATTCGACAAAAATACCAGTAACTTTGACCTGTTAATCTTTTTTTTTGAAACCTATGAGAATAGTCTAATGTTAGCACAAAGGTACAATAAGTTCTTAATTTATTTATCGAAGTCCGAAGCATTTTGAGCTTTAATAAGTTATATGGGGAGTATCATTGGCTAATTACATTCTCTAGCGGGGCAATAGAAAAATAGAAAAATTATCCACTTACAAATTAAAGAGGATTTTGTACTGTTAACAAAGACTTTGGAAAGAATATTTTTGGGATCAATATATGAATGAACTTAAGCTATAAAGTGTTATTCCTTTGTACGAAGGTAAAATGTTTTTGAATGTATAAATGTTTTCTGATATTGCTGTTTTATTTCATTTTGTAAATTCTACAGTATAATTTCCGTTGAGCTAGCCAGGGAAAGAGAAGAAAAGGAAAGTTAGATAGTAATATTACATTTACTCATAAGTGCAGTTCACTGTACCTAAGTCACAGCAAAAATTTTTGCAACCCTCAATACAGAGGCTTGTCACAGCAATATATAAAAGAAATTTGCTCTTCAATTAATTATAATAAGTATGTATGTGTTATTGTATGCTTGTAGGTACGCGCACGCGTGTGTATGCGTGCGTGCGTGTGTGTTTCTGTGTGTGTGCGTTCGTGTGCGTGAGTGTGTGTTCATATGTGTGTGTGTGTATGAGTTAGTATGTGTATTGTATATTTGTAAGTATAATGTTGTAAATAGTTTCCATAAATTTGCAGCTTTGATCCAATATTTGATATTATGGTTTTAGTCTTTTATTTATTTATTTCTTTTTTGAAATTTAGTAAATATGTATGTACAGTGCTTAGATTTTAATGTATATTTTTTCTTTAAAGCTAATGATTTCTTGTAGAATATAAGTTGTTTATCTCTTAGTGGAAGACGTTGTATAGATAAATACTTAATCACTTCTATTATACGTTGAAATGCGCCATATCAATGTTGTTTTCTAATTTGTATAATTTTTTATTTTGGTTGTCGTATTGTTTAACTTCAATTCTAAATTTATCTGTTTTTTGTAATTTATGAAATGAGCTTCAGAAATTTCATAAATATACACGTTTTTAAAACAGTTGCTAGTTTAAGCCCTTTAATTAATGCACTTAGCTAAGCACCGATTGCATAGTACTAAATAGTTTATTACAAAAATAAAGTACATTATTGCCGATTTTAGATTAAGTCAAGCATTTTTGTGAAATAATTTGGAGTATGGCAATTTTCGGTAATAATATTCTTTTTTTTTCAAAGCAATTTAATACTTGTTTTTACCACTGGCTATATTTATATTGATAATAATTTTCGTTCACTAGGGCTGTGACGGACGGTATAGCAGAATCGTATAATATTTAACCGGATTCGTAGTCGTTTCTTATTATTTGACTTAAATCCTTGATTATGATCTCTATCGATTTTATTGCAATTTCGGTTGACGCTGTTATATTTTCTGTTAAGCTTCTTTGAATTTACTACCATATTGATGTTAGTTCGTAATTTGTATCCTTAACACAAAGACTAGGAAAAATATCAGCAATAGAATCGGAAAAGGAATTTCTTAACACTATCCCTTTCGCTTTTTGCGCTCCAAGTTTTAAGGCGCCTTTCGTTTTGTGTTTTAATATCCAAAAGGTTTATTTTTCATCATCTTCAAAATTTTAAGATAAATAAAATAACCATATCAAAAATTAGTTTTATACTTTTAATTTTAAAGCGGATATTACGATGCTTTAAATTTTGACAAAATTAATTTTAACAAATGCAGTTATAAAAATTAAGAAAATACGAAAGGTGCTCAATGTGTATCGGGAATAAGTAACAAAAACAAAACTTATGGTGTGGAAACGTCTTTACTGTTTTTAAAAATATTCTCCACGATGATTGATACACTTATGGATACGTTGGAACAAATTTCCTTACCATTGTTTCCATTCCGATTGTGATGTCTTCGAAACATGGGTTTTGATCGCATTAACCGCATTTTCTGGTGCCGAAAATCGTTGTCCAGGCAGTTTGGTCTCACGGGTGAGAACAAAAAGAAATCATTAGGTGCCAAATCAGGACAATACGACGGTTGACCCATCAATTCAAGGTGCTCAAATATTCACTTGTAAGAACCGATGTGTGAGAGCTCGCATTGTCATGATGGAGAATGATTTGGCGTCGCCGAATTCTTTTTGTTATTTCTTCAAAAACTTGTGGCAAACAAATGGTTATATACCAAGCAGAATTAACTGTTCTACGATCCTTTAAAACAACGGTCGTGATATGTCCATTTATTTCGAAAGAACAGGAGTAGACCATTTTCAGGCAACCCAGGCCCTCATTTGCTCCAGAATCCCTCATTTGCTCCCTCATCTGGACCAAAAAGTTTTCTTCGACTAACCATTTTTCATCTTTCGAGATAAATATATCTTAATTTTTTATCTTTCGAGATAAAATGAGCATCCACATTTCCACACACGAGATAAACCTATTTTTAAGATTTTTTTTTTACCGCTAACATTCTGGACCAAATAGTTTTCTTCGACTAGCCATTTTTTTATCTTTCGTGATAAACTTATCTTGTTTGGTATCGATTAATATTAGAATTTTCTCAGCTACCCGAATTTCTAGGAATTTTTTAGATAGCATCATCCCCCAGGGAGCTACCCTAATTTTAAGATTTCTTACCAAGACCGATTTCTAACCGTCCGCATAAATTTTTTTAGTCATGCGATACATCTTGTTAGCTTAGAATTTTATGTAGAATCTGTAAACAGATTTGAAATCGGACCACGCCCTGCAAAATTATACTTTAAGCTCTCAAACCTTTTTAAAATTTTTGCTCGTATATATTTAACTCCATTTTTTAAAACCTTTTTCGCTACCCAAGACATATGCTTTAACCAACATAAATAAATTAAACACACAAAATTTTAATAATTTATTTATCCAACTTACAGTTTAATAAACTAATTACAATTTTTACAAAGTATAACATTTATCTTCTTCGTTTAACCAAATCCAAGTAGTTTAACCTGTAACAAAATAGAAATTAGTGTGTTGTTTAAATAGACCTGTAACAAAATGAGATTAATGTAAAAAAAGAGGAAACGTGTTTTCAGTCAATAAGACATATTGTTGTTAATCCAACAATATGTTTTACCGTCCAGCGACACCACGTGGAGGTAAACACATGTCGCCGGGAACAAAGGAAATTTTAAGGATGGGGAGGGTAGATATGCTTATAACTAACTTACATACTATATATACACAATAAAAAAATATATACAAATATAAACAACTTAACCTATATCCTTATGCCCCCATGCGTAGGTTGATATGCTTCCGGGGATGACGTAACGCTTGTCATCTGCGCCCGATAAACTGATTTTATTAATAAGCTGTGTATAAAGTTGGTGTTTCTTACTCCGGATTGATACCATCGTATTCATGAGGGTACCAGAATTATTATGTACAATGTCCTTAAAACTATCTACACTAATCCCCGCCACCACACTACGACTAACACCCTTAATCTTTTTAACAATGTCTTTCTCACTTACTAATGCAATACGATTTGGCCCTGGTGCCGACGAACTCCAAGACCAAATCCCACAAAACTCATCCTTAAACTTACCCAACACCTTTTGTTTATAAGTGGTATATTGTACTTATTGTTTGGAGGGTAATCACTAGTGATCAAAATGTATTATGTTTGCGCTAATGTCACTGTACAAGTCTGGCGTCTCAACACTATAACACCAAAGAGTCTGTATCTGTATAAAGCAGGGACAATCTGGGACCATACAGAGGAACCATGGTACTGTAGTGAAACTCATACATAAGAGTTTTGGACAGATCTAAAATTGACAATCCTGCATAGATTGGTTTATTATAATTAATTTTAACACGATCCATCTGTATAATCGCCAGATTTTCCCCCAACACGGTACAACTGTTAAAGTTAGGTTTAGCTATTAGTCCACTCGCGCACAACTTTTTCCCGTCGTGTTCCCATCGCGTGACTATTTTGACATCGACCCTTTTGTCCACGTTCTCCATTGTTTTACCAAAACCGCATTGTTCATAAGTTTGAAAAATCTTTTCAAACGCGTTAGCGGCAGAGGTACGGAGATTCGTGTTGAGATCAATGTAGGGTTTTAACCACGTCGACTGATCAAACTCCAACACGCGATGCACAACAGTTAATTGCAGACCGTTACGCAGAGCCTGCTGCAAGTTGCGATAGTGAACAATGTATTTTGTTTTGTTCAGAAGGGTGGCGAGTAGCTTAGGCGTCTTCGAAAACGGCGTTGGAGGTACCATCGATTCAGGGCAGAAAGGCAAGTCATTGTGATCGTTGTGAAGATGTTCTGGATACTGTATGTCAACTTCCAAAATATACCCTTTTTCGTGCGTGCTTGGTATATTTAATATTTCTTGTTTTATACGATGTACCTGGTCCGTGTTTAACCATCTAAAGCCGCTAATGGGCAAATGTTGGGACATGGCCCATCCGTATAAATTGTTAGCATCCAGATACGTTAAGTACTTGGATGACTCGTCAGGGTTGTAGTCTTCCATATATTTATTGTTGGCTTTGGCATACCGACCGCTGCACTGGGTTAACCCACCACGTATTCCTTTCTTAATAAAATGTTGCATGCTGACATCGGTCAACAACTCGAGCTTCACCCCAGTGCGCTTCAACATGGCATCCCAACTCAAACTAGGAGCAGTCACGTACTGGCATGGGTCTAGATCATAGGTTTTTGTGCAGACGTCTCTGAAGTTCTCGAAAATGTCTGCTAGTAACAAAACGTCCGTTTTCAAATAAAGATCGCTGTATTCCCCAAGCGTTCGGATTTTGAATGTTCTCCATACATTCTGTGCGTGTTCATAATCTGCATACGACACCGCTGTGGCGGTTAGACCGTTGAGAAAGCATTTTGTGGTGGTAGAGCTTCTCTTCCAATACGGTAATATCTTTCACGTAGTCGTACGGGAACACACCCTTCCGATGTAATAGAGCAAACTCTTCGGTATTGGGGAAACAGCTCTTTAGTTCAACAAACTGTTCAGCATTCAAGTTGGAGGCTAGTTTATTTAAGCTAGATGCCATGAAGCGTAAGGAGTCTACAAATCTCAGTGTAATGAAAGATTCATCAGTTTCATCGTCGTTTTCCTTATACAATCTAACGTTTTTTGTAAACGATATGAACCTCTCCTTATTATTCGGGATTACAGTAACCCTTTCTTTGTCGTATCCCAACTCTTTCACAATGAAATGTGAATCATAACCGCTTAGGTTATGAAACACCAGGATAAACTTTGGAACCGTGTATTTAATGTTGCATTGGGAGTGTGCGGCAAAGCGAAATCTCCCTGAGAGGTGGCAGTGATCCTCACCTCTCATTTCCCAAAGGCTGCTTACAGATGCCACACTCCTCAACCATATAAACAACAACTCATCTAGGGGTTCCATTGGAAGCATGGGGTGTTTGTTTTAAAATTTTTCCCAATCGTTGGGCTTCCTCTTTCATCTTTTCCATAAAAACTTTTGCGGCTTCAGGTCCTCTGTACAGCTCAAACTTGTTAAACGAGTCATCGTATGAACATTTGATATAGTATGCAAAACTGAAGGCTTCGTGGTGTTGTGTGCTGTTGGTGAAGGAAGAGGTGGGATCCGGAACTGCAGAGCTAATAGGCTTCAACACACTTTCGAAGTCTGCATAAATCACGAACGGCACCCTCATTTGCTTGTGAACGTTTGTGAACTCTACAATGTTGTTGAAGTGGTTCGGCATGGTTGTCACTACATGGTTGCAGTCGTTTGTTGAGTGTTGGTGTAATTTGTCTTCGGATGGAAAAACACCAAGCATCCATCGCAAATCCATTTATGCGGGTCATGCTCACGAGAGATCTGCTTACCCACTAGCTTCCCCAAATCTTTGATCCA
This sequence comes from Platerodrilus igneus, assembly GCA_036346225.1. Lineage (NCBI taxonomy): Eukaryota > Metazoa > Arthropoda > Insecta > Coleoptera > Lycidae > Platerodrilus > Platerodrilus igneus. The sequence continues at coordinate 7,123,527 of JARFIW010000385.1, forward strand.
ACAGTAGTGGGACTTGCCTCCATCCTGAATGTACAGTAGGTTCACATGCCGATCCCTTTTATTAGCGGTGAAATGTAGGGTCCAACGATGGACTTGCCTTTCTACCCCAAAGACGTTGATGCTGATGTCGTTTAAATCCTCAAACCTGGGAATGTCCTTTAATCAATCGGGAACTCAATGTCGACAAAGTTGAGCACCGTGCTGTAATGCGGGTAGCTACACGATTTGCCGGTTTAACGGGTGTAGGGCGCCACAACACACCAGGCAAAACATGCATTGTCTTGATTCTGGATGTTAATGACGGCTCCCTTTCCTGAATCCATTTGGGGAGCTCGATTAAGATGAACCCCGCATTGGTTGGTACTTGTTAACATTTACCTCCAAGTACAACACCTGTTTCAGAGTCCATCCTAAAATTTAAAAATTAGAAAAAATTAATAATTGTAGAAACTTAACCAGAATCACGTTCTTGGAACTCGTCCGACTTAGCCGACATCCTCTCCACAAAGGTGTTGTAGACCGCTCCCAGGTTACTGGAGGAGGTGACACAACATTTCGGGTGTTGAAAGGATTTAACATCTTCAACACCCTCTGCCACAGCCATCTTGGTGTAGCCACCAAACAACTCGCAATTAACCTTGAGGGAGGTGTGATAGCCAGCTGTTCCCCGACTAAGGCTATGAACCTCTCCTTCTGCTCGCATAGAAAATCCAATAGACCTAAAATACAACTAAGCAAACACAAAATACTTATAAAAAATACATACCAATAGAATTATTGTTTTTAATTCTGTATGTCGCAATTCGACTTTTGAACGCGGTTGCTACTACTTCTACACCCCCATCCAGGACACGGCTAGCAGCGGTCTTGTGAGTGTTAGATCGCTGGTGGGCTACCAAGTTGACAACGTCCACATTGCATTCCGCACATCTCCGCGACTTCTTGGGGTAGGTCCCTCAACCGTTGGTGCGGTCGGTCGTTTGATCCCAGATGGTCCGGCAACTGGTACCATTACACCATGCTTGGCGTCCGTGCCGTTTTAGTGTCCCTCCGCGAGAAGGATGCCGGCACAATCGCAGGTAAACAAGCCGTTTTGACTGGCACACCATGTGCTGGAGCTGGTGGCGTTTTAAATTTTCCCTCGAGAAGAACCCCACAGACGTTACAGAAAAGCCATTTCATGAATTATAAAACTTGTTAACTTGTCAAAGACTAAACAGAAACTAATTTATATTGCCTGACCATGCTTTTATACCCTTTGGTATAATTAGTAGTTTACTTTTAAAAACCCAGCGTCGTTTAACCTTGAGTAACATTCCAAACTAGTCTAATCACGTCGGTAAAATAATTGCTTCTTTCCTTAGCATTCCAAACATTAATAAAGTAAAACCTAATTTCTTCTAACCTTAATGGTTACAAACATTCAGCCTGTTTAAAAAAAATTAATGAGGGAGCAAAGGCAACAAAACCCTGAAAATTTAAAAGGAACTCATGATTCCTTCTCAGTCATCTCAGTAAAAGTGAAACAATGGATCTGAGATGTTAATGTCCAAGTTTGATGAAAATCTGATTAATAATTTACGTATATTTAAGTGAATTGGGTGACACCCTATAAGTGGAAATTGGGTTTGTTATAAACCAGAGAATAAAACCCGTATTACGATTGGTGTGTAGCAAGAAATATTGTGCAACCATGTTCTGGAATTGACATACGAAAATTGGTTAGCATTTACAAATTTTCAAGTGGAATTTCAAATCAACGTATTTTCTCGTGACGTGCTAAACACTCGATTAAATGGTGCACCGAAATGGAAGATCTACACATACAACTAGGAGGTCCGTTTTTATCACTCTGTCACCAGTGTCTGGATCAACCGAGAACGAAACGTTCCAGTTAAAAATAATAATGGGTGATAGCTCGATAGTTATAAATGAATTGGAGTGCCGTAAAATATTCCATATGCGAGAGTTGTTTGAGTATCAACTTAAACAGTTGGAAAGTCGTGACTTCCCAGCATTATACAGCGAATTAGTAGGGTTTGTTGCTAATTCTAATTTAAATGATTGCGATGGGTTTAATACTATGACTGAAGGAGAAAACGAATTAAAATCTTGATTGAAGGCGAAGTTCGAATTGGCAATATTTTATTCTACAACGAATTGAATCAGAGCGCCCTAAATGCATTGGAGCTGGTTATATGTTTTCCGGATATATTTGTGCAAGACGTGATCGTACAAGAACATTAGTGGAAATGTTTAGACGTTTAAATTTGTCGGAATCTGAAGATTCTGGTTATGGTGATAACTAGAAAGAGTATTTTATAAAAGACAGCCCAAGAGACGTGGATGTAAATGTTTATTGTAAATATATTGTAAATTTTTGAAAAAGTATAAATAGACTCGTTGTTGTTTATTTATTTAGTATAGTTTGAGATTTTTTGAGTAAACACATGATTATCTGTTCTGGAGAGGGTTTAATCAACAGCGCTATAAACAGGTTACCGTTTGAGCTGCATATTCCAGGTTATCAGTACTGCGGTCCTGGTACAAAGTTGGATGAGGTTAGCGAGGTATCCGGAATAAACAATTAGTTTGGTAAAACCAGACATTGCTCTCCAAGTAGACGCTTCCAGCCAGACACCGAGCAGATAAAATTTTAGAAGAAGAAGCCTGGGGAGAGTTAAGTCTAAAAACGCAAAGTTTGGGGAAAAAGCCGCAGCTTTTTGTGACAAACGCTATGAAAGCGAAGAAAAATGGGTATGGGTTAAAGAAGAAAATAAGTTTCAAAGGCGGATTTTGAAGAAAATACGTCCGCAATAGACCGAGTTGGTTCCGACAACTTGAAAAAGCTGTTAGATGTTGGTATTCTAATTGGTAAAAAATCATAAAAGGAGCCGGTGGGAAAAGCAAAATTAAATCCCACGTATTATACCCGTTCCACAGAAAGGAGGTTTTCTCCATTGATTCCGATATTCCGGGGACTAAGTGCCCTAGGGGCACTAACAGGTGGTGCTGGGGATAGCTAAAGCAGTAAATGATGTCAAGACAGCCAACGAACAGCTTAAGGAGGCGAACGACACAACAGATCTATGGAAGCCATTAGTTGGGAAAAAGGAAATGGAATGTTTCTAAAACCATAAAAAAGGCACAGCATTATTCTTGAAACCATACAAACAGGGGCGGGCATTTGTAAAAAGTATCAAAAACTAAGCAAGTTACCTCGAAGAGCTCTCACCGATGTAGATATAAGGAAACACGCATCTAACATTCCTCATTTTCGCAACGTCTTTTCTAGAGATCAGTTACAGAAGATTAGACCGCATGTCAACGAATCGGAGTGATTAATTTGGATACCACCAAAGGTTCGGGTACACATTGGGTGGGGTACCGAAAACGTGGAAATAGGTGTATTACTACGATTCGTTTGGAGACTTGAGACCGCCGGAAGAAGTAAAGAGATATTTTCGAGGTTGTAAAATTTACTACAACAGGACCGGAGCAGACTTACAACACATACAATTGTGGACATTTAGTGTTAAATTTCTTAGTGACAATGGCTAAAACAGTGAGCGTGTTCGGGTATGGTAATGTCATATCGACAGGATCCATTTACCCACCAATTAAATTGAAACAGGACGGTGAATATGCTTTGGGTCTAGTGGGATTGTACACTTGTAACACTGTGCAAAACATACATCCAGGAAACAACATATTATACTTTAACGATCCAGAGCATCGCAGAATAACCATTGAACCTGGATCATACTAATTAGAAGAAATAAATGCATATATACAGGATGTTTTCAAAAAATGGTTCAGTCAGAAGCCGGACATCAACGAGAACATTGAAAAATATTTTAAACTGAGTGCAAACAATAATACATTAAAGTGTTCTATACGAAGCAGTATACCGATGATTTTGGGGCAAACCGTAAAAACAATATTGGAAGCATCTTGGGGTTTACCAACCGCAAATTGACTGCAGATACCGTACATATCGCTAATCAGCAAGTGAACATAATATCGGTCTCAAACATTTTGTGGAAACCAATATCACCAGCGGATCGTTCAGAAACAATTTTCTTACGCACAGCATATTCGAATTTAGTCTATCTGTCCACCCGGGTATAATCTGGAAAAGGAACCTAACCACGTCATATATTATCCGCTGAGCGTGACAGAAATTGATAATATTACAATCAGACTAGTCGATCATTTGGGTGAATTGGTAAACTTTTCCCGGAAACATACACCTGTGTGAGACTGGAAATAAAAAGTAGTTGAAAATGCCTATCGATTTTGTATATAAAGCACGCTACAACACCCCAGACGATTAGAAGTGAATACGGCGTCAAAGCGTCAAGTTGTCGAGAGACTTACAGCAGAAGAAATACGTTTCTTAAATCTTTGGGATTAAAAGTTATAAATGATGGGAGGCAGAAGTAAACGCAGCTTAGATCTCCACGGTGATGAAAACGTTAAACTTGGAAGGCTTAAATATGAGGACGTACCCAAATTGGATGTGTTTGGAGGTTATAAATTAGACGAAACCATAATAAAGGAAGATTATTATACATATCTTCCTTTACATTGAATGCAGAAAACAACGATCGAATTTCAATTGAAATCCAGAGCAGTGATAACATCACATACCCTCATGAAAGTTTTATATTTATAAAGGTACCTATAAGCCTACGGAAGCATTAAGGAAGCGTCAACAACTGGAGACCCGATTAGAGCAGCAGAACCAGACCCTAAAGCTTACGAATTTACTAGAAATGCACCATATTTTCTGTTTGAGGAAATTCAATACAAATTGGGTAATAATCAAATAATAGATGTCTGTCGAATCCCTGGAATTACAAGAACTATTAAAGGTTTAGTATCCATGGAAGAATCAGAAACAAAATCTATTACACATACCGGTGGAAGCCCGATACCATATTCCAAGATGGACGGTTTAGTTGTGCTATACCGCTAAAACCATTTTGGGTTTTGAAGATTACAAGAAAACTATCGTCAACATGCCTCAAGAGCTGATTTTAATCAGATCCAAGTCGGACGTAAATTGCTACAAGTCGATTGGAAATACAGTAACGTTCAAAATACAACGTATTTCATGGGAGGTTCCGCATATAACATTAAGTGACTTGCCAAGGCGTCGCTGCTTTCGGAAATGCAAAATCAATCATCTATAATGGTTGCATTCAGAAAATGGGAACTACACGAATTACCGTCTCTAACACAATCAAAGTCACAAGTATGGAGAATTAAAGTATCGAACGAAACAGAGAAGGCTCGGTGGATATTACTAGCGCTGCAAAATGGAAAATATGATAAGAAAGAAGAAAATGCTACAAGCTTTACGAATGCCAATATAACCAATGTCAAAGTGTTTTAAACTCTCAGATGTTCCCTCAAGGTCGATTAAATTTGGACTTCGAGCAGAATGACTACTTGCCAGCGTACCTGTCTTATGCATCTTTTATGGAAAAATACTACCCGAACAAATCGTCAAATAAATGTTTAATGGACTACAACAGGTTTAAGGAATCACCTGTCTTTGTAATCGACTGTCGTCATCAATTTGAAAGCATCAAGGATGCAACTGTTGATGTAAGAATGGAATTAGAAGCTTCAAGAAATTTTGAACCGTCGATGAAGGCTTATGCTTTAATTATACATGACTCTATGTTTGAATATAATCCGTTTACAGAAATTGTTAATAGATTTATTCACAATTAAATATTTTGATATATATTTTAATAAAATTGTATAAAATCTATGTTGTTTTAATATTAATAAGATTTTTTGGTGATCCAAGGCAGTTTCTCACGTACTCCGGTGTACACCTAAGCACACCTGTGCCCATGCACACCCCGCGGTGCACACCCCTGCCCATGCGCGCCCCTGCGCGTGCACACCCTGCCCATGCCGGTATATAAGGGAATATTATTTTCAATTTGAATCAGTTTAAACTTATATTTGAAAGATGTACACCAAGGAATCTTTAGAGACAGCAGTTAGTGAAATACAAAAGGGTATAAGTGTTAACTCTGCAAGTAGGTTATATGGTATACCCAGAAGAACGTTAAGCAGGCATTTGGATCTCCGTAAACCTCAAAAGAAGAATGGTGCTCCTAGGTCGGAAAATGTGAGAGACACGGGTGATGCTATACAAGAAGTTAAAATACCTATACAGAATTATGATAACTTTGCTATTGCTAGTGCAAGAGAGGATGGTAAACATGGTTCATTGTTCCCGTCTAACATACGAGCTATCTTCGCGGGACCATCGAGTTGTGGGAAGACTAACGCTTTAATATCTCTGATCCTGCACGAGAATGGACTTAGATTTCAAAACGTTTATGTGTTTTCTAAAAGTTTATATCAACCGAAATACGAATTATTAAGAAACGTTTTTACACCATTAAAAGAAGAAATTGGATACCATGAGTTTGAAAATTACGATGATTTGATCGAACCCAGAGATACCAAAGAAGATTCAATTATGGTTTTCGATGATATACCTGTAAACGAGCAAAGTAAAATCACTCAATTTTTCTCGTTCGGCCGACATAAAGCAATAGATTCGTTCTATCTATGTCAAACTTACGCTAGTGCCTTAAAACATAGACTCAGAGATAACGCCAATGTAATCGCATTATGGAAACAGGATGATACAAACCTTCGCCATATCTTTTCGGATCATATAAGTGGTGACATGGCATATCCGAAATTTAAAGAAATGTGTTTACAGTGTTGGGGTGACTCAAAACATAATTTTATAACTGTTGTGAAAGATTTTGATTTGGATAATGGCGGTATCGGAAGAATTTCGACGAGTATATAAATATTTGACATTATTCAAAAACAGCTAGTTCTCATCCAAAGTTTCATGATGACGGACGTTAACAATTTTATTGCGAATAAACGCAGTCTTCATCTTATGCAGGATGCTGTACGAAAAAGTTTGTAGCGTACAAAAGGGAGACGCTACATCTCAGCAAAAATTCAAAGAGATGCACAAACAATTGATTGATCCCTTGAAATAACCGCTTCCCAGTTGCAATCGATCACCGAAAAATTCCCACACCTACAACAAAGGTTAAAGTTGAAAACATGGACGTACCTATAAAGAAAATTAAACAACTCGTTCCAGAAGAACCGTTCCATCTTTACTATGCGGATGTGTTAGCTAGAGACGAGGACGAAAATATTGACAAATCAATTTATGGAGTAAAGTATAATGCGGAAACCGATACATGGAGTTTGTGGAAAAGTGTATTGGTAATTAACCCGGAAACTAGCGATATAACATTAAATAATGTGATATATCCAGGTACGAGGGTTTATACAACCTGCTGGTTTACAAAGACATCAGCCCCGAAGATGGCGATTTCAATTTGCATGAAGATTTGCCGAATTACTTGGAAATGATCAAATCTGCGTCGATTTTGAGAAGAAAGTTTAACCCATTTGCGGTGCACGATTTAAGCGGATTCCCAACAAATAACAAAAGTTTAACAAATATGTGCAAAAATATCTCACCGAATTTCGGAGGAATCCTGAAAGAAAACAGCCAAAGAGAAGAAAACAGTCTAAGGGATCGGGTTTAGGCTTTTCTAATCGGTTTTACAAAAGTTTAAATTCAAAGCCGGTGCAATATGTCTACTGGAATAATGTACATGAACTTGTGGATCGACTGAGATTGTTGAACGCATCCAACCGAGCTGGAAATACAAGCGAGGAAAACATTAACGAGATGGTGTCCATAATAGAAGAGTTGAGAGAAGAAGGTATAATACAGTGAGCTCAGCAAATAATTACACAGTTTTAAAATGCCTATCGACCGCTTCGGACGTTCAGAGCGTAAAGATGCTGATATTCGGCGCGGTCCTCCAGGTCGAGGATTTGTGCTAACGTTGGATGGTGATGGGTACGATATGCAGCAAAGAAGGTTAGTGAATTCATCAGACCCGAAAGAAGATGGTGATTGTGTTAATCAGAGGAGTACTATAGTATTCAAGTCTGGAGAAGAAACAATTAGTTTTCGTAAAAGAAGGCTAGTGGATGTAATGGACCCTAAAGAAGATAGTGATTGTGTTAATAAGAAATCTGTAATCAAGCTCGTGAATCAAGCCTTTTCATACTGTCTAAAAGTTCTGATGATATACAACGTAAAGATAAAGCCTTCAATGCAAGAAACCAGCGTATCGCAATGCTTGCTCAACCAGTTGAGCCATCTGATGCAGTTAATAAACAATATGTAAATGAAAAATTGGATAAGCTTGTATCTGACTTTAAAACGTTTATACAGTTTTTTATTAATTTGACTGCAACTTCCGAGACAAATGAGAAGGAGCTGGGTCTTGCAATAGCATCGATTTACGAGGCGTCACCAGCAGCTATAAAAACAAATACTACAAACCAAAGCTTCAGTTTATGTCAAAGGTGCAATTGGATAAAGATAACCCTATTAGTTTAGCAACAGTGTTAAGCAAAATGAGTAAAGAAATCATCGTTAAGGAATTATTTAAACCTGCAAGAAAAAATTTTCAGCGTCGTCATACAAATCTGAAACATGTGAAACGTGATCTTATCCAATCGGACTTGTGCGAAATGCAGCCTTACTCGCGTGTGAACAATGGGTACAGATATATTATAATAGCAGTGGACTGTTTCACAAAATATGCTTTAGCTGAACCTTTAAAAAACAAGACTGGATTAGAAGTTACAAATGCTATGAAAAAATATTGGACAAAATGCTGCAAGGAGAAAATAACTTAAAATCAATCTACAAACGGATTTTGGGAAAGAGTACTACAACCGCTGTTTAAAAATCTTATGCAAAAATATAAGATAAACCATTACTCTACGTATTCCGCAATCAAAGCTAGCATGGTCGAGCGGTTGATTAGAACAATCAAAAACAAATTGTACAGAAGATTTTACTTGCAAGGCAGTCATAAATGGGTGAATATTTTGCCTAAGGTTATGGAAGAATACAATAATACACCGCATCGGGCTATTAACATGACACCTATGGAAGCAGAAGAACATCCGGAAAGAATAAAACTTTACACCGCTAACAGCGTTTCTAAAAGTTACAAGAAGTTGTATAAGGTTGGAGACATTGTGCGTATATCAAAATATAAAGCAGTATTCGATCGAGGATTTCACCCAAACTGGAGTACAGAACTATTCAAAATTGTTAAAGTACAAAAACGAGACCGACAACCTATCTGCTACAAGATTTGGAAGGTCGGCCAATTCTAGGTGCTTTTACGGCGATGAAATTCAGCTCACAGCAGCACCCGACACGTACTTAGTGGAAAAGTTTTACGGAAACGGAAGCACGGGCGCGAATTATTAGTGTCGTGGTTGGGGATGGTAAAAGTTGGATTAAGAAAACAGACTTGCTTTAGTATCATCCAGATAATTACCTGGATGAAAAAATCATAAAAGGAGGGAGTAAAGTCCCTTAACTGGATATATGGGAGAGATTTGCTTAGAACCCCATTCCCCTCTGTGATTTGAAGCAGGAAGCATGTGTTTCATAATCGATTTACAAGGATATCAATACAAAACTAGTGATTTCTATTGCAAGGAGATTGCCATTTTGGATGTAGCGAATAATGTAATATGGCATGAGATACTGGACATGGCTGTGGAGTATAACACCCTAAGTGATGATTTCAAAAGCAAGTTCAGTGGTTAAAGCAAAGAATCCATGGGCTTAGCTGGGATGGACAGTCCACAAGTGGATATACAAATGTAGGCGATTTGCTGAAAGAAGTCATACCACCCAATGCTACTATCTATGTTAAAGGCGAACAGAAAAGGCAGTTACTGTCAAAATATTTATCAAACAACATTTTAAACATGGAAAGTGTTTTCTCACTTCCAAGGCTCAAAGAATTAAGAAGATTCGGTAATAGGTACAATCACTGTTTAAACCATTGTTTGAATAATTTAAGCTGTTCTAAAGAAAACGTATTGTTATTGAGGTCTTTTGTTAATGTATTAAATTTTAATAAAATATTTTGTCAGAATTGTTTTTATTCTAGCAAAAGCATACCTTTAAAATTTGGAAAAGTATATCTGTAAAACAGCGCATTACTTTGGAAAAATTAATGTTTTAAAATACAAATAAGAACCAATAACAGAATACATAATAATTGGTGTTTGCAAATAAATTCAGTTCTACTTTAATAAAAAATGTAAACTTACCTTAAATCTTCCTTCAAAACTTTCCACAAAAGAACTACGCGAAACGACGGTTTAAAATTTCGACGGGCTTTACACAAAAGCATGCGAAACTAATAGAATTCTACTAACCAGGCTGCGTTATATACGTTTTGAACCCGTTAATTATACTACTAAATGAGGTTTGTATTTTCCGTAAATATGTGCTGGTTACCTTGTGTAAATCCTCAGCAATTATATTTCGATTTCAAATGCACAAACATAATTAATAGAAAGTCCAAGAAAAGAAATTATAAAACAGCTTTTCACATGATCGTTAAGAAATTAAAATATTTGCTGGATTACAAATAAATACAAATGAATTAATACTACGTTGGAAGTTTCCGGAATTTGCGTTATAATGCTTCTACCGCGTCACGTAAGGTAATTTAGAATTGATTTACTTTCACTCTTATTATTATTGAACAGTACTTAATCTGGTTTATTACATTTTGTTAATTCTGAATTTAGGTAGTTAATGATGTCATACACAAAATTAACATGACTGGTATCTAGCGAAAGTTGTAGCACGTATTTTCAATTACGAATGCATTCTTCTTTCATTACAGGAGAAATTCCATAGATTTCATACAAGCAAAATGCGCTTTCTTAATTATTAACCAAGCGATCCTTACACTAAAAGTCGACCTTGCCATTTCTACATTATTGTTAAGCATGCATTGGAATTTTTGGATGCGGTAATTTCTTGTTTAAAGTAACTTAGTTAAATAAAGTGTAATTTAAAATTCATAAATGATTGTATAGTCAGTTATTAATTGAAAACACATTCAGGGAATAATTTATTTGCTCTATATATTTTACAGTAGCGTTTCCGGACAAAACTTTCTGCTTTTAATTAATTAAAATCATGCAAGTTTCTGGCATATATTCCTAAATAGAAAATAAGTAGTTGATGTACCGTTGAATGGAGTTCATCCTTGTTTACACAAATATCAGATCCTGCGAACTAGCGTCTTTGTTAATATTATTTAAAAAAAATCAATACGTTAGATGGATAAGGTGTTCAGTGGCGGCTATTTTATCAATAAATTTTATTTAATATGTTTAGTTTTTTATTTTCAACACCAAAATTCTAAGCTTCACAAAACAATTTCTACAACCGGTTTTAAGACGTTGAAAAAGAGCTAGCCGCAGAGATCTGAAAATTAGAAATAAAAAGATTCGGGTAGCTGAGAAAAATCTAATATTAATTGATACCAAACAAGGTAGATTTATCTCGAAAGATGCAATGGCTAGACAAAGAAAACTATTTGTTAGTTTTGCTTATAAAGCAAAGGCAAAATTTAGAGGTTTGAGAGCTTAAAGTATAATTTTGCAGAGCGTTGTCCGATTTCAAATCTGTTTACAGATTCTACATAAAATTCTAAGCTAACAAGATGTATCGCATGACTAAAAAAATTTATGCGGACGGTTAGAAATCGGTCTTGGTAAGAAATCTTAAAATTAGGGTAGCTCCCTGGGGGATGATGCTATCTAAAAAATTCCTAGAAATTCGGGTAGCTGAGAAAATGCTAATATTAATCGATACCAAACAAGATAGGTTTATCTCGAAAGATAAAAAAATGGCTAGTCGAAGAAAACTATTTGGTCCAGAATGTTAGCGGTAAAAAAAAAATCTTAAAAATAGGTTTATCTCGTGTGTGGAAATGTGGATGCTCATTTTATCTCGAAAGATAAAAAATTAAGATATATTTATCTCGAAAGATGAAAAATGGTTAGTCGAAGAAAACTTTTTGGTCCAGATGAGGGAGCAAATGAGGGATTCTGGAGCAAATGAGGGCCTGGGTTGCCTGAAAATGGTCTACTAACAGGCAACCATTTTTTTCGAAGTGCTTCGCGCGGACAACTTTTGTTGGATTTCGTTCACCTTGGAGGACCCATACAGTCGACTGCTGTTTACTTTCGGGTTCATACGAATAAATGTAAGATTCATCACCTGTGTAGATGTTATACACTGCGTTTGATGCGCACAATCCTGCTTTTTAAGCATTTCTTTGCACCAATCGACAAAAGTATTTTATTGAGTGATTGTCAAATTATGTGGGTTCAAACGCGCACATAGCATTTTCACAGCTAAATGTTTATGTAATATCGAATGTATACTTGTCATACTGCTGCCTAGGAATGCCTGAATCTCATGATAAGTCACATGAAGATCTTGCATTATTAATTCGCGTACAGCATTGATATTTTCTGCCACAACAGACGATTTTGCACAACCTTCTTTAAATTTAACCGTTAGTGAACTACGCCCTCGATTGAATTTACTATACCAACGATAATCAGTGGTTTTAATTGGAGCTTCTTCCCCAAAAGTCGAAAGAAGTTGATTCAGGCAATGTTGTGGAGATAATCCACATCGGAAATCCAAAAAACGTCGCATGAAAATGTTCACGAGTTAATTCTATTTTTAAGCCGAGTTGAAATTTACAACTCAATCAAAACAAAATAAATAATGTTTATATGACAAAATGTTATATGTATGTACACTGTCAAAAAAGACAAACTTTAGGTTAGAAACGTCAGCTCATACTTAGCACTACTGTTGTCCGTTCCCGATGTTAATCGAGCACCCCCACGTATTATTGATTTACTTTATACTGATAAAATGTCATTTCTTTGATGATATTTATTTTTAAGTCAAAACCTCAAAAATTTTGATATTTACATTTCAATTTTATTAAAATACCGTACATTTATATTTTTTATTAAAAAAAAATTAGTTATATAATAAACAGTTTCCTGATACTCATAAATAATATAAAATAGAAAAATTTAAATTAAGTTACGTATTGTAATGAAAAGGTATAACAAGAACATCACTATCACTGCCGAAGAAAAGTAGACAATAACTGAAATAACACTTCTTAAATACTCACTGCACTGCTCAACTGTTCTTAATGTACCGTGAATAGTTTACAAATGTATATTTGTTTATTTTGGAAAACGACATTTTGTTAAGTTTCTGCACCAGGTTTTTCCTTAAATTTCAAATAATCTGGGAGTGTCAATTTGTGTTTTCCAAATTTCTTCAACAGTACAATGTGATACAGGGGTTGTATACCTTAACAATAGTTTTCGCGCCATATGATATTAAACCTATACAACTAGCCTTCAGACAGAAAAGTTTAAATGTTGACGTTAGTGCGTTAGTTGAAAATAATCATAGCAACATATCTATTTCGCTACATTTTTATACCTTAAAAAAGTCTTGTGATTTGAAAAGTAAAAAAGCAACTTTATTAGAATGGAAATACGATATCGTAAACCTGCCTTACAATTCAACCATTAGGAATTGGATATATAAAAGTTTTACGAGCCATATACATATATTGAAATTTATTGCACATTATACCAGTTCATTTTTGTGTAAATACACCATATATTCAGAAGTATGAAAACCTCGTGTGTTGTATTATAAGTAAATTCCCGTTACGGATATATCAAAATTGTTTATGGAAGCATAAATGTATTCAAACCACAAAGCTGGAAACACCACCGAACTATATACATACTTCCTAAAAGCGAAACAATACCCTCATTAGCGAAAGGAAAAGCTAAGCATAACGGAGTGTGCCAAAAGCTATAGAAATTTTTGTGCGGGGGCTTAAAATAATTCACCAGTTATAAATTTCAATTTTTTCGGTGAACTTTGGAAATTCAGGTTTAAATCACTAACTGCATCCTGTATGGAACGAATACACAAATGCAAATATTTGTGAACACCTAACGTTAGTGCTAAAGTTGAGAGTCAATTTAACATATTATATTGCGGACTATGCATATCTTCTCGATTTGCCTAAATCTAATGCAACATATTATCAACTTTGCTAAACACTCATATAGCCTACGTTCTAAAATGTACAAGATATATCATTATAATTTGCCTCTTATTTATTGTTGTTACTACTGAAGGCACAAAGAAGTTTTAGGTAAGTGTTTTAGTATTTTAGTAATTTCACATGCAGGGGGCGCTGCCAATGAAATATACATTCAATATCTTGAAGAGGTACCCTATGTATTTTTATAAATTTAAGCAGCCCTATATTTCTGAATTCTAAATATGTAATACGTCTCTTTGAAATTTAAGTAGGATTGTAAAAAGTAAGGAAAAATAATTGTAGGGTAAACTACAGATGGATTACGATTTGCTAACTGCAGCTTCTGCCTAGAGAACAAAAGAAATAGATGTAAAACGCTATTTCTTATGTAATTAAGTGGACTGCATTCTTATGGTATTGTAACGCATTGGCGTTACGTTAAATAGAAACCGGATGGAAATGCAGAAAATTAATCCCAATCGAATAAAATTAACATTGATGTACTCTGTATATTCTGATTTCATGAACAGTAGTGTTCATTAGGTCTTACATTTCCATAAATTTTTAGTTCCATTAAAAGAAATTCAGGTCATAAGCTTAAAACCACCGAAGCGTAGTATAATTCTGTATAATACGTATTTGAACGTAACTAAAGTCCATAAATAGCTCCAAAAACCGCAAAAATGGGAAACGGATTTCAATATTACGTATAATGAAGTCAAAAATAAAGATGCACGCATGAATAGTTACCCGATTAATTGTGCAAACCGGGAATTACCAAAGTAAATGTTTATTGTGTCATTTTAAGGAAGCTTTTAGAGTAATTACGAAGTTCCATATCATAATTATCCGAAATATAGGAAAGCTTTTTACAAATTTTAGTAGAATGTGGTACAATTAATGTTACATGGCATACAACTAATCATAATACAAATTAACTCCAAGAAATTTCATAAGTATATTCGAAAAATGTAATTTATTACCTAAAAACAAAAACATTTATTTAATGAAGCTCAGAAATATTAGGTTACAAATAATTTAGTCATCATTCAATACACTGTAGAAGTGTTTTCAATGTATCTGTTCAGACTGCTGATAAAATAAGATAGTCGTGGGCACATGACCTTTACATAATAAAACCATATGGGTTCACACCGCTCTTGACTCCTAAATCCACAAAAACTTCTTAAGACTAACACAGACACTTACCTGGTAACTCTGAATCTAAAAACTCCCGCTCACTGCCGCTATGCTATAACCTATAAGAAATTCACACTCTACACACACACACACACGCTCAAAATAACGCAATTCACAAAATACATTTCACTCTATTTACATGAAATAAATATTTCATTTTAAAATAAGTTTCATTATGTACACTCGTGTTATTAATAATGTCAACAGTTTCATTTTCCAAAAGTAATTCCATTCGATAACCTTATTTAACAAATATTTTATGAAAGTAAGAGGGCGTTTCTCATACCCTACGTTAACACCTTTGTCTTATCATGAGCTCATACTAAAACTCTTCAAATGTGAGTGCAAATTGACCGCACTACAAAAATAGAATAAGCCCCCTATACTTTTTTTACAACATAGCCTGCTTATCTGTAGATTAATTATCCTTGACAATCTAAATAAATTTCATTTACATCTCAAGTCTCATAAATTTTCTGTTCATTACATACATTAAATAAGAAACACTCCAAAGCACAAAAAAATTAAAAGAACCATAGCAAATATTCACTACAAAATGTTTTTATACAATTGGTTACCTTGTAAGTATCTGCCAAGAGGTATCCACCAACCAACCCTTAAAGATGATGCCGCCCAGTATCGCACTAGTCCATGAAACAGCTCCCCGGTTGAATCACCATCACTCTGTATTTGTTGTTACCCTAAAATCTTTTCATTTAGAATAAAACCATGAGCACAACTTCCAAAATTTACTCCTCGGATTCCCATTTATAATAAATTAATCAAAAATTGCAGCCTTCACCATCAAGTACTCCAAAATTTTAATAATTTTCAGACATTCCAAAACCAAAATCCTAATCGTCTGTAATTACATCCTTCATCTACTCTTCGCTTAAAATTTGATTTTTAATTGGCTTGACTTGTCATCACATTATTTATGTGCAATTATGCATAAATTCACTATCTATTTTCACTCAAAGTAACTTGATAATACGCGAAGGAGTGAAGAAAAATTAAGAGAGCGCCAACCCCGTTGAATGTGGGTTATATATTCTTGTATACCTCCCCTGTTTTCAAGTTCGCACGTAAACTTTTAACGTACAACAATATTCTATGTAAAAGCGCCAACTGTTCTTCAGTTCTTAAAACTACTCGCCTAACCGTCTCTATATTATCGTGAAAAGCTCCAACGGCTTTTCGTTTCCCTTAAATTATGACAACAAATACGTTAAAATACTTGGTAAAACATTTACAACGACCAACCGTCCCTGCTATTTCGCGAAAACTAGCCTCAACCGAAAATCGATTCCCATTACGTTCACGCCTTTGAATTAACACAAACACCTTTCATCTCCCTTGTTCATATAGTCCCTTTTCACACATATGCTTTCACCAGCTGGATATTTGCGCGTATGCTTGTATTGCCCAATCATCTCGCTCAATTTCTCTCACTTGCTTCAATCGATCCTTGACTGCTTATAATATTCCTAGAAATTATTGATTTTGTTGCCCTCTCCAAAATACGTTTGTCCGTCGTCTCCCAACTATAGTACCTCTATAATTAAATCACAACATATACTGCTTCTCACTTGTATTTATTCGTTTCTGCTCCGTTCTTGTTCCTCCATGACAGTTTGGTTTAGCTTTCATCCTATACTACCTTTATAATTAAAATCGATATTTTCTACAAACATATTGCGGCTTTGTTATACTTATAGGTTTTCTGTTCTGTCCTTGTTGTGTATTGACTACACTAACTTCCAACGGTCCCTTTCCTTCTTGTAACTCATTAAATTTATAGGCTTCTTTATCGTATCTTGTTATCTGGAAATATTTCTCTTTTTTAGTTTGTACATTATGCTTTGAAACGTTTCTGGTTTTAACCTTCAAAATAATAATCCTACTGTACCGAATATGAAAAGCTTTTATGTTTTCGTATACTACCTTAAATAAATTCAAAGTGGTACTTTTACCTCGTTGTTTCTAATCTTTATTGTCCTATCCTACAATAAATACTATGCTACATCCTTTCTAAATACAAACACTAAAATTAAACTAACCCTAAATTATCATAAGTTGACTAAGCTCTATTTTAATTATTTAAAATACCTAATTATCTAGAATGCCTAGTTGACTTTCTCGTAAGTGATTAATATACTTTCAAGCTTGACTTATAAGATTATATATATATATATATATATATATACGATTAGCTACTCATTACACAACAATATATATATATATATATATATATATATATATATACGTATATAGAAAAGAACGAATTATTTACGCGCAAAATTAATTTAAGTCATTTAAAGAAAACGGACAAGTATTGACGTAATTTTATGATTCATAATTGGGATGTTAAAAATTACAGAAAGGATAAACAGTTTTAAAGCAAATAAAAGTTCATAATTAATTTTAATTTATTTTAATCCAACACGTATAAGCATAAGAGAACGTGCTTGTGTAACAAAATCAATAATTCCAAGGTAAATGGAGTTCGTTTTATACAAATACGACGAAATATAAAAGATCGAGCATGTGTTAAGAAAGGATTTTATAGAAATATTTTCAACCGTCAGTTTGGATAAACAGCAAGGCTAACAAACTTCTTAAAGATCGAAGGAAGTGCACGATCGATTATATACAACAGATAGAGACAGGTACAAAAGCGATGAGATTGAAAAGGCACGTAGGCATCCACGTGGAGTGGACATAAGCTGTCATCAATATCGATTTTTGTAACTCAAGTGGGGTTCTGAACGCGAGAGCAGACATGCATAAGACAGAGATGAATATAATTCAGGCGGAGTTTATGATGACAGAGAATTTTATCATTGGTTATTTTCGGATACGGCACGTAGACGGGAGTATATTTCAGGAATTTTCAAGACGGTTGTATTTAAAATTTTAGAATTTTGATTTGAAAATAAGCTTTTCACTTGAAGTGTGTCCCGGGTGGGGTTTTGAAACGATATAAATACTCAATCTGAATTATTAAGGCTCTCTTGTCTTCTCTTCGCTTCTAGATTACTTTACTTCGATAAAGTACTGAATGCTGACCATCATAACAGTAGAGCTTTTTTGTGAGTATTGTATGTGTTGTTAATACAATAAATATAGTGCTTGCAAGTGTAAAACACAGTAGTAGCGGGCATCTTACTATTGACGCGATGTACGTGTAGTGTATAAATTAATAAAGGTCCGGCTACTACAATACAAAACACGAAAATCAATAAATGAAAGCATGATATATGTGGGGTAAGCATCACAAATAACCAAGATTGTGCGCTGATATATGGAATGGTACTACGAGACGAGGCGCTTGGCTCGCAAATGGTGTTATCATCTGTGCATCCGCTGGGTATCACAGCGAATGGTAACGAAGCCGAGGTGTTCTAGCGATCATCTTCAAAAGAATAAAAGCCTGAAGAATTCTCCATGTAATTTATTTAAAATTTCTGTTGTTTGATAAACATTTGTGAAATTTTGTACTGTGTGCTTGACTTGTTGGGGCTTATTTATGGTTGTAGAAACTGATTGGAAAACATACTTTACTGGACAATTTATTAAGGTTAAATATTGAAAAAGGGTGTATATAAAACTTAAAAAATTTTATTCTGGATATAAATTGGATTGTAAAGGCTAAACGGGTCTATA
Source organism: Platerodrilus igneus (assembly GCA_036346225.1). Classification (NCBI taxonomy): domain Eukaryota; kingdom Metazoa; phylum Arthropoda; class Insecta; order Coleoptera; family Lycidae; genus Platerodrilus; species Platerodrilus igneus. The sequence continues at coordinate 7,142,483 of JARFIW010000385.1, forward strand.
AATTTTGTTTTAATTTATGCAAGATGTAAAAAGCATATACAAACTAAACTGGGTTATTATGAACTGACCATACTCCAGTATGCAGTCAATTTAGGGTGACTTGTGGGGCCCATTTACTCATATCTCATTGAATTTGTTTGAAAATAATTTGAAAAATCAAGGACTTTAAAAACATACCATATTTTGAGTTTTGTAATTAGTGTATCAAACTGTTTTCTATACATGTGAATAATTTATCTGTTAATAGCTGTAAATAACAGGTTGTATGATTGTTGTATTATTTAGTGATTTTATTGAATGGTGTGCAAGTGTGAAGGAGAAATGGTTGTAAATTTAGGTATCCGAGTAAAGGCACAGCTGAGCTAGCCAGGGAAGCTGCAGAAGGTTTTTGAAGCAGAAATATAAGGGTAAGGAATTTGTTTTTGAAATTTTTGCATTTTTGAAAATTATATGTTGACCATGGTGGGGCACGAATTTTAATAGTGAATCTAAAGACTGTCCCGACTTTCACGGCACTTTTATGACGCCCAATTCGTGGGGCTCGTATGAGTTAGGTAAAGGCCCGATGTTAAAAGCTTAATCCCTAAGTCCACGGCAATATATATATATATATATATTACTCATATTTAGACCAGGGTAGAAAATTAAATAATCACATCAAATAATTTTAATCACCGTGTATAAGGAATTTCATTAAATAATACGCGTTATTAAAACCATGAAGCATAAATAAACTCGGTTGTTTCAGTAAAAATAAGAAATTTAAATTATTTATAAGACGCTTTATATCAAAACAAGCAGTATTGAAAAGCTCTGCGTGTAATGTAATTATTCCTAAACAAAGAGAAATTACGTGCAAAATTTATCTTAATTAACCTATTTTAAGTAACCGGTAGTAAAACAAAGTGTACACATAATAATTAATATTTAAGTTGTATTCGCTAAAAATGAAATGATAGAAATCAATTTAATTTGATATAATAAAACCGTTAGTAACATATAATACCTATAAAAACTTGTGAAAATCCAAGATTAAAATACCACGGAATAAGGCTCTGAGAATTAATATTATTTTGAACACCTGCGTAGTTTAAATGTCACATTCGGCGTAAAGTTTGCATATAATTAATGTTTCAAAGAATCTTGGTGAAAACGTCGCATAATAGTTACGAGAATTGCTAAAGCTGGGTTATTTCACACTCCATGTGGACTAAAATAATCGATAATAAAGAATATCAATTTGCACCAATACGAACAGGTTAGAGAAGGAAAGAGAAATGCGTCAAGCAAAGACACATATTGTAAAAGGCGGATTTAAGCAACGTCACGAGGGTCACAATTGGTTGAAAATAGGATGCAAATATCAGAGGTAGAACAACAATTTCTGTACAAAATTAATTAGTTTTTCTCGGACATGCTTGCGTGCCGTGTGAATTTCTGAGATTTAAATGGGGCGAGTGAAAATTCGTAAAAATCGACGCGCGAGCGACAGACTGGGAACATAAAATGAGGAATTCTTTAGAATTACCCGTTTTGGGGAACAGACCGACAGACAGGCTTTTTGCTATATATACCGAGATGAATATAAACAAGCTCTCTTAGACTTTTGACGATTCGATGCGTTAAAAACTCGTACATACGCGACTTGATTGAAGATGTTAAACAGTGCATTTTAGTTTGATTAAATAATTTAAAGTTTGCTCGTATATTTTGTGATTCAAAATAGTTTGTTATTTACGTGCTAACATGAATGTACTTCAGTGCACTTAGATACAAGGTAATAAAAGTTAGTTTCACTGTACCAATTAGCAAAATTTACAACGACAAATGTATACACAAAAGTAGGCAGTTTTGGCGTATATTGGTGAAAGAAGTATGAAGTTATTTGCTATTTTTCGGGGGTGTTAATAATTAAATGGTTCAAATACGTGTCTGGATCCATGAAACAAGGGTCAGATAAACACAGATGAGTTCCGGAAAAGCCCAGAAACAACTTTAAATAAATGGTGATGGAGAAAATTTTAAAAGCGTAGAGAATCAGAAGCCGTAAATATAATCCTGTTGAATGGTGTGATTAACTAAAGAAACGATACTTTGAAGCTACGAGGACAGTAACCTTCAGGTAAATTATACTATTTTGTTTGACATTTTGTGTGTATTGAATGACTTTATAATTGATTTACTTTAAATGGACATTAGTGAAATTGTACTAACCATAAAAGTTTAATTTTAAGATGAAATTTGCTTGTTGAAGTAAAAGGGTATTTTGTTTTGATGTTCGGGAATATGATGAAAATTTGGGTATGTCTTTGAGCTCAATTAGACGAACCTGGTTAATTAACGTAAAGGGTGGTAGATGCTCCTTTATACTCAGACTCCGGTCTGCTTATATTGTTATATTAATTAGTAGGCATCCAACAAGGACTTTAATTTTGGATGCACGTTAAAATGATAATAAAATTAATCTTGAAATTCTTTTAAAACTGAAATTTATGCTGAGTTTTAATTTTGAAATTTTAATGTATTCTGAGTATTGATGTAAATAGAGTTAACGTTGATGTTTTGGTAGGAATGTGTTGTTTTTTTATGAATGAGGAGGTTTATAACATTAGGTGAGCAGCTGAGGCGAAAAGAGGATCACAGCCGTTTATGACGCCCAATCGGTGGGACTAGAATTTTTTTGTTGAAAGGACCCAGTTCCCGCATTCACAGGAGAATATCACAGCAGTTTATGGCGACCACAACGTGAGGGCTCGAGTTCCAAATAAAATTTTTGTGATTTTATTCCAGGAAACTGGCGATCTGAGAGAGAGAGTTTCTGTGTGTGTATAAATTTAAGAGTATTTGAGAGTGTATGAGAGTGATTAGAACGTATGCAGAGAAAGGAGTGGTTAAGGAGTCAAGGAGTGGAAATTGGAAGTGACGATAGTGCATTGTGTGGGAAAAATTCGAAAATGGAAGAAGCTGGAGGCAGTAGAGATCAGTCGAGGACGGAATCAGGGGATCAAGGAAATGAGTTAATGATGAGAATGTTAGAGGAAATGCGATTAGCTAGGGAGGAATCCAATAGAAAATTAGAACAGCTAAGCGATGAATCGAATAGAGCGAGAGAGGACTCAAATGGGAAATTTGACCAATTAAATCAGGAATTAGGGAATAAAATAGAAAATCGACGAGAGAATTTACAGAATTTAAAACAGTCTTACCGTAAAATGGGGAAGTTGAAAATAGGGTTGATAAAAATGAGCGTGATATTACAGGTCTTCGACAGGAAATGGGACATTTAAGGTCCGAAGTACGCATTTTTTGTGAAGAAGACATTAATGTGAAAATGACTGAAGTGACGGACTCATGTAGGGATCAGTTAGGCAGGGTAGAACGTGAAGTTAGTAGTATCAAATACAACATGTCAAATTTAACAGGGGATGGTCCCAGATTTTCTACAGGTGGAGTATCATTGGACCAACACATGAAGTTTTATGGCGATAACAGGGTAAATCCACAAATTTTTATTAATAGTGTAAGAAATCTAGTGGGAAATTTATTTGACGAACAGACTAAACTAAATACGATAAAGGCTTTATTAAAGGACAATGCGGAGGCATGGTACAATTTAGTAGGACAGGACATAGACACGTATCAGGACTTTGAAAACAAATTTTACAACATTACTGGAGTGATCACAAACAGGATCAGATTAGGGACGACTTGATTACAGGAAAATTTAAGGAGAGTTTGCAGGTTCTAGGGAGCAATATGCCATCCGCAAGTACAGTGTGGCCAAACAACTGAATCCACCATTGACGGACAGACAGATTATCAAGTACCTATCACGACATTTTGAACTGGAAATTAGACAACACGTGGCCTTACAAAACATCACAGAACGGGAGACATTTTAGAGTATTTGCAGAGATATGACGATGTATGTGTAGGACGGACAAGAGAGATACGAGAACGAAACGTTAACACACTTAGGTTTGACAACAGGACACCGAATTATCCGAGACGGCCTGACTACAACAGAAATTTTCGACCGAATTGGGAACGACGAGGACAGGAATACAGGAGCAATAGTGCGACTAGGGACCGACGACAAGACCTAGTTACACGCGACAGAACAGTTTACCGGAAGTAAACAGGACTGTGACCAGCACGCCGAATAGAGACAGGGACACGGATATTAACACGAGGAGGACGTACGCACAGGTTGTAGAAGGACAACCAGGACCAAGCACTGAAAACAGGACGAGACAGGATTTTAGAACGCGACAGACCACTAGATTTCTGTGTAAATGTATACGAACATCCACGTGAATTTTTCAAAATTGAGGAGGAAGTAGAGCCAGAAACTGAGGAAAAATTATGTTTGCCAATTATTAATTTAGAAATTTTTGAAAATAATGTAGAAGTATTACTTGATACAGGGGCAGAGGCGAGTTTAATATCGGAGGAATTCGTCAGCAAAATTAGGGATAAGGTTTGTGATAGAATTATGCCTATAAAGCGTAGCCATTTAGTAGCTCCAAATAAAAAGAAGTTTGCTGTAGTAAATAGTGTTGTGGTGCTTAGGATAGATATAGGAGGTTTAAGCTGTGAACAGGAGTTTGTAATTGTAGCTGGACTGAAGTTTCAGAGCATTTTAGGTGTGGACTGTATGATGAAGTTAGGGGTGTTGATAGATATGGAAAGGAAGGTAATAAGGATTAAGGATAGGGTAGTGCCATGGAAGGGCAGTTATGAAGTCACAGAGGATGACACGGGGTTTAGTATTAATGTAGTAGAGGTAGAGGATGATGAAGGTAAACAGATCAACACGATAAGATGTCCAGAGGAAAGGAAAGTAGAGGTTCAAGCTTTAATACAAAAACATGCAGAAGTAGTGGGGGTAGAAGCAGCATATCGGGAGCAGGTGAAGGCAGAATTATTTTTGACGAGGTTAAGTGGCAAGTTTGTTTTTAATAAAGTAGATTTAAGGGATTCATTCTGGCGGATTCCATTACATAAGAACTCTAGAAGGTACATAGGATTTTCCATAGAGGGAAAAATCGATAATTGTAGAGTAGTATCGTTTGGTTTGTCGGCAGAAAGGGAAACAAGAATAAATGAGAAACAGACAAGTGTAGGGACTGAAGAAGAAGTAATATTTAAGAGTCAGGATAAGAGGGATGATAAGTTTATTGTATGTGAGATAATAGAGATGTTAAGTATAGATATAGAAGGGGGAGAGATAGGGATGAAGAGTATTAGGATGGTAAGAAGGAAGACTTGGAGGGTCAAGAAGAGAGTTAGATTTAAATAACTTAATGAACAAAGGATAGAGATAGGTGAACTTTAGTATAGATATAGAACAAGGGATAGAATAGGTGTATATAGAAAAGTAGAAGTAAGTGTTTATAGAAAATAAAGCTAGGTATAGGATAAATATGGGAGATAATTAGGAATAGGTTTAGGATGAGAATAAAGAGTAAAGGTAGGAAGAAAATAAGATAGGTTAAGTGTAGATATTTCATAGAAGATTAGTGGAGAGTTAGGAATAAAGTTAGAAATAGGATAGGTATATAGGATTAGGTAGAGGGAAGTATAGTGAAGATTAGTTAAAAGTTAGGAATAGGATAGGTATATAGGATGTATATAGGATTAGATGGATAAGTAGGATGGAGTTAGGGATAATTTCAGTTTATAGAAGTAGGTGAGAGTTAGGAATAAGATAGGGATATAGGATAGGTGTAAATATTTTTTTGGATTGGAGACAAAGTAGGTAAGTTAGATAGATAAGGGTAGAGAGAGATAGGCAATTTGTTTTGTAATTTTTTTTGTCTAAATGCTTTATATTTGCATTCAAATAAGTGGGATTATTTGTATTCAAATAGGGGGAAAATACTCATATTTAGACCAGGGTAGAAAATTAAATAATCACATCAAATAATTTTAATCACCGTGTATAAGGAATTTCATTAAATAATACGCGTTATTAAAACCATGAAGCATAAATAGACTCGGTTGTTTCAGTAAAAATAAGAAATTTAAATTATTTATAAGACGCTTTATATCAAAAGAAGCAGTATTGAAAAGCTCTGCGTGTAATGTAATTATTCCTAAACAAAGAGAAATTACGTGCAAAATTTATCTTAATTAACCTATTTTAAGTAACCGGTAGTAAAACAAAGTGTACACATAATAATTAATATTTAAGTTGTATTCGCTAAAAATGAAAGGATAGAAATCAATTTAATTGGAGTTAATTAAACCGTTAGTAACATATAATACCTATAAAAACTTGTAAAATCCAAGATTAAAATACCACGGAATAAGGCTCTGAGAATTAATATTATTTTGAACACCTGCGTAGTTTAAATGTCACATTCGGCGTAAAGTTTGCAGATAATTAATGTTTCAAAGAATCTTGGGAAAACGTCGCATAATAGTTACGAGAATTGCTAAAGCTGGGTTATTTCACACTCCATGTGGACTAAAATAATCGATAATAAAGAATATCAATTTGCACCAATACGAACAGGTTAGAGAAGGAAAGAGAAAATGCGTCAAGCAAAGACACATATTGTAAAAGGCGGGATTTAAGCAACGTCACGAGGGTCACAATTGGTTGAAAATAGGATGCAAATATCAGAGGTAGAACAACAATTTCTGTACAAAATTAATTAGTTTTTCTCGGACATGCTTGCGTGCCGTGTGAATTTCTGAGATTTAAATGGGGCGAGTGAAAATTCGTAAAATCGACGCGCGAGCGACAGACTGGGAACATAAAATGAGGAATTCTTTAGAATTACCCGTTTTGGGGAACAGACCGACAGACAGGCTTTTTGCTATATATACCGAGATGAATATAAACAAGCCCTCTTAGACTTTTGACGATTCGATGCGTTAAAAGCTCGTACATACGCGACTTGATTGAAGATGTTAAACAGTGCATTTTAGTTTGATTAAATAATTTAAAGTTTGCTCGTATATTTTGTGATTCAAAATAGTTTGTTATTTACGTGCTAACATGAATGTACTTCAGTGCACTTAGATACAAGGTAATAAAAGTTAGTTTCACTGTACCAATTAGCAAAATTTACAACGACAAATGTATACACAAAAGTAGGCAGTTTTGGCGTATATTGGTGAAAGAAGTATGAAGTTATTTGCTATTTTTCGGGGGTGTTAATAATTAAATGGTTCAAATACGTGTCTGGATCCATGAAACAAGGGTCAGATAAACACAGATGAGTTCCGGAAAAGCCCAGAAACAACTTTAAATAAATGGTGATGGAGAAAATTTTAAAAGCGTAGAGAATCAGAAGCCGTAAATATAATCCTGTTGAATGGTGTGATTAACTAAAGAAACGATACTTTGAAGCTACGAGGACAGTAACCTTCAGGTAAATTATACTATTTTGTTTGACATTTTGTGTGTATTGAATGACTTTATAATTGATTTACTTTAAATGGACATTAGTGAAATTGTACTAACCATAAAAGTTTAATTTTAAGATGAAATTTGCTTGTTGAAGTAAAAGGGTATTTTGTTTTGATGTTCGGGAATATGATGAAAATTTGGGTATGTCTTTGAGCTCAATTAGACGAACCTGGTTAATTAACGTAAAGGGTGGTAGATGCTCCTTTATACTCAGACTCCGGTCTGCTTATATTGTTATATTAATTACTAGGCATCCAACAAGGACTTTAATTTTGGATGCACGTTAAAATGATAATAAAATTAATCTTGAAATTCTTTTAAAACTGAAATTTATGCTGAGTTTTAATTTTGAAATTTTAATGTATTCTGAGTATTGATGTAAATAGAGTTAACGTTGATGTTTTTGGTAGGAATGTGTTGTTTTTTTTATGAATGAGGAGGTTTATAACATTAGGTGAGCAGCTGAGGCGAAAAGAGGATCACAGCCGTTTATGACGCCCAATCGGTGGGACTAGAATTTTTTTGTTGAAAGGACCCAGTTCCCGCATTCACAGGAGAATATCACAGCAATATATATATATATATATATATATATATATATATATATATCTTAATAAAAAACGGTTTTGATGACCAAAATTATTTCTAGTTTCTTAACGCTAATAACTAGAATGTACTATGGGCGCGTTTAGAAGTGCATACAGTTAAAGAAATGTTCACCAATGCACTGTTATTGTAGCTGATACTTTTAGAAGATCAATTATAAATACCTGGAGACCCAATTCGTTTTAACCTGATTCTATTAAAACTTCCGGGACTTTGTTAAAAAGATCAGATGTTCTTAAGTAACAAACCTCTCCAACATGAAGTTGTATATCGAAGGAAACAAAATTTCCTAAAAATAAAATTTACCAACCTGTTAGAGTATGATTATGATTAATCACATTCATCAGTTCGATACCTAATTATAAAGGTTAGCTGTAGCTACTCAAGCTTGCATGTTCCGTCTTTCAATGATCTTTACGAAGTGCTCCACAGAAAACCTCTCGATAAAATGATTCAAGAATACATCTTTGGCAGATCTCGGACAAATGAATCAGATGCAAATGGAAATTACTTTTGTTATTTTTCTCTATCTCACATATATAAAATTATCTTATTGAAACAATAACTTGAACCAGAGAAAGCGAATTTTCAGTTTCTGAATTAGCATAATTTAGCATGTGAAAGTTTTTTGTTCCAAGACAATGATGTCAGTAGGCATCAACGTTATATATTATTTAATCATAGAAAATGAATAATAAAACTCCACAATTTTAGAGTACAAAGTAACGATGATATCATGTCCCACCTAAAATCATCACAATGAATTTGACCAGATTGAAGTATGAACAATGTACGCATACAAAATAGTCCTTGCCTAGATCATGAATGCATGTAACCTAAAAATTATAATTCCTAAACGAAATAACTCTAATCCTATTGGTAGGATTCATCAATACAGAAACTATTAAAATGAAATGTGATAAGAAATATTTCAAAGAAATGCTGCAAGTTGTACGATGACACCACTGACAAGTTAGCAAGTATGATTCTATCTAAGAATCGATTCTATATTTGGAATTAAAAACATCAGTGAGATGTACTCGTGTTTTTGCTTAATATTTATTCTTATTTTTGCAATTTAATGTATGTATTTAAATTAATTAATTAATTAATTAAATTAATATTTATTTGTAAGGGATGAAAAGCGGTGTATTCGATGTGTCACTTTGATAGAGATGCTTAACCTAAATCTTCTTCATCTGTTCTTAATGTCGCGATTTCCCACACTATACGTATAATAGTACGAATTGCCAACAGAATTTCAGAATTACTGGAGATTTTGTGCAAAAGTTAAATTATGTAGGCATTGTTCTTGTCTTGATGAACAATATCTTCACTACTAATTAACAGCTTCAGCTTTTACATTGGTTATATCATCGCGTATGACAAGTTAGCCTACACATTGAGCAATGCAAAAACGACTTAACGCAGAAAATAAGCTTTTCTGATGAACGAAATAATTTTTGTTTCAGTTTTCCACCAGTTCTACTTAAAAGAAAAATAAACTGCCCGTTCAGGATACTTGAAAACATGCTCGCTTGTAATAATCCTCTACGTATTAATGATATTAAGTTTCCTATATGTAATCCTATATACCTCAATACCACCCAAAAATTATTTCCTTTAAGTTCGAATATGAAGCAAAGCCTTTTAGGTTTATCCTACTATATATGGATAATGAAAGGTCTCCGAAGCAACTTAGAGTTGAAAGAATGCTTCTACAAAAGAATACAATAATAAGCTTAACGTTGGATTTTGTGAATAACTTTGCTATAAAATGTTGCTTGAATACGACTGTCTCTTTCAAAGAAATCCACTATTTATGTTAGGATAGAAAGACACACAAGTATAAAAAAGCTTCTATAAGTGTGCAGTCATAGCTAGCTTCCTATAATTTACAGTTACATCAAAATGTTTAGATTATATTAAGCTTGTGAGTTGACGCTGACGCAAGTAATTCGTTGGTTGATAACTGTCCCTAAGAGTGTAAATTTGGGAGAGGATCTGGCTATTATTTCCGATTCTAAGCATAATAACGTGCCAATCCTCATTGACACGTCTAGTTAGATCAGTGGTCGGGGAACATTTTTAGCCATTACCCCTAAATATATTTATGTAGGTCGATATTACCCCCTCATTTTGAAATGGAGAAAATTAATATGAATTTAAGTTAACAATTATTTATTAAATCACTTTACACAGAAAATGAAAAATGTTGAATGAAAATAATAAATAATAGATAAACCAAATAAAATTCTCATTTTGGAACAAAATAATTTCATTGCAAATTTTCCCTCTCAGGTGTTGGAGAAATGATGTTGTTTCATGTTTGATACCATGTTATGGGTGTACGAAACTTTATGTTATTAAATTTGAAATTGCTTAAAAAGAGTAAGAATCTCGTAACAAAATAAGGAAGCACCGACTAATTACTATGGTGCGGAAGTCGATCAGTGGCGGCTTTTTGGGTGGAGTAGGTAAAATGCCTCTTCACCCAAAAATTCTAAGTATTATAATATAGTTGAATTGCTCATTAATTAATTATAATATATTCATTTATCAAAATCCTATTTCTTATAAAATTCCTCATATCCTCAATTTAAAAATAAAATATGGGCTTTTGTTGCGTTTACAACGTCGCCCACAGCCCAACCCTATGTGACGTAGGATCTTGTTTCCTTTATAATATAGCTAAGTGAAGAATCACGCCACCCTCCTAAATTCCCGTCAAAATAACTGGATGTTTTGGCATTAGTGACGTCATTTGCTGTATACCCCATATACATCTGTCTCACCACGTGAGGATTTGGCTGAATATGATTTCTTACTTGCAGTCTGCACCTGCATTTACAGCTGTAAGGTGTACCGAGTGAATTCAATTGTGTTTTGTTACGTATGCTTGTCGTGATGTAGCTTCTTTTTATAATTGGATTTAGTTTTTATATTGCGTACATGTTTTATATAAGTGGTTGTTGACATTTGAAATATTTTCTACTTTAGCATCCTGAAATATGAATCCTATTAACGCTATCCTTGTAATATGTTGGAAACCGCTTTTAGTCGTTTGAAAAATGAAGGCGAAAAAGACGGTTTAATAGAAGGGCGACCTACGGCTAACCCATCTTGTATTACAGAAAGGGAAAATAAAAAAGGTGGTAAGCCTAGTGGCGGATCGTACTTTAACAGAGTGGTGAGGCAAGTATAGCAAATTGCCTAAGTAATTCTTTAAACTTTTACAAAAGCAACAAAATACACAGTTTCTATACATAGAACGTTTAAACTATACAGAAATATACGAAAGACACAATATTTTTGCGATCATGACAATAGAACACAAAGCATCAATCATAAATAATTACTCACCAAAGAAAAATGTACGAATATTAAAACCTGCACTACAAGCTAAACAAGTTTATTTAAACTATTTTTAAAGGTTCTTAAACACGAACGGTATTCGTCTGTTTTTTTATTTACAAAATAATCTATCACATTTTCAAAAAACTGTTCATCACTACTTAAAGTTTTAACTAATTGTTTTTCTATAGCAATTTGTGATACATAATTCAGCCGTTCTTGCCCTGTAGTATTTCTAGAATACGTTTTTATGCGTTTTAGAGCAGAAAATCTTCTTTCTACAGATACAGATGCTATGGGTATAGTTAAATAAATACTGAAAAGTTTATACAATTCTGGCATACATCCACGTAATTCATTTTTATACATAAACTTAAGCTTCTCCACAGTTGAACTTGAATTACTTAATATTTCTTTGTCGCCATATATAACCAGCAATTCACTTTTAAGTGGAACTTTATCGAAAAATGGATACTGACTTTCCAACTCATCAAGTAGATCATGAGGGAACTTACGCAGATTCAGATACTAGTAGGGTAAAATCAGGCATTTTGGGCCCTCATTTGCTCCCAAATCCCTCATTTGCTCCCACATTTACATGTAAATCCCCATAAGGAGCAAATGAGGAGAATCCCTCATTTGCTCCCACATCTGAACCGAATAGTTTTCTTCGACTAGCCATTTTTTTATCTTTCATCTGAACCAAAAAGTTTTCTTCGACTAGCCATTTTTTTATCTTTCATCTGAACCAAAAAGTTTTCTTCGACTAGCCATTTTTTTATCTTTCATCTGAACCAAATAGTTTTCTTTGTCTAGCCAATGCATCTTTTGAGATAAACCTATCTTGTTTGGTATTAATTAACATTAGAATTTTCTCAGCTACCCGAATCTCTAGGAATTTTTTCGATTGCATCACCCCCAAGGGAGCTACCCTGATTTTAAGATTTCTTACCTGTTGCGACTTTTGAGCGTTCTTATAAATTTTTTTATACATGCGATACATTAAATTAGCTTAGAATTTTACACACAACCCGAATCTGCAAACAGATTTGAAATCGGACCACGCCCTGCAAAGTTACACATATACCCTCTGCGAGATAAATCTTTCTCCACATTTCCATCCACGAGATAAACCTACCTTGTTTGGTATCAATTAAGATTAGAATTTTCTCAGCTACCCGAATTTCTAAGAATTTTTAGATAACGCCATCCCCAGGGACCTACCCTGATTTTAAGATTTCTTACCTGTAGCGACTTTTGATCGTTCTTATAAATTTTTATACATGCAATACATCTTGTTAGGCTAGAATTTTATGTAGAATCCGAATCTGTAAACAGATTTAAAACAGGACCACCCTTACCATTTTACACACACCTCTAAATTATAACTTTCCTGCAGCTTATACCTAAAAGAAAATCTAAAACCATTCTTAAAACTTTTTATTACAGACAATTTTACTAATACAGTTTAAATTTTGTAAACCACATTTCTAAATACATATTCACAATTTTTATTTTGAACCTAGAACTTCTCATATCGGCTCATACTTATTAATATTTATTTCTAAATAGAGCACCTTTTCCAAAGACCAACCGGACCCGCATGTTTCAAATTCCTCTGATTTTGTTCTTATGGTTTCGCTTAAGACCTTGTACATATTTTCCAGATTACTAGAAGACGTTATAACCACATTTTTTGTGTTAAAGGATTTCACATCGGTAGTCTCTTCCCCGATTTTGGTGTAAACGCCGTAGAGTTCGCAATAGACTTTTACTGCTGTATGTTGTATTCTTTTTTCATTAATTAATCGAATAAATCGCTCTTTCTGCTTCCAAAGAAACTCGGCACTCCATCGTCGACACTGGCGTTCTTTATGCGATAGCTAGCCATACGGTTGTTAAACGCTGTGCTAACCATTTCTACACAATCGTCGCTAGTAGCGGTAACTGATGCATTTTATGTTTGTTGCTCCTTAAGTGTGCGGCATAGGTAGTTTTTCCATTTCGAAATCGCATGCTTTACACATAATTCGTGGTTGTTTCGTACAAGGCCCTTTAACAGCTGGCGGAGCTGAACGTTTACGGCTTAATGACATACCGTGCTGTTTTTCCTTGTGTCGCTGTAAGTTGCCCATTCTCGTAAAAGCGATACCGCAAGTCTCACAGTTTAAGTACTTTGCTGCGGACGGATGTATAAGCTTAACCTTGGACGATGTTACACCGCAACATTTGTTCTGGTGCCGTTTGAGAGCATCCCTCCTGGTAAAGTAGACGTGACACAGCTCGCATTTAAAAACGTTTGCAGATACCATTTTAGTACAAAACAAAATCCGCACTATAAGACTTGACTTGTAAGCGAACTAACTTATAACTAAAGAGTTTACTCTTGCGCACCTGCTTTATGTACCCTATAGAATGCAAACCGAAGGTTTCCGAAGACACCCGAACGAAGTTGAGGATTCATCGGGGAACTAAATGACGTCATAATCCTTGCTGCTCGTCCAATACATTTAGCGTCAATGCATGCACCTGGTTCGCTTCGTCGATGGTGCGAATGCAGTTAGTAGAAACACCGGAAAACGTCTTCCATGTTATACGGATCGCGTGCATATTAAAATCCAAAGGGTGATAGCACACGCACACAAATTGTGTGCAAGTCGTGCTGTAGAAGATGCAGTGCTACTATAACCAAAAACTTAATAAAAACACTTTAAACCATTACTAAGAAAATACCAACTTGCTGTCTACAGGATACTTACTAATAAAGTAATTTAATTTTAAATAACTTCTACGTCATACTTTAGGAAATGGTGGGCTTGAATATTTTCCAAATGAATCACCAAGCAAAAGTATATGCTTAGCAGTATTAAAAATAACCATTAATTACCCATTTTTACGACCATGGTTAACTATAGATTAAAATTTAATTTGTGCACGTTCGAGCTTCTCGTAAACTAACATATTTTATAGCAACTGTATAATACATGCATACCCCTTCTCTGCGCTACTGCTATTCTTGTAATTGCTAGAAAAAGTCACTCTCCTTTTTACTGTTAGGACTGGGCAAAGCACCATTTTTTTTATACTTTCTATAGCACATCGCGCACTTTTTCGTCTGATAATTATGCTTCTGTAGGCTTTTACACTTTCGCATAGCGGTCGACAGCATGTAATGATTTTTAGAACCGGTAAGTACTTGATATCTTCCAATTAGAGAATTAGATGCTCGATGTCTGTCAACTTCTAATTCCCTCGTAAAAGGTAGAAAATACTCAGTCAATAATCCATTATACTTCGACCCGCTCCTGTTCTGATAATTTACAAACATTTTTCAAACGACAATAGGCCGAGAATTTTAAACCTCCGAGGGATCTTTAAGTCGTGATCAATTACACATCCGAGCTACGCGTAAACCAACATATTTTGTAGCAACTGTATAATACATGCATACCCCTTCTCTGCGCTACTGCTATTCTTGTAGTTGCTTGGAAAAGTCAGTCACCCTTTTACTGCTAGGGCCGCTAAAAGCACCATTCCATACTTTCTTTATAAGTGTAGCACATCGCGTACTTTTGTCGGATAATTAAATCTTTGTTTATGTAGGCATTTACACTTTCGCTTATTTAAACATCTAATACGATTGATTAACCACTTTCGATTATTCTAACGGAGACCACCATACGCACCGTTCTTTTTGAATCAAACGATCCTATGGGCTTCCACGCACTAACACCTGACGTATTTTTCTTACTATTTGTTAAACAAAACTACCGGTATCGCCATTGTGGACGTAAACAGATGTTTGTGGACGTGTACGAGAATATGTAACCATATACATTAACCAGTCTAAGCTATTTTATTTAGTCCACGAAAACTACTATTTTCTAAACCACAATTAATAATCGTCTTTATAGGTTCCACATTTCGACCATTACCCAATGGCTGGTGCTACGTACATGGAAACTTTAATTTCTTATTGGAGAGAATTCTTATTCTCCCGCGCACTGCTGCGTAGTTGCATGTTCATTCCTTTTGAGGTATATGCTCGTTATAGGTTGTAAGACCCTCGGTTTTACTTAACTACAATTCGTGAGACCCCTTTAATCTTTTTAATCGTATCTTTCTCGCCTACAATACAGTAGGACTTAACATTACTACCAACAAATTCTAATACTGGATCCCCATTAAATACGTCTTTAATTTTCCTACAACTTTTTGTTGACAAGTGTTATATTGTATTTAGTATACGCGGGTAGTCACTCTTTTAGATAAATATATTTTGCTAGGTATCAACTAATATTAAATTTTTCTAGGGACCCCAAATATGTAAACAGATTTTAAATAGGACCACCCCATACAAAGTTATGCGTTTTAAAGACTAATTTTTACCCATCTTTATTTAACTCCATCTTTAAAACCTTTTTCGCTAACCAAGACATATGCCTTAGCCAACCATCGCCCGAGAAATCTAAAACCGCCGTGTCCCGCGAATACCACGTGGAGATAACACGTATACTCTGTCAACCAGGATAGAAGCCGGAAGGATTTGGAAGGTGGGAGAAGAACTTAAAAATTATGGAATCTTAAAACTAATATATACAAATATAAACAACTATCTTATATCTTTACGCCCCATGCGTAGATTGTTGTACTATTAGGAATGATGTACCTTTGTCATCTTCCTCGATAAACTAATTTTATTAATAAGCTGCGTATGCAAATCGTATTTTTTACTCCGGATACATACGCAGGCAAGTACTCGATACCATCCAAATAAAGAATTGGATGCTTGGTGACTGTTAACATCCGCTTCCCTCGTGTACGCCCAGACACATCCCAGCCCATGAGCACCCCTGCGCATGCACACCCCGCCCATGCGCACCCTGCGCGTACGCACCCCTGCCCATGCGCGCTGCCCATGCGCCCTCTCTGTGCGACTGCTATTTCGTGGTAACGTCACAGCCTTTTATAAATAAAGAACAATGTTATATACTATTATAAAATGTTTATTCCGACATTATACATAACAAATTTAAAATATTTAATGCCAAGCATGGGGTCATTTAAACTTAATTTTAATACAAAGTTATACACAGAAGACAGTCCTTTCTTTATGTTTGTTTGGAGTGGCTTTAATTTTATCTAATTTTATTCGCAGCTTAAAATTTAAATCGATACCCAAGTCCTCTATCTCCTTTTCTAACCAATAGTTTGATACATAGAGACCGTCTAGGTTTTCGAATTGTAAAATGTACCGAAGTTTGCCTCTATATTTAAAGTCTTTGATTCCGCCGACAACCAGATCCATTCCTTCGTGTAATTCTTGCAGCTTGTGACAATCTTTTAATCGCAGCTTTCCCACTATATCCTGCATACGTATCTTGTTAGCTTGATCGACTTCTTCTTGTCGGTATTGGAGGAAATCCTTTTTCTCCCACACACCGTTGTGTAGTTGCATATTCACCACTTTTGGGAATATATGGTTGTTATAGGTTGTAAGACCCTCGGTTTTAAATGATCCGAAAGGTTCTTTACTAGGCAAATATACAATGTTTAACGGACCCCTTTGCGTGTGGTGTACGCAAAGATTACGAAACCCGCATTCCTTAGTTCGTCTTTGTTATCTGCCAGTTTGATAAATACGTTTTTAGAATAACCTTTAAAAGTATACGGATTTAGTACCATCCTTTTCTGCAAGAACGCCTACATAACTAAAAGAGTCTTTCTTACTAACCGCAAATGCATACAACTTGTAGAAACCAGATGTATCTAAGTCAGTCCATCGGCACATAAAATAACCTTTTAATTCTTCCTCATTTTCTCTAATAAGATGTTCTTTGTCTAACACATCTTTGTATTGATCGCGTATTGTCGCAGTGTTTTCCATGTAGTCCAATTTTCGCCTTTTGCATCCATTTCCTCTAATTCCAGTTGTCTTTTCCTTCCACTTACAGCGTATGGTATACATAATGGGGCAATTTCTTTTAGCGTAAACGGATAGAGTTTACTACCAATATTTACGCGTTGTCGTACAACCTCTGGACGAATGTTAGGCGTATCTATCAACCCCAATTCGGAAATTACTATTTCTATTGGAATTGTAGAATATGGTGTGGCAGATTGTGTAAAATATGTACTACCTGCTTTAATGTAGCACTTGTGTAAGATTTTATTTTATCTTGGACATCTTCCTCTACTATCTCCAAATAATTTACAGGTAAATAGTTAAAACTAAAAGCCGAAAGCACATACTTTATCAATTTTTCCTTTTCCTCTGGTTTTTCGGACAACTTAATTTGCAAGCCCGTCAATTTCTTTGTATTGCCATTCCCCCAATACACGTACTGTAGCAGGTTATTATACACTAAACAGCAGCTATTTTGTAGCTTGTCCGATAGCTTAGGCCAGCGCCCGGCGCTGGCTAACCTATTAAATTTTCCTTTATCTAACCTAGGTCCACACTTGTTTTTAATGGAAAACTTATTAAAAGCAATTAGTGCTAATGGGTTTTAATGAGAAAACTCATTAAAAGCAATTAGGTCATATGGTCATGCGGTCATATGGTCATGTGGTCATGTGGTCATGTGGTCATGTGGTCATGTGGTCATATGGTCATGTGGTCATATGGTCAATTCATGTGGTCATGTGGTCATGTGGTCATGTGGTCATATGGTCATGTGGTCATGTGGTCATATGGTCATATGGTCATGTGGTTATGTGAGCAGGGAGATTAAATTTGGTATATAAGGAACCTACATATATCCGGACATGTGTTGATGCGCAACCTGCCGACCTAGGTCGGATAACAAAACAGTTCCTAAACCAGAGAATGTAAGCGATATGGCGGTGTCCGACATATTCGACTATTTTCGGTAATATACGCCCCACTCTGTAAGATACATAAGGAACAGATTTTCGTATTCAATTTAGTATTTGACGGTAGCTAGAACGGTAAACATGAGCGTCTCCAAGGTGATTAACGTTTCTCAACTTCTTGGGAATAAAGTGAAACCGACAAATGAGCGATTTGGATTATGGCTGTTGGCAGAAAATATGTGCAACAATAATCTGGTGACAGATATTGGTAATATTTGTTATGTCGAAGGCGAAAAGATGCTGACTGGCGGACTACACACACCAATTACAGAACCATTTTGTGACAATATAATGTTGGTTAAAATTTGCGACCTTTCTGACACCGAACAAGCATCTGCAAACAAACGGATGTTTATCCTAAAAAAAGAAATTTGTGGTGCATTTAACAGCTATCTACGAAGAAAGTTCAACCGATTTGTTTTCGCTAGGCATGGTGTTAAAGCTAAGCTTCCGTTTTCTCTGGAAAGCAGTAACAAGATAGGCCAGAGAGTAAAAGAAATTATCGGAAAAGAAGACATCGAATGCATTAATAAAAAATTCCAAAATCCTATATGTGTTCCATACAAAGTGGAACTAGCAGATGTTAAGTTGGAAACTTTATTGGAGGAACTACCAGATATATTAGACGAAGTCGAAAAGATTATTTCTATCTTTTGACATGGATGTAACCCAAGATTTTGCAGGCATATTTAGCAAGATGGAGATGTGTAATTATTTAACTACAAACCATAACTTTTGCTATAAGGGCGAATACGAAGAAAAGTGTAATATTATAGTTGACAACGATAAAACTGCGGGATTGATTGTTTAACATGGCTAACAACCAATGCAAGAATTAAGATTTACAACAAATTTGTGTGCCAGATAACAAGTCCTGGTGTTAATAAACAACTTGGCAATCATATACTAGATTTTTTACGTTGTCCAGATGTACGTTTAAGGGAAACATTTGTGTCTACTTTGGCCAAAGAACATGGTATTACGCGATTGGAAGCGACAATATACAACTGTGCAATTGGAAGCTATGTCAGTGCGGAACGGGTGTATAAACCCTTAAAAGACTGTTTAACCTTATTGGAAGATAGTGTTATACTTCCTAAAGGCGCCAATGTACTCGGTACCACTTACCAAAATGTGGAGTAAGCTATCGGACAAGCTACAAAATAGCTGCTGTTTAGTGTATAATAACCTGCTACAGTACGTGTATTGGGGAATGGCAATACAAAGAAATTGACGGGCTTGCAAATTAAGTTGTCCAAAAACCAGAGGAAAAGGAAAATTGATAAAGTATGTGCTTGGCTTTTAGTTTTAACTATTTACCTGTAAATTATTTGGAGATAGTAGAGGAAGATGTCCAAGATAAAATAAAAATCTTACACAAGTGCTACATTAAAGCAGGTAGTACATATTTTACACAATCTGCCACACCATATTCTACAATTCCAAAAGAAATAGTAATTTCGGACTTGGGATTGATAGATACGCCTAACATTCGTCCAGAGGTTGTACGACAACGCGTAAATATTGGTAGTAAACTCTATCCGTTTACGCTAAAGGAAATTGCCCCATTATGTATACCATACGCTGTAAGTGGAAGGAAAAGACAACTGGAATTAGAGGAAATGGATGCAAAAAGGCGAAAATTGGACTACATGGAAAACACTGCGACAATACGCGATCAATACAAAGATGTGTTAGACAAAGAACATCTTATTAGAGAAAATGAGGAAGAATTAAAAGATTATTTTATGTGCCGATGGACTGACTTAGATACATCTGGTTTCTACAAGTTGTATGCATTTGCGGTTAGTAAGAAAGACTCTTTTAGTTATGTAGGCGTTCTTGCAGAAAAGGATGGTACTAAATCCGTACACCACACGCAAAGGGGGTCCGTTAAACATTGTATATTTGCCTAGTAAAGAACCTTTCGGATCATTTAAAACCGAGGGTCTTACAACCTATAACAACCATATATTCCCAAAAGTGGTGAATATGCAACTACACAACGGTGTGTGGGAGAAAAAGGATTTCCTCCAATACCGACAAGAAGAAGTCGATCAAGCTAACAAGATACGTATGCAGGATATAGTGGGAAAGCTGCGATTAAAAGATTGTCACAAGCTGCAAGAATTACACGAAGGAATGGATCTAGTTGTCGGCGGAATCAAAGACTTTAAATATAGAGGCAAACTTCGGTACATTTTACAATTCGAAAACCTAGACGGTCTCTATGTATCAAACTATTGGTTAGAAAAGGAGATAGAGGACTTGGGTATCGATTTAAATTTTAAGCTGCGAATAAAATTAGATAAAATTAAAGCCACTCCAAACAAACATAAAGAAAGGACTGTCTTCTGTGTATAACTTTGTATTAAAATTAAGTTTAAATGACCCCATGCTTGGCATTAAATATTTTAAATTTGTTATGTATAATGTCGGAATAAACATTTTATAATAGTATATAACATTGTTCTTTATTTATAAAAGGCTGTGACGTTACCACGAAATAGCAGTCGCACAGAGAGGGGGCGCATGGGCAGCGCGCATGGGCAGGGGTGCGTACGCGCAGGGGTGCGCATGGGCGGGGGTGTGCATGCGCAGGGGTGCTCATGGGCTGGGATGTGTCTGGGCGTACACGAGGGAAGCGGATGTTAACAGTCACCAAGCATCCAATTCTTTATTTGGATGGTATCGAGTACTTGCCTGCGTATGTATCCGGAGTAAAAAATACGATTTGCATACGCAGCTTATTAATAAAATTAGTTTATCGAGGGAAGATGACAAAAGGTACATCATTCCTAATAGTACAACAATCTACGCATGGGGGAGTAAAGATATAAGATAGTTGTTTATATTTGTATATATTAGTTTTAAGATTCCATAATTTTTAAGTTCTTCTCCCACCTTCCAAATCCTTCCGGCTTCTATCCTGGTTGACAGAGTATACGTGTTATCTCCACGTGGTATTCGCGGGACACGGCGGTTTTAGATTTCTTGGGCGATGGTTGGCTAAGGCATATGTCTTGGTTAGCGAAAAAGGTTTTAAAGATGGAGTTAAATAAAGATGGGTAAAATTAGTCTTTAAAACGCATAACTTTGTATGTGGATGGTCCTATTTAAAATCTGTTTACATATTTGGGGTCCCTAGAAAAATTTAATATTAGTTGATACCTAGCAAAATATATTTATCTTAAAAGAGTGACTACCCCGCGTATAATAAATACAATATAACACTTGTCAACAAAAAAGTTGTAGGGAAAATTAAAGACGTATTTAATGGGGATCCAGTATTAGAATTTGTTGGTAGTAATGTTAAGTCTTACTGTATTGTAGGCGAGAAAGATACGATTAAAAAGATTAAAGGGGTCTCACGAATTGTAGTTAAGTAAAACCGAGGGTCTTACAACCTATAACGAGCATATACCTCCAAAAGGAATGAACATGCAACTACGCAGCAGTGCGCGGGAGAATAAGAATTCTCTCCAATAAGAAATTAAAGTTTCCATGTACGTAGCACCAGCCATTGGGTAATGGTCGAAATGTGGAACCTATAAAGACGATTATTAATTGTGGTTTAGAAAAATAGTAGTTTTCGTGGACTAAATAAAATAGCTTAGACTGGTTAATGTATATGGTTACATATTCTCGTACACGTCCACAAACATCTGTTTACGTCCACAATGGCGATACCGGTAGTTTTGTTTAACAAATAGTAAGAAAATACGTCAGGTGTTAGTGCGTGAAGCCCATAGGATCGTTGGATTCAAAAAGAACGGTGCGTATGGTGGTCTCCGTTAGAATAATCGAAAGTGGTTAATCAATCGTATTAGATGTTTAAATAAGCGAAAGTGTAAATGCCTACATAAACAAAGATTTAATTATCCGACAAAAAGTACGCGATGTGCTACACTTATAAAGAAAGTATGGAATGGTGCTTTTTAGCGGCCCTAGCAGTAAAAAGGGTGACTGACTTTTCCAAGCAACTACAAGAATAGCAGTAGCGCAGAGAAGGGGTATGCATGTATTATACAGTTGCTACAAAATATGTTAGTTTACGCGTAGCTCGGATGTGTAATTGATCACGACTTAAAGATCCCTCGGAGGTTTAAAAATTCTCGGCCTATTGTCGTTTGAAAAATGTTTGTAAATTATCAGAACAGGAGCGGGTCGAAGTATAATGGATTATTGACTGAGTATTTTCTACCTTTTACGAGGGAATTAGAAGTTGACAGACATCGAGCATCTAATTCTCTATTTGGACGATATCGAGTACTTACCGGTTCTAGAAATCATTACATGCGGCCGACCGCTATGCGAAAGTGTAAAAGCCTACAGAAGCATAATTATCAGACGAAAAAGTGCGCGATGTGCTATAGAAAGTATACAAAAAATGGTGCTTTGCCCAGTCTTAACAGTAAAAAGGAGAGTGACTTTTTCTAGCAATTACAAGAATAGCAGTAGCGCAGAGAAGGGGTATGCATGTATTATACAGTTGCTATAAAATATGTTAGTTTACGAGAAGCTCGAACGTGCACAAATTAAATTTTAATCTATAATTAACCATGGTTGTAAAATGGAAATTAATGGTTAATTTAAATACTGCTAAGCATATACTTTCGCTTGGTGATTCATTTGGAAAATATTCAAGCCCACCATTTCCTAAAGTATGACGTAGAAGTTATTTAAAATTAAATTACTTTATTAGTAAGTATCCTGTAGACAGCAAGTTGGTATTTTCTTAGTAATGGTTTAAAGTGTTTTATTAAGTTTTTGGTTATAGTAGCACTGCATCTTCTACAGCACGACTTGCACACAATTTGTGTGCGTGTGCTATCACCCTTTGGATTTTTAATATGCACGCGATCCGTATAACATGGAAGACGTTTTCCGGTGTTTCTACTAACTGCATTCGCACCATCGACGAAGCGAACCAGGTGCATGCATTGACGCTAAATGTACTGGACGAGCAGCAAGGATTATGACGTCATTTAGTTCCCCGATGAATCCTCAACTTCGTTCGGTGTCTTCGGAAACCTTCGGTTTGCATTCTATAGGGTACATAAAGCAGGTGCGCAAGAGTAAACTCTTTAGTTATAAGTTAGTTCGCTTACAAGTCAAGTCTTATAGTGCGGATTTTGTTTTGTACTAAAATGGTACCTGCAAACGTTTTAAATGCGAGCTGTGTCACGTCTACTTTACCAGGAGGATGCTCTCAAACGGCACCAGAACAAATGTTGCGGTGTAACATCGTCCAAGGTTGCTTATACATCCGTCCGCAGCAAAGTACTTAAACTGTGAGACTTGCGGTATCGCTTTTACGAGAATGGGCAACTTACAGCGACACAAGGAAAACAGCACGGTATGTCATTAAGCCGTAAACGTTCAGCTCCGCCAGCTGTTAAAGGGCCTTGTACGAAACAACCACGAATTATGTGTAAAGTATGCGATTTCGAAATGGAAAAACTACCTATGCCGCACACTTAAGGAGCAACAAACATAAAATGCATCAGTTACCGCTACTAGCGACGATTGTGTAGAAATGGTTAGCACAGCGTTTAACAACCGTATGGCTAGCTATCGCATAAAGAACGCCAGTGTCGACGATGGAGTGCCCGAGTTTCTTTGGAAGCAGAAAGAGCGATTTATTCGATTAATTAATGAAAAAAGAATACAACATACAGCAGTAAAAGTCTATTGCGAACTCTACGGCGTTTACACCAAAATCGGGGAAGAGACTACCGATGTGAAATCCTTTAACACAAAAATGTGGTTATAACGTCTTCTAGTAATCTGGAAAATATGTACGAGGTCTTAAGCGAAACCATAAGAACAAAATCAGAGGAATTTGAAACATGCGGGTCCGGTTGGTCTTTGGAAAAGGTGCTCTATTTAGAAATAAATATTAATAAGTATGAGCCGATATGAGAAGTTCTAGGTTCAAAATAAAAATTGTGAATATGTATTTAGAAATGTGGTTTACAAAATTTAAACTGTATTAGTAAAAATTGTCTGTAATAAAAAGTTTTAAGAATGGTTTTAGATTTTCTTTTAGGTATAAGCTGCAGGAAAGTTATAATTTAGAGGGTGTGTAAAATGGTAAGGGTGGTCCTGTTTTAAATCTGTTTACAGATTCGGATTCTACATAAAATTCTAGCCTAACAAGATGTATTGCATGTATAAAAATTTATAAGAACGATCAAAAGTAGCTACAGGTAAGAAATCTTAAAATCAGGGTAGGTCCCTGGGGATGGCGTTATCTAAAAATTCTTAGAAATTCGGGTAGCTGAGAAAATTCTAATCTTAATTGATACCAAACAAGGTAGGTTTATCTCGTGGATGGAAATGTGGAGAAAGATTTATCTCGCAGAGGGTATATGTGTAACTTTGCAGGGCGTGGTCCGATTTCAAATCTGTTTGCAGATTCGTTGTGTAAAATTCTAAGCTAATTTAATGTATCGCATGTATAAAAAATTTATAAGAACGCTCAAAAGTCGCAACAGGTAAGAAATCTTAAAATCAGGGTAGCTCCTTGGGGTGATGCAATCGAAAAATTCCTAGAGATTCGGGTAGCTGAGAAAATTCTAATGTTAATTAATACCAAACAAGATAGGTTTATCTCAAAAGATGCATTGGCTAGACAAAGAAAACTATTTGGTTCAGATGAAAGATAAAAAAATGGCTAGTCGAAGAAAACTTTTTGGTTCAGATGAAAGATAAAAAAATGGCTAGTCGAAGAAAACTTTTTGGTTCAGATGAAAGATAAAAAAATGGCTAGTCGAAGAAAACTATTCGGTTCAGATGTGGGAGCAAATGAGGGATTCTCCTCATTTGCTCCTTATGGGGATTTACATGTAAATGTGGGAGCAAATGAGGGATTTGGGAGCAAATGAGGGCCCAAAATGCCTGATTTTACCCTACTGATACTTTTCAAATTTGGCTACATTTAGCAATTCAGAAAAACGGAGTCTACCTAGATCACTAAATCTTACTTCAATCTGATTGATTATAACATCTACAATTTCAAAAAATAGTGCTCTATATTTCTGAGGCCCAACTGGTAAATCCCGTCTTTGTCTATGGCTAGTAAAAGCCGTTGACTTATCGCGAACAGTTTCTAGAGAATCATAAATTTAATCTAAGAACACGCTATTTGATCTGAGTTTTTTAATTTTATTAAGAGCGATTGTAGTCTGGTTTTCGCGTATGTTGTATCAGTGAGTTTGTGTTGCAAAATAGAAAACGTCAGTTTGTTCAAAAATTAATTTATATACTTCTAAACAAAAAATAAAATCACTATCTTCTAAAAACTTTTTCGAACCTGACGCTTCCCGTACGCTAGTACTATCAAACTTGTCACTTTCAACGAACTAAAAACTTTTATTAAATTGCTTCTATTAGCAGAAACAATTAGCACAGCTCTTGATGTAAAGCTCCATCGCGTTGGAGCGTTAATTGGAAGTCTACGTGGATAGATTTTGTCTAATAAAGCAGTGCGCTTAGACGACTTAGTAAAAAACGAAAAAAATCCGGGTAACGTTTGAAAAAATATTCTGGCTTTTTTTATTGAATTGCAATCATTACTTAGCACTAAATTTAAAACGTGGGCAAAACAATGTGTAAACAAAGCTTGTGGAGCGACTGCTTTAATTTGTGCTTGTAGCCCGTTAAGGTGACCAGCCATAACTGCAGCACCATCACACGTGTGAGCAATAACTTTGTTCTTAAAGTCGAACTTAGCGAAATTAGCATTTAGAAATTCAAACAGGCAGTCTGAGGTTTTTTTGGTACTTACATTAAAAAATCCCATGGAACCCTCTACTACGATTCCATCTTTGATATACCTAATAATTACTGATTACTGGGATAAAGTCGATACGTCTGTGGTTTCATCGATTTGCCAAGAAAAATAATCGTATGATTCTATTTCAGAGCTAATATGTTCGTTTAAAACATGATGAAGCGATTCTATTAACTCGTGCTGAATTGTTTTTGAAGTATCTAAAAACACAGGCTTAGTGTCGCTATCGCCTTCAATAATTTTTTTTAAAAGAGGATCTCTTTTACCGAAAACAGATAAAAGTTCTAAGAAATTGCCTTTATTTAATGAAGATTCACTTTCATCATGTTCACGAAATGGTAGTTCGTGATAACTCAAATACAGGATTATCTACAATATCCCGGTTTTCTGACACTTGTTCATTATATCTTTTAATTTCAATAACACGTGTACTATCCAAAACGTTTACAATGTTTTGTTTACCCAAAAGATGTAATTTGCATTTGGTAGAAATGTGGTCTTCAGATTTTTCAAGTTTAGAAATTGACCGTGATAAATTTTTCATGTCCGAATAACCGGTTTTATACCATACTACTTCACTACTCGTAGAAAATAGAGCGCACGACCAGCAGAGCAATTTATTAATTTGTGTGCTACCAGACAACCACGAGCATTTTTGGTACCATAAATTACCAAATGCTCTATTTAGTTTTCCTGCATTGATTAAAGATTTGCTAATATCTGGGCAAGGTCTTGCTACATTTTTAATGTACAGGCTGCTCAACCCCCTTCACTGAATCTCGGTGAAATAGGGCATAAAATTAGAAAACAATGGAATGGGAACCGAGCTGTATACATGCTGTGTGAGAATTTCAGAAAACTGTGTAGGGTAGCTCAGATTATAAATAAGTGCAGGTACGTGTCCAACCAGTTTTGAGACGGAAAACCTAATGATGAAAAAATAAGCGCAGATAAATCTGATGATTATTATAAACATCTACATGTGTTGTTTGTGAAATATCTGCAACGAATGTTGACTATGCGAAAAGATATATTGGAAAAAATATTAAATCGGTAAATGTTTAAGTGCTGGGGGAACTTGGTGGTCACAGGCTGCTTACCCCCCTTCACAACCACTGAATGTCGGAGATATAGGGTGTATAATTGTAAAACAATAGAAGGGGAGCGAACTGCATCTAACAAGAAAGAACAGCGCCTATGATGAAAGACAACAAACATAGAACAAAAAGAAAATTGTTGAAAGCATATGTGTTGAGCACAGCACAGTATGCCTATGAAATACGGGCAGCCTGACAGAAAAACGGTAGCAGCCTTTTGAAATGCTGTGCTTCAGATGTATGAGGATGATAGCATGGACAGACAAAGTTAATAACAAATAGGTTATAGAAATAGTAGGGGAACAAGAATATCTGGGGGAAAAAATAGGAGAAATAAAAGGACAGAATACGTTCTAAGGCATTTTTGAGGAATAGTATGGGATATATTACAAGCAGAGATAGGAAAAAGGAGGTAGATGTAGACCTAGATCAGATAGTGATAGATGCAGACTGTGCAAATTTCAGGAAAATCTGTAGTTTAGTTCAGAATAGGAAAAAATGATGGTACGCTTCTAACCAGTTCCAGGACTGAAGACCTAATGATGATAATGAAAATGTAAAACTCTATGGAGATGCATAGAGTTATTGATGCCGTATTGTATCTTAGCAAGCAAGTGTTAGCATTTCGTGACGAAAGTGGTGTAGCTTCATAAACCGAGGTAATTTAAAAGAAGTGTTAGGATTCTTGTTATCAAGAAGTTCTCTAGAAATTCAAAATCATTTCAAGAAAATCAAAAATGTTTTTACGGGCCACTCAAAAACCATATAAAATAATGTTATTGGGTGCATTCTTACTATGAAAGTTTTCTGCCTTTCAGGTTAATGACATCACTGGCACAACTCAATCGCCTCAATGCTCCTTGATAATAAGATTTGTCGATTTAGAAGGTACAATAGTAAATCGTTTTTTGGGTTTCCACGACGTGAGTGCTGATAGGACGTCACAAATATTACATAATATGCTAAATACCATTTTAAAGAAAGTTCAATATTGTTACGTGCCAATCAAATTGGCCCTTAAACATGTTATTAGGTTAATTTTGATGTGCGGGAGTTTTGCGCCATATTTTCAAAAGACGCGGTGCGTGGAATTTTAAAAGACTAGGCGCGTATTTCCGCTACGTCATAGTGCATTTGCGCAGATCGCACGACGCTAGAGGGTTGAACGAATAACTTTCGCGGACGTGTAAAAGACAAAGAGAGTGGGGACAAGTGTTTCCGTGACGCTCTTAAACGTGGCTGTTTTTTGCCTGATCTTCGAGTGGAGTGGACGCTTTGAGGTATCGTATCGTGCCTTATCTTTACCTATGTAGATATCCTGCCTAATTATCTTTGTTTGTCGCCCTTACCTTGTTCCTAATCCGATCCCTGCATAGGTAGGTAATCTGCAACCTAGGCGAAACGTACTCCACGACCTTGGACGACGAACTCATGATTGCCGTAGCTGGCGGGAGCGCTTGAGGGAACGTTGGCAGGAGTCACCATCTTTAACTACCGTAAAAAGGGCCAGCATGCCGCCCTTATGGATGTGCTGACGCTGTCTTAACCTACCCCGAAGGACGATAGGTGCTCTTCGTGGAAATCTGGACCTATCATGTGAGTAAATTCTGTATTATTTATTGCCTTAATTTTGTGTAAATTTTCCGGTTATGGCGCAATATAATTTTGTGCATTGGTGACGTCATTGGTAGTTGGCAACGCGGAATCTGTAATAAGGTTCGCGCTTACATCCGCCAGGAACGTTGCTCGCTTTCTTATTCATTGCGCTTGCGCGATGTATTTATGAACTCTTAAACTGTATTACCGACTTCGTAAACTGTTTTATCGACTTTTAAATTGGAAGAACTATCACCATCTAAATTGTAATAGTATATAGATAAGTTAATAAGACAATAATGCGATGGAGCAAGTGTCATGTTTGACCATCTTGATGGACTTCAAAGAAAGTTCAAAGAGAAACCCTGACAAGCTGTGTTTGTACATTGCCTAACGCATCGTCTTGACCTTGTGTTACAACAAAGTTTTAAACAAAGTAGTATATTTTTCGCAAGTTTTGGTGGAATTCTTATGTTTTTGCATAACTCAGCAAAGCGATCTTATGTGACTGCCCCAACTGCAAAACGTATACCGATCCGTACGTGGCGAGGAACCTTGAAATAATTGACTTGAAACAATTTGTCTCTAAACTTTACCCATGTAGTATGGATATCAATTGAAACTGTTTCGTCCCATGAGACTTTTTGCAACCACAATTTAGCGATTATAACGCTAGCACAACCCAAGAGATCAAATGTTTGAGAGATTGCTGACAGTATCGATCTTTTCGTGCTGGAATTATAAATTTGAAGTGTGGAAATATTATAAATTAAATTATCTGAATGACATAACCATAATATACCAAATGTTTTGGAATTTTCGTTAGGACTTAATTTTAAGATATTGGATTCAGAAAGATTGCAAAAGTTTGCTAGGAACTTCGGCTCGTTACAAATCCATTTTCTTAGCTGAAA
The DNA here is from genome assembly GCA_036346225.1 of Platerodrilus igneus. Classification (NCBI taxonomy): domain Eukaryota; kingdom Metazoa; phylum Arthropoda; class Insecta; order Coleoptera; family Lycidae; genus Platerodrilus; species Platerodrilus igneus. The sequence goes on from JARFIW010000385.1 coordinate 7,172,147, forward strand.
ACTTGCTTGTAAAATATCTTAAGCTTGTTGACAGTGAATAAGTAGTTTAGAAAGATCGTCATTTGCTGTTAATAAATCTTCAACGTAGAAGTTGTTTGCGATAATTGAAGATGTTTCTGGATATTTCTCACGATTATCGATTGAAAATTGAAACAAACACCTAATTGCTAGAAAAGGTGCTGAAGTAGTGCCATATCTACCCGTATTAAACTGATATACAGATGGTGGCTGGGATAAATCTTTAAGCCAAATCATTTGTTGCAATGACCTTTGATCCTTGTTGATCCAAATCATTCTGTACATTTTTTCAATATCTGCTGATGCAACATACCTGTCTCGTTTGAGACGAAGTAGTATTGCAAAAAGATCTTTTGAATTATAGAACCGACCATTTGACAATCATTAAATGACCAGCCAGAACTAGAAGAAGATGAAGCATTAAAGACTACACGCAATTTTGTAGTTACGCTACTCTCCTTTAATACACCATAATGTGACATAAAATATTCGATTTCATTTGAACCAGAATTTTTGCTGAAAACTGCACTCCCCTTTTCGTGATGTGACCCATGGATTCATATTCTTTCACGAACCGAGTATACATTTCTTTCAAGTGAGGGTTGCCTTGAAGTTTGCGATCTAAACTGTAAAATCGCTTTATCGCTATTTCTTTAGAATCGACCAAATTATTAAAAGAATGTTTTAGATGTATGGATACAATAAAACGTCTATCCGGATCTCTTGTGAAATGTGACCTGAATTGGGATTCAGTTCCTTGTTCCTCCTGAGAATATACGATTTTGTCAGAAGGACTTTCTTCCATGTTCCAAAACTCTGAAAGATAGTCCTTTTAGGAGACCATAAACCAGTGATAAAGTTGCAAATCGTATGTCTTTTCGTTAACATGTTTGATGAGTTACTAAAAACGCCAGCCACAATCCAACCAAATTTTGTTTTGTGTAAGATAGGCTTGCCAGTACCCAAATGAATTTGTCCGACACATAATAGTTGCCAGAATAAACCTGCACCAATAAACATGTCAACCTTAGAGGGCAGATAATATGCTGAGTCGGTCAAGCGAATATTTTGAGGAATCTCGAGAGAATTCACATTAAGTTTGTCATTTGGCGTAAGATCGCAAATGACTGGGATTACAAGACATAAAGTTGAAGTCTGAAATTCGTTGTGTCTTGCCCGTATGTTGACATTGCATCGATGCCTTACGGGAGACGATACTTAACCAATGCCCTGAATTAAAATGTTATTAGGGTGCAAGTCTGTATCTAATAAATTGCATAGTTGTTTCATTATGTAATTGCTTTGTGAAGCACTATCTAGTATTGTTCTACAGTCTTGTACATTTCCATGTTTGCCTACTGCTTGAACAACTACGGTTAACAATAACGTATGTGCAACATTTGCTCCATTGTAATTTGAAAGAACGACACTGTTTGTTGCTGTTATTTCTTTTTGAAGAATTTGTGAATTCGAATCGATATGAAGTAATGTACAATGCTTGTTTGGATATTTTTTACATGTGCCAAATTTGCATAGATTGGCACTGTGTGAACTACCTAGACAATTCAAACAAATATGCAATCGTTTGCAGATTCGATCCTCGAATGTTAGTTTCAACACGCCTCGTGTAAAATTTCCTTTCCTCATACAGGTTTGATTTTCTAGGGACTTTCTACCACCCTGAAATTTTTGACTGGGTATTTACGTTTATCTTCGTTTAATGCGTTTCCTCTTCAATTATAATTTAAATTACCTTGCCGTCTAAATTTTGTGTATGTGTCGTCCAGTTACTACATCGTTCGAAGATTACTTAAATCTAGCAAGTTTTGGTTGTTACAATTTATGGAGATGTGCGAGATCTTTGGTTTTTCCTCCAATCTGGTTCACATAATCTACTAATACCGCCGGAAGATTCAAGGGAGCACCTGTTAAACTTTGAGTAATTTATTTGTTTAGTTGAGTTACAAAACTACAGGTATGAGATTAAAAGTTTTATTAAATAGTTTCTGATATAAATAAAAAGGCGATTGAGCTTTTGTTTGAAAATAATCAGATCTGCTTTTAAAACTGTATTCTAAAGTATTGATCTTGCATGTAAGATGCGAATTTATTTAACTTGTGTAAACTAATAATATGTAAATTTTGGTTAACTGCTCACGTATTCTGTGACATAAGGGTTTTCATGAAACTGCTTGTGATAAGAGTTCTATACATAAAAGGAATCAAATTTTCTTTTACTTTTTATTACTTATGTGAAAAAATAATTACCTATGTATTTTCTTTTAACGCATGTCGATAGTCAAAATTTTGTCTTATTATATATCTGTTAGCATTAATGAAAATGAATATTAGAACATATGTATAAAGTGTCTAAACTAGATACGTCATTATTTGTACTTCATACGTACGTTCGTAAAAATGATATGTGTTTAAACAAATGCCTTACCTGGACGTAAATATACAAAATTTTCTTTGAGTATAATTTTTTTTATTTAACTATTTAAGCAAAAGTTAAGTTATTGTTTCTGTTTAACTTTATCTAGATATCTTTGCCTCACTCTGAGATTTAAGTCTTTTGCGTTCACCGCAACCGATGAAGGTCGATGCTAGTCCCGCCAGAATATTTCTTATATTCTGCATGTTCACCCATCCTTTTACTACCCGTAAAAAGGAATGGTGCAGGTTTTTTTCCAAAAAACGCTTCTATCAAATTTATTTATACAGAAACTATAATTGGTTTTAATAACAGGTACGTTATATTTATTAACGACTTGAGATCAAAAAATAATCAAACTTCAATATTACTAATTAATTAAATTAAATTAAATTAAATCAATAACTAATATTTACAAATGAGTAGCTTTGAACCACTAACAATGCTAAAGTTATGAAGTTCTCAGACTGACTGGTCATCTTGGGCTCTTGAAAGTATTTATGCTATCCCTGGGCTTACATCACTTATGAGAAATGCAGATCTCATGTCTGCTATTTCTTGATACAATACAAAGTATTACATTTTATTAATCTTAATTCTAATAATTGCTGTCTTATTGTCTACTGTGACCTGCACCTACAGTGTCATGTTACGTCTCGAATGCAAAGTACTGTTTTCGTTCTCATGTCTGGTTTGTGAACTTTAAATATACATATATATATATATATATATATATATATATATATATACATATATATTAATTTGGGGGATATGTAACTCGCCTATCTAAGGATGTCGCACTGGACTGCTTTCTAAGAGAAAACCGCATACCCTTTAAAACTTGCTTGACACTTAGTGACAACTACGTATTCTCTAGCATAAAACAATAGCTTAGTTGAAAGTGACATGACAACGGTATTTAACTTAAAGTAGCAGTGAATGTATATTTTTAGATATACAGTAAGAGTATATTTTACAAAGAATTTAGACATTAATTTATACATGTAATATGTTGTGTACTGATACTATGGGAATTCTTTCTACAATGAAAAATATTTCAAGTCATTCTTTTTTATTCATTCTGATATCGTTAATTTCTTGAGAGTTTTTTACAAATGAAATAAATACGCAATATGGTAGTTAAACAACGCCTAGTGAAGGCGCGCGTGAAAATGATTTAATAGTGAAAACGTGTACCTACAAGACATTAACACGTTACAGGAAATTTATTGTCAGTGTTGTACAAACAACGGTAAGGCAAGATTTTTGGAGTTATAAAAAACAGCGTGTGCTTGAAAAGCGTGACAAAGGTCAGAGGTGTTCCTCGTAATGTTGAATAAAGCAATGGAAAGAGCATAAAATAAAATGTATTAGATTTTCTTAACGATTTCTTGTATTAGCTTAGTTTCAAAGAGCTTTGTTAGATAAAGATTTTAAAAAGATGCTACAGAGTGTAGAAAAATGTAATTTTTAGTTTGTCGTTTTTCGAACAGAAAAATACTTTTATGAATGAGATATTCGCATAAAACGATACATATATTGTAAGGCGAAATATTTTATAAAAAAATAAAATCGGTTTTTAATATTTTAATTATAATTATTCTTCTATCTAGAAATTTTAGCAACCCCTGTCGTGTGATATCACTAACAATACTTTGGTAGTAGACCATTTTTCGCTACGATTAAAAATACTTAAACAACATTTGCCAGACTGGCTCAGTTCACACATAATAGCAACTTTATCCATACCGTTTTACTTTTAAAGAATGTGCGACAATTAAACTTAACGTAAGAATTTTTAGTTCGATGCCAAATTTGTACGAAGAAAAATTAGTGGTTTGAACCCGTTTATTATACTCAGTATATTCAAAGAATTTTAATTTATATTATATTTATATTTATATTATATTATATTATATTATATTATATTTATATTATATATATATATATATATATATATATATAATTCAATTAAGATTAGATTTTGGCTTTTACTTCGTCCAAATGTCATAAATTTTTTTTTTTTTTTTTTTTTTTTATCAAAATGCCAAAGTCATTTATTAATAACTGACGTTTCGGAAAATATGTTTCCTTACACTTAGTTCTATAATTAAATGGTTAACATCTTTGGAGAATTTCTTAAAAACTATACTTACATTTATTAAACTGTTGGTTTTTATGAAATTTTGTGTTGAATGTAATTTGTATTGGTTTTGTTTTGTTTTACTAACTACGTTTTTAATACTAGAAATTACACAAGTGCTAATTAACAATAAAAAAATTAAAGATGTTGTTACTTATAAATTATATAAAATTATGATAATCTACTGAAACATTATAATTAATAAAAATATTATCATTTATATACAGTTCTATATTACGTTCTAATGTGTTTGTATGTGAGCGTGTGTGTGGTGTGTGTGTGTGTGTGTGTGTGTGAGCGTGTGTGTGTTATTTATATAATATTTAAAATAAATTATAATGTGGTGTGTGTATGCATGCAGTTTGTGTGTGTGTGTGTGTGTGTGTGTGTGTGTGTGTGTGTGTATCTTTTTAGACTGCTTTAATCAATTTAAATGGTGTTTAATACTTTTCATTTAGGGAAAATAAAAATGCATAACTTTTGTGCAGGTTATCTATGTCATTTTTAAAATTAATTGTGTTGATTTGTTTTTGGATATGGTAGCTTTCTAAAAATAATCTGTTTTTGTATATACTTTCTGTATCTAATATTTTCGCGTTGTCAAAATCTGCTTGGTGTTGATATTCATTTAAATGTATAGTAAGGGCGCATGATTTTTTATTTAATTTTTGGTCACTTTTATGTTGTATTATTCTGTTCTTTAGCCACTGTTTGGATTGTCCTATGTATTGTTTATTGCAGCTACAGGGGATGCTGTATATGACATTGCTTTTTAGTGATTTTGGGATATTATCTTTGGTCCTGGTAAATATGTTCTTAATGCTATTTTCATATTTAGTCGAAATTTTTATTTGTGGAGTTTCTAATAGTTTTATTAAAGATGGTGTTAGTTGTTGTATGTATGGAAGTGTTTTGTATTTGTTAAGTTCAGTTCCTATGTGTTTTTCTGGATGTATTTGTTTAGTTTGAAAAATTAGTTTATTTGTTAAAGATTTAGGATATCCATTGTTTAGTAAAGTTCTTTGTAGTTGTTTAAGATTAGTTGCAAGGAAAATGGGGTCGGAAATTTTTGAAATTCTGTTTTTTAAAGTTAGGGCAGTATTTATTTTATGTCTGAAAGTATGATTTGAGTTAAAATTGAGGTAGCGGCCGGAATTTGTTGGTTTTTGGTATGAATCAAAAATAAGTTTATTATTAGAATCTCTAATGACGATCGTATCTAAAAAAAACAGTTACCGTTATTATGACACGCACACAATACAACACCTTATCAGAAAAATTATTGAACGATACAACCACTTATAAAAAACTAAACAAAGATCCCACATTCACAATTCAAAAGAATGTTAACGACCACATTAAGTTATTAGAATCTAAAAAGATGATCACAAAACAACAAAAGCAGGAACTCACTCAAAATAATTCCATTGCAGGCAGATACTACGGACTTCCAAAGATCCATAAACCCGAATTATCACTTAGACCTATAATCTCATCTATCATGACACCAACATACAACTTAGCTTCCTTTCTATCAACAATTTTAAGTAATGCATTCCCCATTGAATCCAGTTACAGTATCAAAGATTCCTTTACATTTGTCGAACGCTACAAACTATATACTATCCCAAACGAATTTATTTTAATATCATTAGATGTCAAGTCTTTATTCACTAACATACCAACAGATTTAGTTATCAGCATCTTGAAAGAAAAGTGGAGTACTATTGAAAAACATTGTAAGTTTTCACTTGATCTGTTCATCACATTTTACATTTCAAAATAATTTTTATCTACAAGTATCTGGTACACCAATGGGTTCCCCGATCTCACCAATACTTGCGCAATTAGTAATGGACAATGTTATCGAAACCATAAAACCACAATTACCCTTCAAACTAGAATTCATCGTGAAATACGTAGATGACATAATTTGCTCTATCCCAAAAGACAAAATCGAAGAAACTAATATAGCATTCAACAATTTCCATCCAAAACTTCAGTTTACCACAGAAACAGAAATCAACAGAAAACTGAGTTTTTTAAATACGATCGTCATTAGAGATTCTAATAATAAACTTATTTTTGATTCATACCAAAAACCAACAAATTCCGGCCGCTACCTCAATTTTAACTCAAATCATACTTTCAGACATAAAATAAATACTGCCTAACTTTAAAAAACAGAATTTCAAAAATTTCCGACCCCATTTTCCTTGCAACTAATCTTAAACAACTACAAAGAACTTTACTAAACAATGGATATCCTAAATCTTTAACAAATAAACTAATTTTTCAAACTAAACAAATACATCCAGAAAAACACATAGGAACTGAACTTAACAAATACAAAACACTTCCATACATACAACAACTAACACCATCTTTAATAAAACTATTAGAAACTCCACAAATAAAAATTTCGACTAAATATGAAAATAGCATTAAGAACATATTTACCAGGACCAAAGATAATATCCCAAAATCACTAAAAAGCAATGTCATATACAGCATCCCCTGTAGCTGCAATAAACAATACATAGGACAATCCAAACAGTGGCTAAAGAACAGAATAATACAACATAAAAGTGACCAAAAATTAAATAAAAAATCATGCGCCCTTACTATACATTTAAATGAATATCAACACCAAGCAGATTTTGACAACGCGAAAATATTAGATACAGAAAGTATATACAAAAACAGATTATTTTTAGAAAGCTACCATATCCAAAAACAAATCAACACAATTAATTTTAAAAATGACATAGATAACCTGCACAAAAGTTATGCATTTTTATTTTCCCTAAATGAAAAGTATTAAACACCATTTAAATTGATTAAACCAGTCTAAAAAGATACACACACACACACACACACACACACACACACACACACAAACGCATGCATGCATACACACACACCACATTATAATTTATTTTACATATTATATAAATAACACACACACGCTCACACACACACACACACACACACACACACACACACCACACACCACACACACACGCTCACATACAAACACATTAGAACGTAATATAGAACTGTATATAAATGATAATATTTTTATTAATTATAATGTTTCAGTAGATTATCATAATTTTATATAATTTATAAGTAACAACATCTTTAATTTTTAAAATTTAATTTTTTTATTGTTAATTAGCACTTGTGTAATTTCTAGTATTAAAAACGTAGTTAGTAAAACAAAACAAAACCAATACAAATTACATTCAACACAAAATTTCATAAAAACCAACAGTTTAATAAATGTAAGTATAGTTTTTAAGAAATTCTCCAAAGATGTTAACCATTTAATTATAGAACTAAGTGTAAGGAAACATATTTTCCGAAACGTCAGTTATTAATAAATGACTTTGGCATTTTGAAAAAAAAAAAAATTTATGACATTTGGACGAAGTAAAACCCAAAATCTAATCTTAATTGAATATTAATAACGTCCAGAAACAAAGAATTTATTATATATATATATATATATATATATATATATATATTATTTTAAGTATGCCATACACATCATAAATTGCATTGCCTCCCACTTTAATTTAAGATATTGTGTATGTACTCAGACTAGTCAAAGTTTTCTAAAATCTGTCTATGGTTGTGTAAATTTATACACTCGAGGGTAAGATGAAAAGTTCTCGGCCTGACACAAAGATGGCGTTCCAATCAGCAAAAGTTTGTGCTTCCCGCTTGCGTGCACATGTCATTAGTTCGTATAACAAGTTTCAACTTGTTATCTCAAGTAGTTTGTTTACACGAATTTTTTCAAGCAGACATCTTATGCGTGTTTCCTTAAGATGGATAAACTTGAATATCGTGCGACATAAAATTCTTTTTACGGAGACCCTGCCACTTCCCTGTCAATCGTTAAAAAGTAGGCAGCTGGATTTAAACGTGGTTGCACGTCTCTCGAATATGACCCACGTGAAGGACGACCAAAAAAGGGAACCACACCGGAAACGATCGAAAAAGTGCACGATAACGTGTTGGACAATAAGCGAGTGAAAGTGAAGAATATAGCTGAGGCTGTAGGGATATCGGACGAAAGAGTGCGAAACATCTTACATAAAGAGTTAGGGATGCAAAAGCTCTGTGCAAAATGGGTGCCGCATTTGCTGATTGCCGATCAGCAAATGCGAAAACGAGTTTCGCAGCAATGTTTGGCCCGTTCAATAAGGATCCGAGCGATTTTGTGCGGCGATTTGTCACTATGGATGAGACATGGGTCCACCATTAGAAGCCAAAAACGAAACAGCAGTCGAAGCAGTGGATAGAAGCCGATTGTTCAGCGCCAAAGAAAGCGAAGTCGATCGCATCTGCCGGAAAGGTGATTGCCAGCGAGTTTTAGGATGCGAAAGGGATCCTGTTAATAGATTACCTTGAAAAAGGCAGAACAATTACAGGCCAATATTACTCCACCATTCGTGACCAGCTAGATGCCACAATTCGCGAGAAGAAGCCTGGCTTGAAAAAGAAAAAATCATCTTTCGCCAAAACAACGCACCTGCACACAAGGGTGCGTTGGCGATGGGAAAATTGACGGATCTGGGGTACGACTTGCTCGACCATCCCCTCTTTTCTCCTGATTTGGCGCCCTCAGACTTCTATCTGTTCCCAAACTTGAAGAAATTTGTTTCTGGGAAGCGCTTCATGTCCAAAGTTGAAAGAGCTGTAGACGAATATTTTCACAGCCTTCCAGACTCTCACTTCCGAGACGGAATACTGATGTTGGAGAAACGCGGGACCAAGTGTGTCGAAGTTAAGGGGGATTATGTCGAAAAATAAAATCATTTGTTTTACTGAAAATTGCAGTCTTTATTGTAGGCCGATAACTTATCACCCTACCCTCGTATAATGTCACCCAAATCATGTAGGTTGATAAGCTAGTACAAGATATATGAGTACCGAGCAGGATATTCCATTACTAAATTAAATCGAATATATATTCATACAATGAAATTTCACAGCAATTGCTATGATTAAATAGATAGAATGTTTATCAAACTTGAAGAGGTTACAATTGTAGTTGAATTTACTAAGCTTGTCATCCGGTATTAGTTAATGATAACCAATGGTTCCTAGTTTCTTCAAAATAGCAATGTACTAGGTAATTGATATCCCACCAATTTAATTAATTTCCATTTCTAACTTAAGGATTCGGCTGCCGTAAACAAAAGCACAGTAAGTGCCAAAACGTAAATTTGTAGAAAATTGCAATTTTCTAAAGATACCTAGCCTTTATGCTTTGAGATTAATAAAAAAATTTTAAATGCTCATTTCAAAAACTTTTCCTCTTAGCTATTTGCTAGTAGTAGTTGTGCCTGAATGATTTGTACGGTATTCAAAGGGCATAGTTTTTTTGGTTTTATATAGTTGTTTCAAAGATATTTACATGATAATTATTTTACAAAACTAACAAGAGGGCTTACTGGGCTTCTCATAGGAAATATTTTAAATATTTGGAGAACAGTTGTTGGTAAACAAAACAGTAAGTACTGTTAGACGTTTTAAAACAGTAATTTAAGATGCTGAAAATCGTTAACGGCCCACGCAGGAAACTAAATATTTATTCACATAAAACAAAAAGTTATAAATCATTACCAAAATGTTTGGACACGCATCTGAATTCTATACTGGTTTCCTCTATCTCCTCAAGATCTTTAGACTCATCGGACTCCTTTGAAGGAAACCAAAACCTTTTCCTGTTTGTATATAAGAATAACATTTATCAATTTTAACTAGTTGAAAAGTTTTAGTAAGAAAAATAGCAGTACCATTTTATACAAGTTGGCTGTTTTAGAGTTTATACTTGCACTTATTCAATTATATTATTAAAGTAAAACACCAAAATAAATAGTAAAGTACCTAGTACATTCTTTTAAACTGGTAATTAAAAACCGGAATTTCTCAATAGAATACCAAATTAGAAAAACATCAATATTAAAACCATTTAAAATTAGTGGAAGATGATTTACTTAGTCGTGTAAGGTGTCGTATTTTTTATAATCCAACCATAAAAATGCAAAATTTCATGAAATATAAATAAGAAAAGTTTCAAAAAGATAAAGTAATAATTGATTTCGATTCCCCAGGAAAATTCTATGCTAATTTGTATTTCGTGTAACCTACACGATGGGTTTATCTCAAAAGACAGAGCAATAATGTTTAGAAATAGATTAAAGATAAACCCTATATGGTTTGTAAAAGGTTTATCTGTAAATCAGTAAGGGGTCGTTCGATTTGAAAAAAATTTCGAAGGATTTGAGAACCTGAGGAAAAACACAATAATAATTGATATCTTACACGACGTAGTTATATTTAAAATACTGCTAAGAGTAATTCTTTATAATATTCTAAAAATGGTGTTGGTGGTTAAATACAAACAGGTAAAACCTACTATAAAACAATTATAAGCGTCACTTCCTGTCAAGACTTGCATATAACGCCAACTAACATAATAAGGAACTGCGCACGCTCGGCCATCGGTATAAAAGGCGAGGGAGCCATGTTCCATTGCATTAGTCGGTAAAGTATTGTCGATTTTGATCAAAATTACAAGTTAAAAATGGGTTTTTTCTTGTGTTGACGTTGCAAGTGATGTGCTAGTGCCACAATTAAATATCAACCAACTAGTTGGTAAGATAACCTATAGGTTAGGCGAATTTCCACCAAATTCTCACCACCATATAATAGAAGTTAATTTTGATTTATATGGTGGTTTTCAACCTGTCATCCAAGTTATTTGCTGAAGTGGTATGTGTGCAGATTCTACGATAACATTCTCATACTTCGATTGGAAGAAATTGTGTACCTTTCAAGTGAAATTTCAAATTCACCAATTTGCTCAAGACTCAAAACAAGTGGTTTGACTACTAGAGACGACGTTGTTGACATACAATTGGATCAAGATTTCAAATTGCAGCTGAGCACAGCCTTTAATAGAAGTATATGGCTGTTGAACAATTTTGAAGAAGAGAATTTATATGATATGGAAATTATGAAAGATCGAAAGGTTATTGTGCTACCTGCGTACTAGTGCATCAAGCTATTAACTTTGCGAGAATTAATCTGTGTTAAAATGGCTGAGTAGAGGTGTAGAAACTTTCCAGATTTTTACGAAAAATTTGTAGGTGATTTAAAAATGTATGTGGAAATACAACGGACGAGGAAAGGATTTAAACGTTATTAGAGGGAGAAAACCGTGCCAGTATTTCTCTGTCTAATGATTGAAGCAATTTAAACTACTTAACAGTGTTGGAAATTATTAAATGTTACCCCATCCAATACTTAGAAGATGCGACTGCGAGGCAATCGCTTGCGCAAATGTTTAGAGATTTGGCTATCCCAGATTCGCCAGACTCTAGTTACCACAGTGTTGTATAGATGTTATCAATACATGTATATATTTTATTAAAAACATAATATTTCTTGATAAAGTTTGTTTCACTTATTTTGTATCGCCAACATTAGCAAAAATTATTAATAGACGTATTAAACTATCTTGTTTTTATTCTTAGGTCTATAGTGGTGTAACCGATAACTGCATTCCTTTTAGCGTCACCAAATATGTGGTTAATAGTATGGAAAATTGAACGGGAATTTTTCAAAATGAGTAGTAAGGTCGACGACAATTTTTAATTCTGGTAAATACAATTAATCGCCTCGTAGGAATATTTGAGTTTCACTTCCAAATAATTTACAAAACTGACCTCGTCATGTATTTAAAACAAATTAAACTTTACACTAATTAACTGCGCATACAAATGAGATACAACTTTCGCTCGGTGATTCATTTGGAAACTTAACAAACATAATACCAAAAATATTACGTAGAAGTTATTAATTAGTAGAGCTAAGTCCTACTGTATTGTAAGCGAGAAAGACACAATGAAAAAGTTTAAAGGGGTATTACGAAGTGTAGTTAAGGACATTATTGTAAATAGCTTTAAAGACATTGTACATAATAATTCTGGTGCCCTTGTGCATAGCATGGTGTGTATTCGAAGTCATAAACATCAACTTTTCACGCAGTTAATTAATAAAATTAGTTTATCGGGCGAAGATGACAAAATGTACAGTACTTTCCAGCACCTTGAATAAATAATAACCCCAAGCAATTATGTGTCGATTTCTAATGTACGGCATTGAAACATATATCTTGTATACCTCAAAAACACGCAGTCAATAATATAATTAATAGAAAGTTCATTGGAAAGAAATTATACACTGCTTTCACATGTAATTCTGGCGATGATGACGTTAAACTCAACCTTTCCATTTATATATTAAAAACACATTACGTTGAAATGTTTTACATTATTCTAAAAACAGAACATTACTATTTGAAAATATTTTTAAACATCAAACAGTTATGGGTTATAAAGGGCTAGACCGTTTATGAAAATGTTTTTAAATATCAAACACTTATAGGTTATAAAGGGCTAGACCGTTTAAGAAAATGTTTTTAAAAATCAAACACTTATGGCATATAAAGAGTTCATTTCTATAATTTCGATTCGCGCAATACTTTTATACCGATTTTAATAAGTTTGATATTAGGTATAAAGGTACAATTCTCCCGAGAGTGGTCCTATTTAAAATCTATTTATAGATTTGGGTTCCCTAGAAAAATCTAATATTAATTGATACCAAACAAGATATATTTATCTCGAAAAAAACAATCTTTGATATGTTCAATTGAGGGTATGCCTGTAAAACGGTAAGGGGTAGTCGGATTTTAAATCTGTTTACAGATTCGGATTCAGAGTAAAATTCTAGATTAATTTGATGTATCGTATCACTTAAAAATTTATACGGACGGTCAGAAATCGCTGCTGGTAAAAAATCTTAAAATGAGCGGAGCTCCCTGGGGGATGATGCTATCTAAAGAATTCCTAAAAACTCAGTTAGCTGAGAAAAATCTAATATTAATTGATACCAAACAAGATATATTTATCTCAAAAGATTAAATGGCCAGTCGAGGGAAACTATTTGGTCCAGATGTGTGTGGAAATGTGGATGCTGGTGGAAATGTGGCGGCCGTTCGTCACTAAACCATCTACTCTTTTCACCACTGTTATGCAAATAGCAGCAAAGCAACATTTTTGAGGTTGTAAGAAAATAACAATTTAACCTTAGAATAAATCCGAGAATGTGAATTGGATTTGCAAGCTGCGTGACAGGGATCAAAAATATAGAATAATCCAAAATATTCCAAAGTGGAATACATTAGGCTTTCCTAAGGACTTCTTGTACCAGTCTAATTTCAGAGCGTTGATGAATACAAACTGTGCGAGAGAAGAAATATTGTCTTCTTTATCTCTTACCAAGATAATAAAAAACCTCAAGGTAGCTACTTTGGGTATTGTCAAATACCTCTAAATACCGATATTAAAATCCCGTTGAAACAACAGAATATTTGCAAGGGCTGAAGGTAAATTAACTTCAGACCTATTTATGCAGAACTTCATTAATTAAAGCAAACCGAAAGTGTACGAAACTAATAATTTGGAGATATACTTAATAAAGCTCCTTGCCTGTTTAAATCTAAGAGAGGAGATTTTTATCCAACTTTGTAATCTTGAAACTTTCAGAATAGCATTATAATTTTAAGACCTTTAGTGGAAAGGAGTGCTTTTAAAATTTAAATTAAATTGAGTCTTGTCCGTGTCACTCCCAAACAATCTAAAGTTTCCTGCATAAAATTTTAATACGAAAATTTGTGCATACAACTTTTAGTTTTGTTGAGTATTTAATTTAATATTGAAATTAAAGTAATATAGTGATTATGTTCAAGAATAATATTATAACTAAACCTGAAATTAACAGACCTTATGAAATAGTTCTTGTACAACCTTCTCCAAGACGGAACGTTAGTAAAGCTGCGCTCATCATCATGAATTCGCTTTCTTTTGTAATAAGTTTTGGAGTATTTGAAAACTATTTTCTTATTTAAAAATTTATTCTTTTACTGCCACTATTTGAGTAATATTTTTTATAATAGTATTACTAACAAAATGCACAAGTAAAACCTAAAGTTGTAATTACTAGTACGGTTTACGATTATAACATAGTAGCAATTTCAGAAACTTGGTTAAGTATTGACATTGGTGGCATTACACTTGATGCTTGTCGGTATAACTTGACAAGAAATGATGGAGGTTCAAGGGGAGAGTTGGCGTCCCATTTAATATTAGACAATGGATTGCCTTTTCTGTGTTAAATAATAATAATAACATGTACTTTGAGAATTTGAGGATATCGGTAAAGATTAGTAACACACGAGTGGCGTTTGGAATTATTTATCACTTTAATTGGAGAAAATCTAACAAATTTTTCAATCTCCTTGAAGACTTTTGCAGCTGCTTCGTCTCTATATGTTTAATCTATTTTACTGTACTGGTGATTTTAACACAATTATGTTACATTTTAATAATTTTATTGCTAATATTTCACAACGCATTTAACCTGAAGCAATTAATTACTGAACCTACTAGAGTATGCATCAATTCTGCTACATTAATTGATCTATCTTAGGTGCCTATACAGGTGCGTGCTGGCCCACCGGGAAAAGGGAATATCCCGCTGGGCCCTCCACAAAACAATAAAAGGGACCCCGGATTAATAAATGACACTTCAATTATTAAAATCGATCCTGTAGAACGCTAGATTTAGTTCTAAAAAGAAATGTCCTACTCGAGTATTATTATAAGTGCACGATTCTTAGATAAGGTACTATAAAAGTTAAAAGTATAAAATGGACCTATCTTTTATTTGATAGGTACTTATATTTGCAACAAGATCCAAGACACTAGACACATCACATGAAATGTTATAATTATTGTCATGGACATACCAGATGCCGCTGATTTAAGCATTCTTAAAACCGTAGATATATTTTGAGGTGGTGTTTATTTTCTTGTGGACAATACAGTTTTGAATCCTTAGTAAATCGACTGTTCGGTTTTAACAATCAACAAGCAGTGTTGCAACGTTGCAAGTTGCATGGATAAAACAGTTATAGTTATAGATAAAGATAAATATACTTGCATAATCAAGAAGCAAAACGTATTTGTTTTACAAAGTTTATATTGATAAATATATTAGTAGACAATACAATACTCAAATATATTCATATAGCTAAGTTAATAAATAAGAACATAAAAATGAAAAAAAGGCCTCCCTCCGGTCATGGAAAGCGACAAATTAAAAAACAAAATTAACAGATTTGTGGAAATCACGGTTATCATATAAATAAAGGTCAGGTATCCGAAAACAAAGACGATTCAGATCAGCAAGGCCCATCAACATCAACTGCACAAAATGCCACTGAAGATGAAGAGATGGAGCTTATGGATGTTACTTGTAAGTTTGTAGTACTTTATTTTGAAATTTGACAGCTCATTCTGATATAATACACAATCTAATTCATTCTAAATATAAATGTGAAGTGCAGGTTATTTAATAATAATAATAATAATAATAATTATTATTATTATTATCTAATCATTCTCATAACTACATGTAGCTATGGTAAACTTAATTAGTGGAAGGATAATTTAACCCGGCCCACTAATTTAAGAACTTGCGTACGATGTTGCATGTTTGAAATATCGTAGCCTTTTGGCAAACAGTATGTAACTCAGAAGGTAGTGAAAGGTTAAGTAAGTATTTTTCCATGTTTTTGTTGGTTACTCCATCGACAGCAATTACTAGAGGGTCTATTTTCACTAAATTTAAATTCCATAAGCGTTTCACTTCTATGGCCAAGTCCGTGTATTTTTCAATTTTATGTTTTCGGTTTTATAACATTATGTGGTAAAGGGTTGCAATATCAATTATGTGACCTGTTCCTTTTAATTTATCAATATATAGTATGTCAGGTCTATTAAAAGCAATTGTATGGTCTGTAAGTATTGGTCGATCCCAGTATAACAATGTCTTTTCATTTTCAAGAACTGCACATGGTGAATATTTATAAAATGGCGGAGGGCTTTGAATTAAATTATAGTTGATGGCTAACTGTCGATGAATTACTTTGGCAAATTGGTTGTGTCTTCCTAGGTAAGCGCTTTCTGCTAGTTTGGGGCATCCAGCAGTAATGTGTTGAATTGTTTCACCCACTTGACCACATTTGCGGCATTTGTCAGTAACATCCATGCAAAGAATATGTTTTTCGTAGTTTTTCGTTCTTATCACTCCATCTTGAATAGCCATTAAAAATCCTTCAGTTTCACTATAAAGGTACCCAAGTGTAGTCCATTTAAGTGATAGTTTCTTGTTTATTTCAGGTTCTTCTAATGATTTAGGTATTTTCCGTGTAAAGTCTTTTCCTTCCACGCTTCTAGTTGATCTGGAAAATTGGACACAATCGATTCGGTGCAATTTTGAAGATTTAGTGCAGAAAAGTTTTTGTCGTACTTTTTGAGTATTTTAAGTCTGTCATTATCTGAATTTAAAAAATAGTTTTTGATAGAATTTGTTTGTTCTTTGCATGTATTTGAAATATTGCACAAACCCCGTCCACCTAGCCTTCTTGGTAAGTACAACCTTTCCATTGCTGAATTTGGATGAAGATATCTAAATTTTCTTAGTAATCTACGTGTCAGTCTATCTAGCTCATCTAAATCTGTATTACTCCATTTTATAATACCAAATGAATAATTAAGGCTAGATATTGCCCATGTATTAATAGCAATGATTAAATTTTTTGAATATAGCTTTGTATTAAGTAATTTTGTAAGACGTTTGGAATATTCTTCTTTTAATTTTGATTTTAGTTTTGTATGGTCTAAAGTTTTATTTTGATAAAACCAAGGTACTTGTATTCATCTGTGGTGTCCATGGATTTGAAATTTTCGATTGATTTTGTTTGTTTAACTACATTACCCTTAATTATACTTATTGTAGCACATTTGTCAGTGCCAAAAGACATTCCAATTTGATCATTAAATAGTTTAGTTGTTTTATTAGAGAGTGGAGTTGATCGTGTGTTTCGGCATATAGTTTCAAGTCATCCATAAACATCAGATGGTTAAATTTAGTTATTCCATTTTGTATTTCCAATCGATAGCCTGCACTTGTTGAATTTAGCAGGGTTGAGAGTGGATTTATAGCCAACAAAACCATAAAGGGCTTAAAGAATCACCTTGGAAAATACCTCGTTTTATATGAATATCGGTATAAAACCCATCTTGTATGTTTAAACGGATACTCCAAAAGTTTATTATATAGTTTAACAAATTTACCACTTTTGAACTAATTCTGTAAATTTTCAAAATTTCTATAAGCCAATCGTGAGGTATACTATCATACGCTTTTGAATAATCCACATAGTCAACATGGAGATTGCGCTTTTTGTTTTTAGCATTGCCCATTATAATTGCATCTATGACTAATTGTTCTTTCGCTCCAAGCGTTTTTAGTGTGCAACCCTTTTGCTCGTTTGCTAAAATTTTGTTGGATACACAATGTTGATATATTTTATTTTGTAAAATGGACGTCAAGAGTTTGTAAAGCACTGAAAGGCAAGTAATGGGTCTATAACTACTGGGATCTAAGCGGTTACCATTTTTTAAATAAGTATTGTTCTACCAACCATTAGAAATTGTGGAATTGTGGACGGATTATCCAATAGATCATTGAAGTATTTTGTAATATGTATATGAGTAGAGACAAATGTCTTTAACCAAAATTTTTGAATCTTATCAAGTCCAGGAGCCTTCCAATTAGTACAGTTTTTAAGCGCATCTTCAACGTCCGTTTTAGTTATATGAATCTCTTTCATTTGAGGTATTAATTTTGAATTATCTTTTATTGGTTTTAAAATCGGTGATTGGATATTGGTCGTTCCTGTGTTCTCCCAGAGCTTTTTCCAAAAATCCGTAAAATGTTGCCTGTCTATACAATTATTTTTAATGTGGGTAGTAGGATTTTCTAAATTTTGATAAAAAAGTCTTTGTGATCGCTGAAATTTAAAATTTTGTGTTTTACGTTTTGTGCATTCATTGTAGCGCCGAAGTCTGGAGGCTTTTACATGGAGTTTTTGTCTTAAGAAATCCCTATATTCAGTAAGCACTTCTCTTAAGTTATTATTTACTTGTAAATTAGCTTCTGTTATGATGTTTTTAATTTTGCGTTGAACCTTTTTCGTATTAATACCTTTAAAATATTCTGTGATGATGTCGATTTTCGAGCGATAACCATCAATTTGTTGTAAAAGTCTGGTTTTCCATTTTGGTTCCATCTGATTTTTATATTTGTCTGCATATAAACTATCGCTTACATGTTGGCCGTTTAGATTTATGCAGGTATATGCAGCCGAATAAATTACTAAGTGTAAAGTTTCTAAATTATAACCTGGTCGTAGAAATTTGGCCAGCGCTGCATCTATCTTGTTTATTAATTCGTTCGTCGTGCTTCTAAATATTAATATTGGTATTTTAGGTCGGTCTAATGGGTAGGTGTTTTCAAAAAGTTTTATACTGCTTAGTAAATTATCATAAACCCCTTCATCAATATATTCCACTGGTTTGACACAGTTAAAATGTTTAATAGGGTATTTCGGTTTTGGATTTCTGTTTCCAATTTATCATTGCGCAAAGACCTACTGATAGTGATTTCTTCTTTTAACTGTGTGAGTTCGGTTGGACTTAAGTATTTCTTTTTAATGATTACATTCTTTCTATCTACAAGGTTTTGTTCACTTACACATAAATGTGGAAACTTTACAATAAAATTTTGGTAAAACAATGCTCTCCAGCCTGGAAGTGGTATTTCTTCGCAATTATTTATTAAATAAAAGGAGCGCATAACTTCAGTATTCATGTCTTTACTCCATTTTATCCGTTTGTTAAACGTTCTGCCAGCAGCTTTCCTAGTGGATTGCAAACTAGCAGTTTCGATATTAATCTCCTGTTCCGATTTAATCACTTCATTTGGCTGTGAACTATCTTCATATAGATGTTTTACAGATAAAAATTGATCATTTCTATTTCTAAGTACGCGATTCTCTACAATCTTAGTTCTATCAGTATTTTGTAAGCAAGGACCTACCTCATTTTTATCCTGTGTTGATACATTCCAGCCTGTGTTTTTAATGAAGGTAGCCAAACGGTTGTCAGTTGGATATTTGTAGGGTAAGTAACAAAGATTCTTCTTTAGGTTGTCTGCTTCGGATTCATTTTTAAAAATCGAACTGTCAAAACTGTCACTATCACAAATATCGGCCATTTTCACTATTTAAAAAAGATATCTACACTGCTGTTCGTAGAATTTAAGTCTGTAAACTATCTGTATACAAAATTTTTCTGTTATGCACGTTATAACTTATTTAAATATTTATTTTACTGCTACAACGACTTACAGCGTTTTATATGGTGCAGGGCTTGCTTATTATTATTATTATTATTATTATTATTATTATTATTATTATTATTATTATTATTATTATTATTATTATTATTATTATTATTATTTATTCTTTATTCATTATCTCGATAAATTATACAATAGTATATACATATGGTATAGTATCGGTTATTATACTATAAGGAAACATTTCAATTTATCTTATAGCTAAGGTATTGCGTACAATCCTGCAGGTATGGAGTATCACAGCTTTAATAATTAACGTTGCAAGTCCCAAAGGAATCCCAATACATTCTAAATATTTTCTGAAATTTTTGCTAACTAGACCATCCACAGATACAATGATAGGTATGATGTTTACAATAGTCAATTTCAGTTGTTTTTATTTCGAAAGCAAGTGCATTGTATTTATTAATTTTGTTGGTTTCGGTTTGAAGAAGGTTATTTGAAATTGGAATGGAAATGTCTATAAGGTATGCTATTTTTTTAATTTTTCCTATAAGTAGTATATCCGGTTTATTGTGCATTACAGCTTTGTCCGTATATACCAATCTATCCCAATACAAAACAACATTTTGATTTTCTAGTACTGATTCTGTAATATATCTATAGTAGGGCGTTTGCTTTACTGGTAATTTATGTTTTATTGCCAAATATTGATGAATAATCCTGCATACGTCATTATGTCTTTCAAGATAAACTGTATTAGCAAGTTTTGTGCAGCCGGAGGTGATATGTTCTATTGTTTCACCTTGATTTTGACACAAACGGCATTTATCCACGACATTATTTTTAAGATGTAACGTTCGTAATTGCGGGTTCTCATAATTTTGTCCTGAATGGTCAAAAGAAGCCTTCGGTTTCGAGATGCAGGTGACCTTTGTAAGGAAAGATATTGATAATAATTTATCTGTATCTTCTGCAAGTAGTTGACATGCATATCTACCATGCAATGTTTTCTGTTTCCAGCTGTCGACGCAATCTTGAATTGTTATGGTATCATAATTGTAGTCGGTTTTATTTAAATTTAAAGGTGTATAACCATTATCTAAATTAACTATTTTTTTTTAAAATTGAATCTTCAACTTCCATGAAATATTTGCGCATGTTTTGTATCTGTCTATTGCATAGTTTAGTAATATTCAAAAGTCCTCTACCTCCTTCTTTTCGGGGTAAATATAGTCGTTCGATAGAGGAGTTTGGATGTAGACATCTAAATTTGGTTAATGTTGTTCTAGTTAGACGATCTATTTCTTCCAAATCGGTGTTACTCCATTTAATTATTCCAAATGAATAACAAATTGACGCAACAGCATATGAGTTAATGGCATTAATTAAGTTTTTGGCGTTTAATTGCGTATTAAGTAATTTAATTAAATGTCCTTTATATTTTAATTTTAACTCTTGTTTTATTTTGTATGATTTATTCCACGTCGTTGTTGAAAACCTAAATAGGTATATGTTTCTTCGGGTGCTATTTCTTTAATGTCAAATAATTTTTCTCCGGTGTATGTAATTTTTCCTTTTATTAATTGCGAAGTTGCACATTTATCTAATCTGAAATTCATATTTATTGAATCACTAAAAATTTTGGTAGTGTGTATTAATGATTGTAGTTGGTTTTTAGTTCCGGCATACAATTTTAAATCGTCCATGAATAATAAATGGTTTATTAAAATTTTGTTTTTTATATCTAGTTTATAACCAAAATTTGTTTGTTTCAGTAATGTCGATAAAGGGTTTAGTGCAAGGCAAAACCAAAGTGGACTTAAGGAATCGCCTTGAAAGATTCTTTTTTTTATAGTGATTGTAGTAGGAATTGGATATTTAAGTTTCAGTATTACGTTCCAATTTATCATGCAACTTTTGAGTAGATCTTTTACTTGCACATTTATTTTATAATGTTCTAGGACGAATATTAACCAGTTATGAGGAACAGACTCGAAAGCCTTTGAATAGTCTATATAACAAGTGTTTAGATTACGATTTTTTATTTGAGCCTGTTTCATGATAATACTGTCAATAATTAGTTGGTGTTTACATCCTAGTGATTTTTTTGTACAACCTTTTTGTTCAATTGCTATAATGTTGTTGGTTTCACAATGTACGTAAATAGCTCGAGAAACTAAAGATGTTAGTAATTTATAAATTGTATTTAAACAAGTAATAGGTCTATAGTTGTTTGGATCTGTGGGATCGCCTTTTTTGAATATAAAATATGTGTGCCCTATAGTTAATTGTTGGGGTATACCTTGGGATCCTTGCAGCAATTGATTAAAAGCAGTGGCAAATACTTCATGAGTTGATCTAAATTTTTTAACCAGAAATTTTGAATTTGGTCAGGTCCAGGTGTTTTCCAATTTCTCTGATTTTTAAAATATTTGTAACATCATTTTCATTAAAGATTGGTAACGCCATTTCATTTAAATTATTTGCATCTTTTAAATGTTCTAACCAGGATGCATTTAAGTCAGCTTCTGAAGATACACTCCAATTTAAATTGCAGTGATGTGCAACACGTCGAGAATCCATTTCAAAATTTGTGCTCTTTTTTTCTTCAAATACATTTCGAAAAAATTTGTTTGGTTTTAATGAATTGTTGATTTTGAATTTTTCTTTTGGTAATTTTGTTATATCGTCGAAGTCGGCTACCTTTTGCTTTTGCTTTCTGACGTAGTTCATCTTTATATTCAATTAGTTTTTGCATTATGTGTGGAGATTTATCATCAACTTTGATTGATATAAGTATATTTTTAATTTTGTTGTTCACTTTGCGAGTTCTAATTCCTTGTAAGTATTGGGATATAACGTCAGCTTTACCTCTTATGTAGTCAATTTCTTTTGTAATACGAAATTTCCAGGCAGGATAGTTATTTTTTGGACTATCT
Organism: Platerodrilus igneus; assembly: GCA_036346225.1. Lineage (NCBI taxonomy): Eukaryota > Metazoa > Arthropoda > Insecta > Coleoptera > Lycidae > Platerodrilus > Platerodrilus igneus. The sequence goes on from JARFIW010000385.1 coordinate 7,195,038, forward strand.
AAATTTCTTTTAGGCTTAATTGTTAAGTGTTGTTGGTTAAGTTGTATTACTATAACTGCTGCTGCGTATATGGTAAATGAAATCCGTAGTAAATCTGTATCATCTTTTAGCTGATTTTTTAAAATTGTATCTACTTGTTCGATTATATTTGAAGTCTCTGGTTTGTAAATTAGGACAGGTAAACTTTATTATTATTATTATTATTATTATTATTATTATTATTATTATTATTATTATTATTATAGCTATTTTAATGGTATTGGCAGAATAAATAAAGTAAGGCAGAAAGAGATTTTAATATCGGTACCTGAGTTATGTATCCCCCAATTGATCTATACATATTAAAATAGAATAATTAGGAAATTATTAGAAAGTGTTAAGAATACGCCAAGTGAAGTGCAACATTGTAACACAAGGACAATTTGTAAAGTTTATTAACGTTCATGAGAACAGATGCGCTACTTTGTATCGCATACGATAGTGACACTGCAGATGTCGGGTCACAGACGCTCATCGACGGTCAAGTACCGTGATTACTTAGAAATTAAGATTATAACAATGTAATTATGAATAGAGTTAAGAATAAGCAGACATGAGATCTGCAAGTTCCCACAGCCATGTTAGGGGGTAGGGATATTATAAAAAGCTCGGGAACCCCAGTTGACGACAGTCAGTCAAGTGATCAGCTTCTACATTGCAGTCTACTTGCTACTCAAAATAGTACCTTTATCAATTATTTTCGATTTAAAATATAGTGTAATTACTTGTTAAAATTCCATATTTAATTTCTGTATAATAAAATAAAAATTGTTAAGAAGTTTGGAAATGGCTGTTTAAAAAGGCCGCTCCCAAGTCATGAACCTTAACTTTTGTCATCATTTAATACTGCTTGTACAGAACACTTGGCGCGCGAGTTCCACTTGGATTTTTTCAATTTTAATTATAACTTTCATGTATTAATGATATTACAAATTTCGGCCAATCATAAATATATTACCTGATAGAATTTATTGAAAATGCATTCTGTGCAATAATATGATAAAAAATACTACAAGATGATTGACATACGGCGAGAAATTCGTTCTAGCAACTCGAATAGCGATCACCTTAGTAGTGCATTTTACTATACTGTATCGCTTGCTTAATTCTCTGGTAATTTGCAAGACAATTAGACTTTTGTCTAAAAATAATTTTATCCTCTAAAGGCCTCAATATTGCACGCGCGCTTGCACTGTTATAAAATTTTGGATCAGCTGGTGTAATTAAAATTGCATTGCACGAGATAGAACCTGGGCTATTTTTCTTGCAGCAATAAAAATTTCAGAACTGCCAACACAACAGATATTACCGACATACCAAGGTTAGATGGATTGAAAGCACCTACTAATTTTTATGTTGGCAATTTACAATTCACAAACAAAATATTGCATAGCTAATGTCAAGAGACAATTAAAACGTCCGGGCAAGACGCACTGCAATATCTATTGCATAGTTCTTCCATAGCATACTGATCTTTTTATTAGGATCTCTTAAGCCTATGTGATGAAGGGAATATTCACAAAGAAAGATTCTTGGAAAAAACAATTCTTTAAAAGCAAGTTTTATTTCTGTTAAAATGTATAAAGGCTCTGTCTGTCTATATACCACATCCTTGAAGATGTGGTGACATACAAACAAACAGACAGAGAGACAGACAAAGAAGCCTCACTATAGGGATTCCCCGTACATGATTTGTAGAGGACTTACTTAACGACGTTTTGTATAACGTATGTATGAATCTTTAGTGTCAATAATTTAATTTTTAGATTTGAGGTCCCACTCAGAAGGATCAGAAAAACTACTTTTATTAAAATCGCAAAGTGACGAAGAGACTTTCTCGCTTTTTCTTAAACCAAAGAAGGATCAAATTTTGACTTTTTTACGTATTTAGCCGTTACAACCTAAACTATTAGAAACAGGAACTCTGTTACCGTTTGATTATGCCAAAACATTTTAAAGTACTACCACTGATAGTGGTAAATCAAGTTGTAATCGAAAGTGGTTAAGTTTTAATGAAGTAAACAATAGTTTGTATTGCACAGTATGCATGGTATTTGGCAGTAACTACGAGTCACAATTTATACGGGGCTTTAATGAATGGAAGCATACTTATCAACGAATTGCAGAACATGAAAATTTTAAGAATCACTATGACGCTGTACAATCTTTCATGAGAGAAAAATCGGGACTCTCCATTAAACATTATATAAATCGAGTGTTGTATGACAAGCATCCGCAAGAAATTAGTAATGCATAGAAAAGCAGTAATGGTTCGAATAATTGAAGTAATTAAACTGATTGGAAAACAAATGCCACCCTTTCGTGGTCATAGAAATGAAGCTGTTTACAACTTACAACAAGACACGTCCGTGTATCATGGGAACTTTTTAGAGATAATTTTGTTAGTCTCCAAATTTGATGTTGTTTTATATACCCAAGTCACAAAACCTATTGAAGAGAGCAAACAAAATCAAAGTCGTCAAGCTGTTACAGGTGTCGAAAGTGGTAAATCTAAAAGTGGCATTGGAAGAGGAAACTTAGCAACCCTTTTAAGTAATAGGACAACTACTCAAGTTGTTTTAGAAATTAGTCATGAAATTCTTAGAAAAATTTCCGAAGAAGTACGGCAAGCAGAAATATATTCAGTGACGATGGGTACTACTATGGATGTTACAGCGCACGATCAATGTGCATTATTTATTAAATGCGTTTTAGGTAATAAGGTTGTTGAACGTGTACTTGCTCTAAAGTATGTAACTTCTACAACAGAGGAATTGCTGTATAACACTTTGAGAACAGTTTTACGGGATAACAACATTTCATTGAAGAATTGCATAGCCGATGCATTTGATGGTGCCGTTAATATGAGTGGGCAGTATAACGCAGTGACTACAAAACTAACAGAAAACTCTGCAATTCATATTCATACGTGGTGTTACGCTCATGTGCTTAATTTGGTAATCACTTACACTACCCAATTTTTAACAGTTTCATCCTCATTCTTTAATCTTTTACAAGAAATTCATGTCTTTTTTAAAGAATCGTATAAAAGGTTCAATTTGTTTGAAAAATCTGGTAATACAAGTGGAGTGCATCTAAATCTCAACGCAATCGACGTTACTCGTTGGAGAAGCAGAAGCGATGCCATTACAAAGATCTTTGGAAGGAAATATATGTGGTTGCAGAAGACTCAAGACAGTTCTCATCTTAAAAAGATTGTTTTTTGAATTTGGTATTGGCCCTAAAGACAATTTCAAAATCGAATTCAATATTTAAACCCATCGCATGGAACCGAGCAAATAGTCTACTCAACAAGTTTTGTTCCTTTGAAATTGTTCTACTTGCTAAGATTTATATACAAATTCTTACAATAACTACTTCTGCCCCGATTATTTGCAAACAGAAAATTTAGATTACGTACTGGCATAGCGAAAAATATCAAATGCAACTAACCAATTAAAAGCAAAACAACGATATTTTGTTGGCCTTCTACAATCGGCTAAGCGATTTGTAGGGGTTATAAATAGAGAACTCGAAAAGATGGATTCCGATATATTCTAAAAGGATGTTCTTCTACAAAAAAGGAGAAGTGTTGTAAAAGTGATGTCAAGTGAAATTGCTCGAGATGAACAGATTAGCGTAGACGCCGAAGATTATTTTCGTTTAACGGTCTACAATACAGTCATGGACACAATCGTAAACAGTATTGAGACCAGATTTGCAAAACACGGAGCACTTTATACTGACTTGGAATGATTCGATCTCAAAAGATATTCATTAATAAGTCAAAGCCAGTCCCTTCCAAAAGATTCGATAAACAAAATTTGTGAGGTAATTTCATCACTGGAAAAAGAAAAATTGAAGGAGGAACTTGTGGCATTTTCTAAACTTTGGCCTCATTTGTCTAAACGCGATTTTCAAGGCATTTACTCGAGTCATTCAAACCATAAATTGGAAACTGGTCCATATTTTTCAGGTACAAAATCAGAAGACGAAAACGAAGGGGTGATTGTAGATATAACTACCGCTAAATACAAAAAAAACTCAGTGTAATTAGTGCTTGTCTTGTGTTTATTTAATACTGTGTGATTATAATCTATATTTCGTAGAATTTAAGCAATTATTCGTTTTTTACAAATTCTTCTAACAATTCCATAACACACGTGTCATGCCAACGATCGTTTTCAAGACTTAAATTATTAAAGACTAGACTTCGCAGTTGTATTGTGCAGGAGAATTTGGAGGCTTTGTTTTGTATGGCATGCAAGCCTGAAATAACAAACAGTATTACACCAGAAGTTATAATTGAAAAAATGTGCGAAAAAAATAAGGTATTCAAGAACTATTTTCAATGGTCCTAACCGTTTATTTGTACTATATAGCAAAATATTTACCTATAGTTTTCATTTTATGTTTTTCAAATGTTCTATGAAAAAACGTTTCAAGGATTTATCTTTTCAAGGGTATTATTAATCTTTTTATTCTAATATTTATTTTTATTTAAGAAACACTTTAGGGTGGTTAATATATGACGATAGTATGGCCAACCACGGCAATATTTTCATGTTACCAATAAATTAGAAAAAGTTAAATATCGTTTAATGAATTAACGAATCGGGGTTGGGTCCTCATAAAGGAAATTTTCCCGGGCCCTCCAAGGTATCCCAGCACCCGCCTGTTCCTAGAGGTGCTATTATTAAAGATTTGGGCTCTATCTTAATGTCTAGCATCTCAGTTCGCCTTTTGATATATTGTTTCTTGAGTTTTGATGTTCCACTTCATTTTCTCATTTATAAAATGTTTGGAGATTTTAGAATTTCAGTAACAATGAACTTTATACGCATCTGTAGAACTTGGCATCAGATCCTTCGTATTAAACATATTGACAACAAAATAACATTTTTAAATGAAAACTTAACAGAACCATAACAATTATTTCAATTTTTCGTTGATTGCAGAATCTAATTTAGCCGATGCTTTATCAAACATCTGATTTAAGTCAGTTGGCGTTGATGGCACTGAATATGATTCTTGGTCATTGGGTGCTAATGTTAAATAAACGTTCAAGTACCGTAAAACGGGGCTACTTGATAAAATTCTTTAGAATCTTTTTTCAGTCAGGGCCAAATGTGTAAGTTTCTCAGAACTCGAAGTAATTTTATATTTCAGGTCTAACCACTAGAAAGACAGAACTAGAAAAATGTAACTTCATCCACTTTCTAAAAAAAAACTTGAGAAACTAATTACAAGTAGTTCGCGATGGGATTACTTAAAAATTTTGCATATTAGTGAAGAGTTTCAAGAAATGTGGTATTGGGGCTAAGTGCATGAAAATAAGTCAATCCCAGTGTCTTTAAAATATATCTATTTCAGGTCGTATTTGCAAGGGGAGGCGCCGAACCTCATTTCGTAATTAGCGTTAGAACCCACTTTGTACGAGAGAGATTTTAAAAACATGTGGACCGTTGTAATTCCCCCCGAAGGATTACAAATTTTTATTTGAATAAAGTTCTTTGGTATAAGTTCACTGGTACCTTATCACATTTCATAAATGCCCATTTCAATGCAATTAACACGTTAAAATCTGTCTCTGAAATAGTAGATTTATCGAATTTTCTTCTATTTTCTGTTATCGTAATTTAGAATATAAAATACAAACTGCGTTTCATTCACTCGCGGATTCTACTGTTCCCACTTGTGCTAAGCTTTTTGAGTGTTTAACAGAGCAAAGTAAAACTTAGAGATGCATGATGATGTTCAACCCCTGAAGTGCGCCAACGTGAATATGGAACCCCGCTCAAAGTATAATTTGAATAAATCTTTTTAGCGTAAGAATTCACCAACGATCCGTAAGTTAAATATAGTCATAACATGTGCCCCTATTGTAATGAAGGGCACACGATTTATACGTGCAAGAACTTTCAAAAATTAAATGCCACCGATAGATACACCGCAATAAAAAAAATGTTGCGTTGCTTTAAGTGTTTAGGTAATCATGTTAAGGGATGAAAATGCGGCACGTGTTCTTCATCACACCTTTTTACATAATGCATCTTCAGCGCCGGCCCCGATTCCAGTAACTCCTTCTACTTCTCTCGCCTCAGATAGGCAGGAAATTGTTTCTACATACAATGTTTCTAACACCCTCGAAAATTATACGGTGTTTTTAGGCGCAATTCAAGCTCAAATTCAGTACGTCAGTGGCGACTTGCAGTCTGTAAAATGTATTATCGATTCAGGATCCCAAATCAATGCAATTACTTCCGCTTGTGTGGAACGCTTAGGCTTCAAATATGTTCGGAATTGTGGTCGAGTAAGTGGACTTGACAATACCGTTGTTAACTCTAAAGGGTTCGTCGATTGTCTTCTAATATCGAATTACTCGAATCAGTGAGTAAATTTTCGTGCTTCAATTCTTCCAAAATTTACATGAAATATTCCTAGTTGTTCTTTACCAGTCCAAGTTTATGAGAGATTTATAAATGTATCCTTAGCTGACCGCAACTTCAATGTATCCGCTCCAGTAGAAGTATTATTAGGCGCAGACATATGTTGCCAAATATTATTTTCCGATAATGCCAATGTTCGTCCTGGTAAACCTCTAGCACTTAATACTATTTTTGGTTATGTTTTAATGGGTCAGGTCTCCTATTCGCAAGGACCATCAAACCATACTTCTCTTTGCATAATGTTTTACCTCACCACGACGTTCACAAATCCACAAGTAGCACGACCAAGTTACGAGTGGCTTTTAACGAATCCGCATTCTCTCAACCAGCGTCTTTGTGGTGGTCCGAAATTGCAGTGCGGATTGCCCGAAATAATATTTTTATTTTGCTATCACAGAATAGCACTTTGTACTGACATACGAATGATGTATCGCCAAATTCTAATACGTCCACAAGATAGATTATATCACATATATTCTGGCGTCCATTATTCGATGACGATGTACAGAAGTACGAATTGAACACGCTCACTTATAGTCGTACACCATCTTTTTTATCGCACAGCGCGTTTTAATGCAATTGGTGATGGACGAAGGTCGACAGTATCCCATAGGTCTCAGACCTAATTAAACCTCACGTATATAGACGATGTACTTTTAGGAGCTAACTCCGTTTCCGCAGCCCAGCAGTAGCAAACTGAATTAATCGATTTGTTATCTTTTGGCCAGTTTCACTTAAGAAAGTGGTCAAGCAACGTCAGGTCTCTTTTAAATCAATTCGAAGAATCTGCTTTAGAACCTCCCCTAACCTTTTCTGATGAAACCACGTGTATCAAAATTTTGGGGCTAGTCTGAAACCCAAATTTTGATAATGAAAATACTATGTTGTTCCTTTCGAAGGGATAGTTTCAAAACGCCCCGTTCTTTCTTACGTGGTTAGAATTTTCGACCCATTAGGTTGGTTAACTTCAGTGGTCTTTTTAATAAAGCACTTTTTACTACAATTATGGGTGCAACGTGTCGATTAGGATGATACACTAGCTTCCGATTGGTGTTTGAAGTGGGCACTAATTTGTGCCCTTCTTCCTGATTTATCTAATTTAAGACTACCTCGCTGTTTGTTTCTGCATTCAGGAGAGTACCGCATTTTAGGGTTTTGTAATGCCAGTGAAAGAGGTTATGCCGCCTGTGCTTATTTACATGGTACGACTCAAGGTCGCACAACCTGCCATCTCTTACAAACAAAAAATAAAATTATATCATTCAAATTTCTTCCTAGCCTCGTCTGGAGCTTTTAGGAACCATTCTATTATCCCGACTTGTACATTCGATAATCTCCAATAAATTCCCTTATCCGTTAATGGAAATAAGGTTGTTTACTGTTTCTCAAGTGGTAATAGCTTGGATAAATACTCCCACTTATTTATTCAAAACATATGTCGTCAACCGCGTACAGATTATTGTTGAATGCACTACCTTTCACCAGTGGCACCAAACCCCTGGTGAGAACAATCCTGCGGATATTGTTTCTCATGGCCTTATTGCACCTGAGATGATCGATAATAATTTCTGATGGCATGGTCCGTCCAATTGTAGTATTCTTCTTTTTACTCTTGCCCAAACGCATACATACATAGTTAGGTGCTACCTTAAAGCTTACATACAGCTTTTGTCTAAAGCTGCGTCGTTACTTTTTAATTAAAAAATGTTTAACTTATCCGAAATTATTTCCCTAACTTCCTTCTTATTGTTTATTTCAGTATAATGGATTATTTTGGTCATTGCTAATGTTACAACCATAATCTTATCGGTTCACTTCGTTTGGTTACTCTCCATATCTTATAAATCTTTTATAGTCAGTCGCACAAACGGTCGGCTAGAACATTTCCTGTACCTAGGATATGCTCTATCTTGAAATCGTATTCTAGTAAATCTAGCTTCATTCGTACTAGCTTTGGTGTCGGGTTCTTCATTATAAAAAGATAAATTAACTTCTTTTGCTTCGTCAAAACTGTTCATTTTGTGCCATAAAGATACGGTTTGAAATGTCTTATAGCCAAATGTAATGCTAGCATTTTCTTTTCCGCTGTGCTTTTCTTGATATCCGTTTTTGAAGAAGATTTTGATGCAAATGCTATCGGTAATAAATCGTCTGTAAATTTTTGTTGTAGTTCTGCTCCACATGCATTCTGTGACGCATCACAAGACATTATAAATTCTTTATCAAATCTTTAGTATTTTAGTATTGTTGCTTGTAATAATGTGTTTTTCAGAGTTGTAAACGCGTGACAACATTCTTCGTTCCATATAAAATGTGCATTTTTTCGTATTAGTTTATTAGTGGTATAATGGTCACCGCAAATTTAGGAATAAATTTACGATAAAAATTACAAGAGGCTGCACATCTTTTGATTTCTTTTGCGTTTTACGGTGTTGAAAAATTTTTTTTTACTAATGTAATATTTTGATGGATGTGGCTTAACTCCCTGATCGGTTATCTGATGCGATAGAAAATTCACAGTTGTTTTGAAAAAAATGCATTTACTTCGATTCAATTATAAATTATAATTTCTGCAAGTTTCAAAAGCTTGTCGTATAGAATCCAAATGATGTTCCAAAATTCCTATTATTATCAAATCACCCATATAGATAAATGCGCTTTGCGGTCCATTACCTGAAAATGCTAAATTCATCATCCTCCGGAAAGCTGACGGTAACCTTTTGAATCCGAACGGTACTTTTGTGAAGCGATAAGTTTCATTTTCAGTTGAAAAGCTTATGATATTTCTCGATTCTTCTTGAAGTGGAAACTGATGTAAATTTGATTTGAGATCTACTGTCGATAAGTACTTTTCTCTTCGTAGTTGATCTAAAATTGCATCAATTCTTCGTATTGGAAATTGATCTGCTGCTAGCGTGGTTTTTGAGTTTCCTGTAGTCTATGACTTAACGCCATTTTTTTTCTCCGTTGCTATCTGGTTTCTTTGGTACCAGTCGAATTGGGCTGTTGTATTCCTAAAATGAAGGTTCAATAATTTCCTCACTTAACACTTGAGTCTGGATTTCTGTTGCTTGATTCTCCGATATGCTGTAGTTTTTGACGTAACCGGTCCGTCATCCTTTAACTTTATTTTTTGTTTATATAAGTTGTTGACTGTAATCCTATCTTTCTTTAACCCAAAACTATCATATTCGACACATAAACTAGTAACTCTATCCTTTACATATTCAAGTAAATCTCTATTCAATTCAGTTAAAAGTTGGTCTTTTCCATTATCTTTTTTTATCCCAAATATTGGATAATATTCCAAATTTTCGGTTTCTATATCGCTATCATGTAATGTTACTGTTTCTTCGGTAATGTTTGTTGCACAAACGCATCCTAATTTTAAATACGTTAAAATACTAGCGATAAATGTAGGTGAAGCTAAAACAGTTTCAACAACGCGTAGTACAACAGCTTCATCTTTTTCATCGCTGTGTGAAGAAGCAGATCTTAGATTACGTTCACTTTCAGGCATATTGGGATCAAACTAATAATATACTTGCAATAAGGTTTTCCATTTCTAGAACAGTATTGTAAGAGTTCACGAGCATATAGTAAACACGAGTAGATGCAGAAAGCGGGGACTGACGCAATTTTTGCACGTTGAAACACACAAAGCGCCATAAGGAGGGAAGGAGCTCCACCTGGAGGATCCTCCGGGTGGACTCCGTCGCTGCATTGCCACCAGTTAACCTAGGTTAGCTCTACTGTTTTTAAATCATTTTACCAACCCCATCCCTAATCCAAAAATCGGTAACCCTACCACTAAAATTTTCAAGATACCTCTCGGTGCCTAACAGTTCCGCACGACTCTCATATTCTCACCTTAAATTTTTATCTTACGATCAACCCTTATCGAATTACAACCCCCGAACCCCAATTTTATAAATTTTTATTTATAAACATTTCTTGAATGCATAAAGTATTGGATGGTCTAGAATTTTCTTGGAGTCCAAGCCCAACATCAGTTTTATTCAGGACTCCCAAACCACAAATTTTATAACTTTTTTATTTATAAACATTTTCTAAACGCGTAAAACGTCGGATATGCTTAAATTTTCTCGGAAGTCCAAACCCGACGTTAATTTTATTCTAGGACCAACACCAAACTCCAATTTTATAACTTTTTTATTTATAAAAATTTTCTAAACGCGTAAGACATCGGATATGCTTAAATTTTCGAGGTGGCCCAAATCCGACATTAATATTAATCTAGGACTAACCCAAACAACCACCAAACCCAAATTTTATAACTTTTTTATTTATAAACAGTTTCTATTTGTGTATGGTAATACCGATTTAATTTTTCTTGAAAGTCCGAATTTACCATTAATTTAACCTTATACCAACTCGATTTAAAAAAATTGGTGCAAGCAAAAAAGTAGTAAACAGTCATGTAAAACAATTTTATTTAATTATAAATATACAGTGTACGCATACCATCTATTTTCATACACATATATTTTTACAGACAGAACTTTTCTGACGTAATTTAAGTATAAAATTTAACTTTTCATTTTGGTATTGCATGGTTCTTTTCTTCATTCCAATAGACCCTCACAGCGGGTTGTACTTATTAATGTTAACTTCTAAGTACAGCACTTTCTCCAAAGACCATCTCGACCCGAGGTACTCAAATTCTTCTGACATTTGCTGCATAACTTCGCAGAAGTTTTCGTACTCGTTTCGAAGATTGCTGTCAGCTGTAGTGATCAGATTTTTTGTGTTAAACGATTTTACATTGGTAGTTTCCTGACCAATGTTTGTTTTGATGTACGCACCACACAGTTTACAATTGAAATTTATAGCCTCTACAGCCTTTAAATTTTCGCCGACTATACGAATAAATCGATGCCTCTACTAGAGCAGAAACTCGGGTAGCCCATCGGCAGTGTCGACGTTCTTTATGCGGTAGCTGGCCGTATGGTTTTTAAACGTTGTGCCAACTATTTCCACCGCATCGTCTCTCTCGGTAGCGGTAGCTACTGCACTCTTATGCCAATTGCTCTGTAGATGAGCAGTGTACGCAGATTTTCTCACATCTACATTGCACACATTGTACCGGACGCCAACTTGTTCTTGTTTGGAAGAAGTTTTTTCTACTGACTGCGAAGATGGACATTTAAGCCCCAATGCCGTCGAGGTCACCCCGTGCTCCTTAACATGATGCATCCGTAAATTGTCCATTCTGGTAAAGATAATGCCGCACGACTCAGTTTAAGTTTTCTATTATTGGTTTGACTCAACGCTTAAGCCGCGATGAACTTGTACCATGCTGTTTTACCAGGTGCCACTTGAAGGCATCCCTCCTGGTAAAGTACACGTAACAGGGTTTGCATTTAGAAACGTGTACGGGTACCATTTTAGTACAAAACAAAACCCGCACTGTAAGACTTTGGTGAAACTTGTAAGCGAACTAAATTATATCTAGAGAGTTTACTCTTGCGTGCCTGCTTTATATACCTTATAGAACGCAAACCAAAGGTTTCCGAAGACACCAGAACAAATTAAGGATTAAGCGGGCAACTAAATGGCGTCATCTTTTTCCGATCCTTGCCGTTGGTCCAGTACATTTATCACCAATGGGTGCGACCGGTTCGCGTCTTCCATATTGCGAATGTTCACATCCTAAATAGTTAACTCCTTTATAAAAAATTCGCCTGTTTTATATTGGTATCCTTGTACATCTAGGATGAAAGCCACGATGATGCGTTCTTGGTAAATTCTTGAATGTGCAAACTTGAAATAAGACCTCGTTTATACACTAAAGTAAGTCTTACTTCTTAATTCAGCTTCTACCACTTCCTAACCAGGATACCAGTAGTTCCCGACCACGGTTTTGCATCCGTATAATTTTTCTATAAGATACGTGTCAATTTCTAACCACCGCGTGCAAAACTTGTTTTCGTTTGACCTATCTAATAATATTAAAATTTCACTCCATACCCAAATTTTTAGGAATTTCAAATCAGGTTACCTCTTGCGAAGTTACACCCTTATGCCTAATATCAAACTTATTAAAATCTGTATAAAAGTATTGCGTGCATTCTAAACCTGGTACTTTTTCAAATAAGATCAACTCTAAAAAGCCCTAGAGACTAGCAATTACACATTTTTCTCAAGATGTGATACCTTAAAAATTAATTTAAGTTTGGAAGTATTTTAAAATCCTCGTCAGCGTAAATTTTACAAATTAACATGCATGGTATTGGAATTCATGACTTGCCTAGTTTCAAATCGATTACCTGAAGAAAGAAAGTACATGCTTATCGTTATTAAATTTAACAATTTGTTTCACATTTGCGACCGTGGTTGATTAGGGTTTAATGTAGGAAAGCGAAGCTTATAATTATTGTTTTAAATACATGGCAAGCTCGAAATTTAATTCTTTAGAAGTGAAAACTGATTAATATACACAACAAAAGTTTTCTTAGAATAACCAATATTTCCTACGTTCCAGTAGTATAACCTATCAAATTAGTCTAGAATTTTCTCAAAGATCTAATGGGTTTTAATTCCCAACGTAGATGGAAAAATTTAATTTCTATATGAAACTGTAATAATAATAATAATAATAATAATAACGCACTTTCTCATACACGAACGTCCTATTACCAATATTTATGATTTCCTAAAATTTTATATAATAAAACCAAGTAGTAAAAAATTTATTAAACTTAAATACATATTATAATATATTCTGAATAATTAAAACATTTTGTTGGGTGCATGCTAAATGGTTCTCCACATGCATAAGACAATGATCAATTCCTCCATGACCCATCCTTAACGTTTTCAAATTCAAAACGTTAAATTCTTCAATATGGTTGTGCTGTAAATATCTGGATACGATGTTTCGTTTTTGTACACTCTTCACATACACTGTGGCATGCGATAGAATGATCTGTTCTAAATTTGAAGTTAAGTGTAATGACGACAGCCCACTGGTCGACTGATTATCCCAAGTCCATGCAGATTTTTCTGAAGCCATGCGCAATGTTTCTTGAAATTTTCGATTAAGTAGGTGTACTCCAAAGGCAGAGCGAATAATTCGTGCCACAATTTATTATTTTTCACATCCGAAATAGCTACTTCCTTTATAAAGAACTTACCGTTTTTGAATTGAAATTCTTTGAATTTCCTAATAAACAACAATACTATTACCATTATCTTCAAGATGGTGAAGGGCTTCCCAAACAAAACAAGTAGAATAGAGTAGGTTGTTTATACTTTTTTATTCATAAGCGGAGACATTCAGAAGCTAAATATATTTCCATGACACAGCAGCGCCTCCATGCGCTACTAAATATGCGCGTAATTTAGTTTCCATTTTTCCCTATCCAACGGATGATCTCCTCTGATTAATCTATGGTCTGCTATTAACTTGTGACGCCTTCAGTTCAACGCATTTGAAATAGTGGGGTAGGTAACCGACCTACGTCTGGATATTCAAGCGGCCCCGGTTTAACCTAGTTTACACGTTTTTTAAACTTTCATGCTGCTTATCCGATATTCCATAATGAAACACACCTATTGCACTTCTAAAATTATTAAAAGATTTGCTTAATTAACAAATGATTGTTGAAAGATTTCATGCGTTTTTACAATGGTACGACACTTTACGTTGCTTCACCTCTTCGCATATAGGGATGGACTCGAGCTCGGGCTTTCGGCCCGGCCCGGCCCGGGCCCGGCCCGATTTCGGGTTCGAATCCGGGCCGGTCCGTTGACTACTTTATTCGGCCCGGGCCCGGGCCGGGCCTATCTTTTTTCGGGCCGCGCCAGGCCAAACGACTCGGGCCGGTCCGAACTTTTCGGGCCGAAAAAACGCAGGAGTAGATACTCCATCGTCCCTTCACTTCTATCTCACATTGAGGAAGTAAACGTTCTTAATTATATTTTCACGTAGTGTCTTGATGAACTCATTAATAATCAGTTTTTCTTCTTGTTTAGTGTAAGGGAGACGTGATATTATAACTCACTTCTTATACCGAATATTTTTTTCTAGTCCTATTTAATGTTCCTCATGTTGTACTTTAGGCAAGTTAAAAATGCCCAGGAACATCAAACTAGGTGATTTATTCATAATTCAAAAGTTTGCAGGATTTATATTATGTATATGTATATACTTCAAATTTCAATCATGCGGCGAACGTCGATATTATCAATCGCGTGTATAATTTATGTCTACCGCCTAAAACACTAGAGAGTTATTGCAACGTTCATTTTACCAATTTTTTAATAAAGTTTTCTCTTATTTGACATTTACACATGCGCAATTACACCTTTAATGTTTGTACTTTATTAAAAAACAGGACACCTTTAATTAATTTAAATACAGGCAGGGAATGCTTTTATCTAAGGCGCCTTAATTTTGACATATGCCAAATGCCTAACGTACAAACTTACATTTAATTGTCTGCTTTTTGTATAAATATAGCGAAATACATGGTTTTCTGTAGTGTTGTTTCTGTAATAAAATTTAGAAATACAATGTCCAAGTTTATAACACGAAAAAGATATAAAACGTCACCGCTCTAAATACGAGAATGCTGTTTTGTAATGCTTTTCCTAGAAGTAAGCTGTAAAAATCCTTTTGAAAACAGATGTGCTATATGCTTGGGAAGAAGTAAAAACATTGTTTTGAAGTAAACTCGAAAAGTATTCCGTGAAAACACTTTGACAACACATACAAATGTCATCGTATCAGTGGGAAATGAAAGACTCAAATAATAAAAAGAGATTCATCTGTGTGTGAATACAATTTCTCTGATTTTTTCCAATAATACATCACTCAATAAGTCCGTAGGATGATACATAGATGGCGTTGCTATGTAATAATCCATATGATTTGCAGGAAGTACTAACCTTAAAAAGATATCTGTCAAAATTTCATGACAATCCGACGATTAGTTTACAAGTTACAGAGGTTCAAGTGACGATACTTTTTAGTTTTTCAAAAAAATGAATTCCAAGCAATTTCGCGTGTTGATTTATCATTGCTTTTTGATTGGTAAAAATACCATCGCAGCCAAAGCATGGCTTGATAAGTGTTATCCGGGCTCTGCTCCATCGAGGCAAACGGTGGAGAAGTGGTTTGCTGATTTTAAACGTGGCTGTACAGACACTGACGATGCTGAACGCTCTGGAAGGCCAATTGGGGTGGTTACACCGGAAAACATCAAAAAAGTCCACCGAATCGTTTTGGAAAACAGAAAAGTGAAATTGCGTGAGATAGCTGACACCTTGAAGATATCAGAAGCCAGTGTGCACACTATTTTGCATGAACATTTGTCCATGAGAAAGCTGTTCTCAAAGTGGGTGCCGCGTTTGCTCACAGTGGACCAAAAACAACAACGTGTCGATGATTCTGAGAGCTGTTTGGAGCTGTTCAACCGGAATAAAAAGGACTTTTTGCGTCGGTATGTGACAATGGATGAAACATGGATCCACCACCACACTCCAGAGTCTAATCGGCAGTCAGCTGAGTGGACTGCAGCCGGAGAACCACGTCCAAAGCGACCAAAATCGCAAAAGTCGGCTGGTAAGGTTTTGGCGTCTGTATTTTGGGATGCGCACGGAATTTTGTACATCGACTATCTTGAGAAAGGAAGAAGAATCAACAGCGAATACTACATGGCATTATTAGTGCGTTTGAAGGATGAAATTGCCAAAAAACGGCCACACATGAAGAAGAAAAAAATTCTCTTTCACCAAGACAATGCACCGTGTCACAAGTCGATCGCAACGATGGCCAAATTGCACCAATTGGACTTCGAATTGCTTCCGCACCCACCGTATTCTCCAGATTTGGCCCCCAGCGACTACTACCTGTTCGCAGACCTGAAAAAAATGCTCGCCGGAAAAAAATTTGGCTCGGATGAAGAGGTGATCGCTGAAACTGAAGCTTATTTTGAGGCCAAAGACGAATTGTTTTACAAAAAGGTATCGAAATGCTAGAACGGCGTTGGACTGATTGTATCACTCTTGAAGGAATGTATGTTGATGAATAAAATCGAATTTCGCCAAAAAAATGTGTTTTTCTTAGTTATCCTACGGACTTATTGAGTGATGTGTTATAGTTAAACATGTATTATAGGTCACCTTATCACAAAAGAAATTAATTCTTTATACATTTTTAAAACATAACCTATAAATATAGAATACTAAAAAAATATGTCAGAATAAAGAGTAAAGGAAAAAGCACTTGCATTAACACTCCTTTAGATTGGATGAAAACTTTTAAAAAAGGATACTTTATTTGAAGATTCTTTTAATAAAGTCTGCTTGGAATGAGTTTGCAATAACTCTTTAATTTCAAGTAGGTAATTTTAGTAAAAAAATTTAAAGTAGGAACGACAAAATAAAGCGGACGCAAATTTATTATAAAGGTTATATGGTACGTCAAGCGTACAATTTCATAAACATTGAAAATTGCTAAACATTTTGTACCTTTGTTACCTATTTATAGGATTTTTTAAAGAATTGTTACGTTTATTTTCAGCATAAATTAATTACCCTATTTTTCTCCCTTACTAATTCAATACCCCCTCGAATAAATTCTGTTTCTACTGTTAAATCCTTCAACATAATTAATAACAAACACGCTCTCGAATAAATTCCTCAACTTAAATCTAGTTGTTTTGAAACGACAAGTTTATGCAACAACTAAATAGTTATATCGTGTTTCAAGTACCCGTTATCTTGGTATACATTACGACCTCCTATAATGATTTTTTCTATTGTATCAATGTAAAGACTTGTTGAAATACGGTCGCTCACTATCCGATAAAACACGGGTTTCCCAGTTTTAATCGCGCTTCGATAAGCGAGGATTTGCAGTTCGAATTCGTGTTACTTGAACCATTGTTAAATTTGCTTCTACAGCTTGTGCGTCGATATATTTTCTACATTATTTGTTTACCTTATTTCAAAAGCAATGCACGTCTGTTTATTTTCTGTTCGACAACTAGGTGTCTTGTGTGGATTGCTTTTTTTAGCTGGAGGCCAAATGGGTTCTTCCTTTCTGTAGACCAACTGCTTTTGTCCGTAGATCGTTGCTGTAGTTACGATGGTAGGGTGAATGGATCCTGAATACCGCGATGTTTCTGTGTTGACTCACCCCCGACGGTTTTCAAGCTAAGTATGCGGACACCTACAGGTATGCAACTCTTTTTCGTTTGTGTGTGTCAATGGGATATTCCGTATTAACGTTTGGTGTAGTTATGTGACAAGAAACTATTGTTCGTTGCTGCTAATCGATATTATCGCTCAACATGTGTGATGTACATGTGTTAAAAATATTGGACAGACACACGCTTATTCCTTTGTACTGATTGGTTTATTTTACAAACGGTACTATGTACGATTTACAAGATGTCTGACAAAAGCTCCCACACGTTAATTCTTTCCTACTAATTAGTTATTTACAAAAAGTATTAGGTGAAACTTTAAAAACGCTTGACAAAAGCTCTCACAGGTTTATTTTCTACTGATTAATTTTATTTTGTGTAAATACGAGATGCGCACTTCGTATCTAATGTACTAAATTGCTCATATCACCTTACTGTTTGCTTTGAAATAGTAACGCTTAATTTATTGCTTTTGCTTGTTTGTACAGAATCCGTTATTTATTCTTATTTGTTAATAGATAATCGTGGGCGAAGTGTTTTTTGTTTCTTTTTGGGATGTAGGCGAATCCCCCCACTCTGCGCGCCTGGTATTTACTTTTCTTCCGGCTACGTTTAAGTACGTAGCAGAATCAAAAATCGAATGTTATACTACGGTATGTTCCACAAGTATCTTGATTGTAATTCAAAATCATTATACTCTTAAATTAAATAAAAGAGTGATAGTTACTTGTTGAACACAACAGAAAAAAATATCTTCTCATTTGCTAAATGAAAGTCGGGCCGGCCCGAAATTCCGGGCTGGCCCGGCCCGGGTCTAGCCTCGGGCCGGGCCGGTTACCTTTTCGATGGACTGGGCCGGGCCGGGCCGGGCTTTTAATAAGCCCGGCCCGGCCCGGCCCGAGTCCATCCCTATTCGCATATTTCTAATTTCCATTTGTTGCTGCATAATTTGTATTTTTTGCGGCTCTATTCTGATTACTTATTTTTGTATATATACTCACTAAAATGCAGTCTAATACAATTAAAACTATTATAGTAATTAATAAATAGTTTGTTACTTTTAGACCGTTTTTTAATTCTTGTGTAGCACTAATCGTACCTACTCTCGCGACTTGCATAATAGTCTCTTCTTGTTTTGGATGTGTGGTTGCCATAGTAAATAATAGATTGGATAAATTCGCAAATAAAATATTTTTTAATTCTAAGCGGTTTATTTCAAGTGCAAAATATTCAGTTTAAAGCATTCTCTGCATACTAATTTAGTTACTTACTTACAGTTTATTATGACATACACAATCTAGTCGAATTTCTTTTCCATTGTAATCGTATTTTTCTCTCGCTAAATATATTTTTTGAAGATGGCCTTTATTGAAGATGTAGTGAGGCCAAGGTGGTGTAGCGAAAGAAAATAGCCTGCCCTCGGTCTAAGCTCGGGGTTTATTCCTGCGGAAGCATAAGCTGGCCGGGGTACTTTCTGAGACTAAACATATTTTTAAATAAACTAGGGCGCCACTGCGTCAATAAAACTAACACAAAAATTTATCCTAAGGATAGACGCGGGAATAATATCTGCCTGAATTTAGAAATGAAGGACCATAATTTTTTTACTTATTTTTATCTCAATCAAAACGGGGAGGTTACTTATTTCCTTTATTGGGCTGTTGGAAATAAAACGATTGTGAGTTTTGACTTGTATCCACTAAAATTAAATTTCTTTTTAACTACGTACAAGAA
Source organism: Platerodrilus igneus (assembly GCA_036346225.1). Lineage (NCBI taxonomy): Eukaryota > Metazoa > Arthropoda > Insecta > Coleoptera > Lycidae > Platerodrilus > Platerodrilus igneus. The sequence continues at coordinate 7,214,437 of JARFIW010000385.1, forward strand.
AAATTGAAAAGGGTTGCAGTGTAAATACTATAGCATGAAAATGAGTGTTAATTAAAAATGTTCAGTTACAAAAATCACAGCTATTAACAGGGTAGACATGTCCTTAAAAAAAGTTATTCAAAATCCAAATACATAGTTTATATTGCTGTAATCTAAGATCTTGGATTTTCTTACGTTTTAAAAACGACAGTTCTTACATTTTAAAGTTCATAAATCCATCGCGCAAACGCGGAAAGAGCGACGCCACGGGCGGTTGGTAACGCTAATCTTTTTACAGATTTCGGCGCGCCCATCTATCAATGACGTCACCAATGCACAAATTTAATACGCAATTATCGGAAAATATAAATTTAAGACAATAGGTTGTACAGCAAAATACTCACATGAATATGTCCCTGGGTTAAAGTTGGCTTCTGTTGAAGTCCATCAGGGCTACTGAGGGCCCTTTTAAGGCAATTAACGGAGGGTACGCATAACGTACATCCAAATCGCTCGGACGGGATCTCAGGGCTCCACTCCGGGGTGATTAAAGATGGTGCTCCGGCGTGGAATGCGGTTCAGCCAACGGCTACAGATTTATCACCTACCTATGCAGGGAACGGATAAGGAAACATGGTATAAGGGCGACAAACAAAGATAATCAGGCAAGGATCTACATAGATAAAGCTAAAGGCACGATACGATACCTGAACCAAACCGCTCTCCACGAAGGTCAGAGGTAAAAAGCCACGTTACCGAGTCTCCTCGAAACACTTCTCCCACCTTTTTTCTTTCACGCGTCGGCGCGAAGTTCCCGCGCGATCTCGCGCAAACGCACTCTGACGTGACGGAAATACGCGCACCGAGTCTTTTGAATTTATGGTGCGAAACTTCCGCACATCAAAATTAACCTAAAAAATGTTTAAGTGCCAATTTATTGGCACGTAACAATTTAGCTTACAACGATTTACTTTATGTTATACTCTATATCACCAATTATCTCAATACAAAAGTTGCTTAGTATCATAAGAGTCATTTGTTTTAAACAAACATATCTAACTTGACTCTTATCATAACACATGTTATTTTGAGGTGTTGTTCTTAACAAACATTGTATAAAAGAATATGGGGACAAAAAGTTTTGCCAAATTATTTAAACTACACCAAATAAAAATACTATTTGTTTCAACAAGATATCGTTCAAACATGTAAATCAAAATTCTTAATTTCCTAATTAATTACATTCCGTTTAGTTAATTCAGCTTTTCAAACAAAAGGTTTATCACTTTCGTGTTGATTCGTCCGGATCACAAAAAAAGAATTGTACTTACCAAAGCTTTAGGGCATTAAGTAACAACAATAAAATATATAAGAACACCTGTTAACAAAGCATCAAGAGTCCGCCATCTTTTTCTAAGAATCAGAAAAGCATGTTTATCAAAACTACAAATTACATCTTGAGTTACGATGATTGAAATTAAAATGAAAATTCGTTTCGGTCCTCCAATTCATCAATTATATATGCAAAGCTGCTTGCGTTTTATAAATATAATTAGAACCACGTACTAACAGAGGTCATTTCTATGGCTGTAACGTCAAGCTAAACGTAACTGCCAGGACTGAAGTTTTTCTTCAATCATGACGACCCCAAAATTTACACAACAACTTTTTTAAAAAACGTGTCTAGCAACTACATGCCAAATACCATAATGAATTTTCCAAGTTTTATTTTAACGCACATGATCCCTCTAACTGCGACTGCGCTTGAACTCAAGCTTGTTAGCGGCGATATTCCCGCCTAAATCCAGGCAATCTACGCAGCACAGAATGTACCACGTATTTGCCTAAACAAAAGTGATACACCATAATTCTTTAATTTACCTCTAATTTCTCTAAATGGGTGGCTAATAGAGAATGTGTAGACAATACTAGGGCTGGCGGGATCGCCAGGTTATGTGGCTCGCTTTTGTAATTTAGATCGCCATATCTCTTGACACCAATACTAGTTAAATTAAACTGAATACATCTACTAATAACAATTAATGCAAAGATGTTTTCTTAGCGTCTCACATGTACTCTTCAATAGATTGTAATACAAAGGGTTACGATTATAATTACTATTACAATTGATTCAATTATGCACTTTTCTGCAATGCATATTCTTAAGTAGGTAAATGTCATAATTAGAGAACGCTGACAAGTAAAAACAATATAACATTAAATAGTTGTATAGTTCACGGTATTGCAAATGTATGTACACAACAGCATTCCTGTGCTACTAGGTAAAATTAGTTAATTATTGCTTTGCAAACCGGTAAACCATTACTCGAAATACTCACCTTCCAATTAGGTTTTATTTAGGGTTCCTTTCAGGTGGATTAGCGCTCAAAAGCAAAACACATACAAGAGATCTTAGTGACTTTTAAGATGAGTGAACGGATACTTCGCATGAGTGTTACAATTCGTACATTCCTAAGAGTGGTGTAATTGCTTTCATAGACCCCACCCTGCACCACTGAAAACTAGCCGGATCACCATTTAGCTGCTGTCGTGCTCCGTCTTCTGTAGAGTAAAAATAAGTAAGTAGCGTAAAGTCAATTTAGCACAAAACGGTGTGTGCGCTTGTGAATATGTATGTGCACGTATTAGTACGTAAGGACGTTCATCCTCGCATGTGTGCGTTGGTGGATGAGTGGATACGTGCGTGCATGCGTACGTGCGTGCAAATGTTTATGCGAGTGTGTGCATATTTGCGCGAGCATACATTAAGTTAACGTCATATATAGATCAAACACAAATTAGAGGTTTGGCGGTGCGGTGTTCAGCTTCATGCTGAAATATTTTTGCTTAGTTTTCAACATTGTATTTATTAAAAATTTAGTTTTAAACAACACTCTGTTATGATGGGTTTGATAAGTTTTAACAGCAGTAGTATGGAATTCAGCCCACATAAAATTTATCTGTTACGCATTTAATAGTAATATTGAAGTAAAACGCTTTGTAATCATAAATAACTTCCATTCAGTGAAGTCATATAGTAGCTTCTTTATATTTCCTGGTATCATTCAACGATTTGACTAGGGATCAATTCACTACCCGTATAAAATTTTATTCCACTAAAGGATAAAGGTTATTCCGCTCGAATAAAATATAATAAAGCGTAAAAAGCTTTGACGTCATAAGCGTTGTTATACACTTTAACACGCCCGAAACTAAAATGAAAGCAATTTGCGAAACCGTCACTGTTCAATTTGGGCAATTTTTATATAGCACCATCTTACAAGAAGAAGGTTTGCATTAAGCGATATTTTAGAGCGTTCACACTATCTGAAAATACAATTTATTGATGTGCTTTTCTGCTGCGTTTTGAGTATAAACCGTATTCAAGGTACATCAGAAAATGATTTTCTACACTTCTTTTGTAACATGTAGAACTCTAAATAGAGCCAATGCTTCCGTATTAAAAAGAAATAGTATATTTAATGTTTTATTCAGACAGAGTTTTTCGAATTCAGTGTAACATAAAAGCTATCGCTTTCTTAGTATTTACTTATTTTGTCTTCTTACTTTACTATTAGACAGTTCAGTTTCAATGTGCCGTTAGCAAATAATAGTTTTTTAATCAAAATTCGTTAATACGGAGGCAATATAATGTTCTGCGTTTTATGCGAAAGATTTTGCTTTCAAAATCACTATTATTAAAGCATTCTCCAAAAATGGATAGCCACATTGTTGTTTTCTCGTCAATCAGAGTACTTTATTAGGTAAAAAACAAGTTACCGTGTTATTTTTACATTTTTACTAAGTATTCATTAATATTAACAGAACGTCAATGGATATGTGGTAGTAATGCCCTTTTAGACACTCGTAGTTGCTTTGCCACTTTCATTACACGATATTTTACTAGAAATTATTCGTTCACCTATTTTTTACGTTAAATTCCTGCAATCGATCTATTTCGGTATCCTTCATATATTTTTTAGTCTTCAACTACCTTGTTTTACGTTTTTTAAGGAGGATTTTAAAACTTCTAACTTCAACGACTTTACCCTTTTTATCGTTTTTCAAATCATACGAACTTTTATTTAACAAGTTCAATTGATGAATACTTATTTAAAACGTCCTATAACATTTCCTTCAAAGTTCATTCTATAATGGTTGCTTTGCCTTGTAAAGGATAAAAGCAGGCGTAATGAATTCCCTGAAATATTTCCTAACCGTTAAACAGGTTTCTTTAGAAGGTTAAGAAGCTGCGCTTTATAAATTTGTTGAAAAAGTCAAAAATTTCCTGAATTACACTGAAATACATTCTAAACCATCTGCATCGTAAAGTATAAAAGCTTTTATTGGTACTGACAAATCCTATTTCGTTATCATCCAAATGTTGAGCTCGCTGAAGTTAACGAGTTATAAACGGCCCCTGTGTTAATTTTATTCTCGGTATTGTAGTGCGATATAATATTTTGTTATCGTTTCTATAGCAGTTAGGCAACCGTGTAAGAAGGATTGCAAACTTACTTAACCATTCAAACAGACGCCATTTTCTATTGCGTACAAAATTCAGTGGAAGTGATTATAGTATATGGAGGTTTTTTGCTTGTGTTAATTGACTTGTTTGCATTCCGTATTTTCGAAATATTTTGCAACTGATGTCTGGAAAATATACTTTTACAAGTGCGGTTCGCAGAATACTTCACATATTATCGCTGGGAATTGGTTTTTAAAGAAAAATACATTGTTCTCTATTTTTATAAATACAGGCTGAGCTTTAAAAGAGATTATTCTATACAACGTCGTTTTACCGAAATGAAGCGATATAAGTCGTGGTGCTAAGATGCTTTGTTATATTTAGTGTTACAGCATAGTTAAATTGTTTCATTTAGGATCTAGTCCGATGGCGAGTAGAGCATGCATTTCCAAATACTATATGGTGGTACCAGAGACAGACAGCTTGTTTTAAGGTACATTTATTGTGTTTTCCTGTTCTTGATGCTGTTGTGTAAGATAGTTTGGCTGGTTAACCACAGAAAAGTCGTATTTTGAACATGTCCCCATACGCAAACATCAAATATATTACAATTTTGGTATCTAGATAGCTACATTACAGTACTGTTCTCCTATACAATGTTCTGGACATCGTTGGTATAGATGTGCACGTACAACAAAGATGTAGTGTTTTTCTTTACATACAGAATTCTCTTTAGTTCTGGCTATACCTAGGCCATTGGTCCATCTTAGTCTCACATTATAGGTAATATAATTGAATGAGGTCAAATAACTTTGATCTTTCAGGTTGTTCTATTGGAGTTGGTGGGAGGCTTGTGCCTTAACTTGTTGCCGCCTTGAGTTCGATGACTTGGAGCTGCGTTAACTTGGGGTTCCCTGTGCATCTGCGTGAGCGTAAACTTGCGTGTGTGTGTTTGTTTGGTGTGCGTGTGCATGTGCGTTTGCGTGTGCGTGTGCGTGTGTTTGATGGGTGTGTAAGAATGAAGGATTCTGTATGATTGTGGTGGTATCGGTTCGTGTGGCTATCTAGATTGGTGTATTTTTGAAGCGAAATTTCTTTACATTGAAGGTTTTGTGAGGAGTATTTTGTTTAGAGAATTTATTGGGAAGGTTATGGGAAATTTGTTAAGAAAGGATTTGGGTTAAACAAAAGTTGATGTAGGTTTGTTCGGTTATATAACCATTAGAGTTTATGGGTAAGATTTTTGGCAAAAAAGGATTGGGTTAAAAATTATTATTTTTTAAAAATATTTAAATATTTATTTAAATATAATTCTAATTTTTTAATATAAATTAATATATATATATATATATATATATATAATTTTATAATTATAATATTCAATTTATTTTGAAATAAGGCCCCAGATTGGGACGCCTTATTATTGGATTTTACGTTTCTAAACTTGAGTGTGGGTGTAATTATTTGAAATTTTTTTTTTAAGGCCCCACAATTGGGTAAAATTGAAATTAGTTTGAAATAACCTAAATTTGGGTGCAATAATTTAATTTTTTTATAATTTTTTATAATATTTTATAAATTAATAATTCTTTTTGAAAAAAGCCCCGAATTGGGCTTTAATAATAATATTTATTTTCTAAAAGTAAATTTATTGCAAAATTAATGGAATTTGTAAATAAATTAACTGGGTGTAACCTTTCAAAGAGATCCACAGCAAGATATGTATACGCCGGTTCGAGAACAATATGAACAGCTAAGCCGCTTTGGGAAACAAAACGTGCAGCAAGATATGTATACGCCGCTTTGAGAACAAAATTGTCTTTTGTGTAAATTTGTTGCGTCGGGGGTCGTTAGGTCTTTGGGGTGTGCGTTCGGCGGGGTCGTTAGATTTTTTGTGGGGTGGTGCGCGTGCGCTGGGGTGGAGATATTTTCTTAAGAAATTTTTAGCAGCGTTCCCGACGTTAAATATTAAATATTAAATTTTAAAAATTTGTTGTGTAGAAAATGGAGTTCACGTGTTGGTTCGTATTTTCTGGGGTAGGTTAAGCTAAAAATTAAAACGCCGGTGAAGAATTTTTTAATATTAGGCAAACGCGTGCAAGTGGTAAAGAGTGTTTTAGCTCTCCTCATAAGCTGCGTTTTGTACGAAGTAAAAAAAATTAAGAAAATATACGAAATGTTATATGATGGAGGTCAAATTTTAAACGTTTGCAGGTAAAATCTTGTAAAAAAGAAGTCGTTCACATCTCGCAATTTCAATGTCACGATAAAATACTAAGAATTTGCATGCAGTCGAATATAACCTCGTGCTTTTATCTGGTAATATATATGTAAATCACGTCGACATTCGACTTTTAATATAATGTATTTAATTAACATAAGGTGTGTTGCAAAACATTTCAAGACAGGTATGCCGTATATTTCCTTATTGGTATGCAAATTATACCACCTTGCATCACGATTTATTTGACTTTTAAATAAAAAATTAATTTAATCTTATATCAAGGATGTCTTGCTTACAAAGAAGTCGTTCACTTCTCGCGATTTCAATGTCACGATAAAATAACAAGAATTCGCAGTCGAATATAACCTCGAGTTTGGAATTATAGCTCTCTGGTAATATATATGCAAATTATTCAACTTTTAATATAATGGATTTAATTAACATAAGGTGTGTTTGCAAAACATGTTAAGACTATTTCCTTCTTGGTATGCAAAATATACCACCTTTCATCACGATTTATTTGACTCTCAAATAAAAAATTAATTTAATCTTATATCAAGGATCTCTTGCTTACATTTTAGCAATTTGAATATATTTAAATATTTAAATGTAATTATACATTTAATTTATGTGGCAAGAAAAATTCTTTTACTTTTAGCGGTTTGGTGATTGTATGTAGATGACGTATTAGACATTGTATATATATAACTCGTTTAATTGCACAAACGTGATAAAAATTTATAGGTTATGCAAAACGTGCATGTAGTGAAGAATTTAGCGGTGATCTTTAGAGCTTCGTCATTGTTTTTATTCTCGTTGCTTTAGTTAATTAAAGAGAGATTTTAGGTTAAGCAAAAATAGGAAATGTGGTGGATGACATAATCACTCTCAAAATGATGAATGGTGGGGGAAGGGAGCTTCTAAACGTGCCCTAAACGGGGCTCTGCCCCATTATTTTTGTATTAAATATCAAAAAGAATAGGAGAAATTATTCGACTCGTATTTTATAATGGTTTTAATTTAAAATATTGGTGTGTGTGCAAAAAACATGTTAAGACAGGTCACTCGTTATTTTATTCATGATTGCACCACCAAAATAATTTATACAACCACACTGAACTCGTACCCGGATCTAAAATTTAACCTTTAAATGTATGCAAATAATGTCGTTATTTAAAACGTGGTGAAGAATTTGGATAGTGATGTAATCATTCTCAAATGCGGAATGGTACTCCATAAATTCTAAAAAATATATGCATATCTATGGCAGGCAACCCAGCATACACCAATTATATATTCTTAGTGTAAAATTTTATTGTTAGGTGAATAACCAGCAATTTATTATGTAATATTTATTGCTACAAGCATGGTAATAATAATTTGCAATGTGCAAAATACCTCTTTTTGTTGTTAAAAGACCGATTTAATTAAACTCTATAAAAAGATTGTGAATTATTTATTCTAGTTAAATTTTACAGTGCTAGAGACACTAATTATTATTAGTACTAGATATAGGTATAACAAAATTTGTATTCCAGATGATAGTATGTTCAAAGGATATTATTATTTAAAAGACTCTGTAAACATGATTAGTGAAATTATTAAAGTTAAGGAATGTAAAGCAAAATTTGTCCATAAAAGCAAATATGTTTTCTAAAAGATATGCATAACTTACGGATCTAAACGTTTCAACATCTCGCAAACTGAGATAAATATTACTTATTTCTTTGCAAAAAACGTTCATATAACGCCCTTTAACAACCGCGTTCAGTAAAGTGCATGGTAGTTAATGACCTCGGCGATTGGGCTATTTATAGTATAAATATAACAACATATCTCCATATGTAAATTATATGGTTCTGGTTTATACCTAAAACAACTATTTTGCATTATATTTTGTTGATCCTGGTAGAATAAATTACAAGTATAGCTACATTGTCAATACATTTTTATTTTCAAACTCGTTTTAATTATTGTAGAATTTAGTGCTTATAAATAACTTACTTTAATTCAATAAGTTATTCTTAAATTAATAATTATTGTCAAGAGAAATATATACACATATGGTAAATAATTGCAAGAATGTCTATAATATATCTGAGTTTTAATTCTGTTAAATGGAACATATGGCAACAAGGTAACTTCAAAACATTTTAGCATAATTGTCAATTACCAAAATTCACAATTTTCATCTTATATCAACAAATGTTATTAAATTGATGCTAAACAATAAAAATAATACCGTTATATTTCAAATCATTTTAATAGAATTACGCAATGTTAAGTCGTTATTAAAATTAATTTAAACAGAGTTTTATTGTTATCTGTTGTTGTCTGTTGAAGAATCGTAGCAGAATCTGAACTATATCGCTTTTACAAAGCATGTATTCAAGATCACATTTAGTTAGTTTCAAAAAACTTTTCATCATTGTATACGACTTGTTTTAACTTGCAGTAGGTATCAATGACCGAATCAACATTACCACCCGAACATGGTTGACAACTTTAAATTTTATTTTCCCTATTACTTTCAAGGTATTAATCATTGGTATATATATATATATATATAGATTTAGCGACATCAGACAACCTTTTTCTTAATCTTCGTTGGGAATTAAACCACTCATAGTTTTTAAAATCATCTTTCTTTACGTTTCGATCCATGACCTAGGATCGTTGTCAAAATTGTCAAAACCACAACAATCATACAGGAGTATTTATCAGGCAACATATTTCTCGCATGGCTATGACAGCTTTTGTGCTCTATGTAGAGTAATGATTAACGTTATACTCTTTTGATTAATTTGCAATTTACCGGGCATGCATCCTTCGTTAAAAGTAAAGGATATTCCCATAGATAATTTGAATAACAATCTATCACCACCAAAACACCTCTAATTGGATTTTCCTTAAATATATTGCTCAAATTCAACAGAGTCGCCTTGCCAGAGATCATCTCAAGGTTGTTGATTTATTAATGCTGTTACAAAAACTAGTGGGGGGTTTATCAGACGAATAACTAGGTGATGCTCAGTATCACAACACTTTAGCATTACCTATTTTGATGAATGTGCCATAAAAGCTAGGTACTTGGATAGATCTCGCAGTGAGTGGAACAACAACGATAGTGGTGCGAAGTTTTCAAGTTAACATGGACAATGTACTGTACGATTTGTTCGAGAGTGAACAACGCATTTTACACCAACATCTGAAACATGCCATAGTATTGAATGATGTAGACAAAATCAAACGTATACTGTTCAGAGTAGGTGTTCATGTTCCCTTTAAAGCCTTCAAATGGCTAACGCTGACCAATGATACATCCATTGATGTAATGGACATGCTGTTTAAACAACAGAGTAGGTGCGATCAATTTGTATCAAACTTCATTGATGCTTGCAACGGCAAAACAGAGTTAAAATGTCATCAGGTGCGCGGTGTACTAGACGCAATAGAGAGTAATTATAGTTTGAGCGATGTATATTTCCTTGAAGAATTACTAACCAACCGAGCTGTATTGAGTACGAAGGCATTTCCTATCATGAATATAAAATGCAACTATAAATCACTGGTCACAGCGATTGACGATATGATTGTAGATGTTGTATATTTCGCACAACCTATGGTATTAAAAAAAGTATTGAAGTTAATTTTAAAGTATAAGGTAAATTATAAGTACCAACCTAATGTAGTTGGCCCTCATAGAACAACATATAACTGGCTCCTCAAGAATTTGGCAATGGAGGGCTCAAAACAGCAACCAGGATGGACGTGTGGTCCGGATTCGGGAAAATGGCCATCAAATAGTATAGATGATTATAAAAAAGTGTATATGCTATTAAAGTTATTGTTTTAGTTTAATACTATTTTTTGTATGTAAATTATGTCATCTTGGTAATCCTACCTGATGCGCTATAGATAGCACTTATTAGATATAATGGAGGATGCTATTGTACGTGTCGCATACCTTTTACAATAAATATATATACCTCGAGTGTTGGTCAAGTACGGGAGAAATTGTTAGCTGAGAAGGTAATGTGTTTTACCTGCTTGTTATTTACACATATTCACGGACATCAAAATACTCAAGTTCAACCAAAACAGCGAAAATCAACCTACATCAACGTTTTGCGCTTCGGGCATGAGGAATTATAAACAACTTTCTTGACGTAGAACTAGTGTAGTAATTAGTAGTACATAGATGTAATTTGTGTGTGTGTGTGTGTCGCTATAATAAAGCATATAACAGTAAAAAATTTTATTGATGAATGACATATGATGGTAAACAAACACGTAACAGCAAATCTACAAAATATGATTTTGGATATCCAACTATTATGGCTAGAATCTAAATTTAACCATTTCACATATACTTGATTTTAACTCTCTTCAATACTTTTTCCACTAAATATACATCCGGATAGTGTGTTCGTTGAAGTTCTTCTGCATAGAAGCCGCCTAATATTGGTTGTCCTCGACTATCGCGCAACAGGTACGTTAAAGGATTAGTCAAATGCACTTTGTACACCGTAAAAATTTCGTTAGACCAATTTGGTGTGTATCCCTTGGTAAATTGACTTCTATGTTTACTAATGCGAACATGATCTCCAACAGAAAATTTTTACTCTTTAAGTTAACTGTTTTGATCGTACTGTACACTGTATTGAAGAGTTTGCGTTCATTGCGTTTTGACACATCTACAGGTCGCATGCCGATTGTTCGATGTTTGGTGTTGTTATATGCAGTCACGAGTGAGGATAGTATATTCAGCCATCGATACGAACCATTCAAACTAAATTGTTTCCACATTTTTGACTTTAAGGTACGATTAACGCGTTCTACTACGCAAGCTTTTTATTGCTGTACACACTATAATGTGTAATCTCATATTTTTCCATTAAAGCCTTAAATGTTGAATTATAAAATTCTTTTCCCAAATCCGTTTGAATGTACCGTGGAATACGATGGTCTTTGTTGAAAATTGATTGAAAAGCGTTTGAAACAGCCTTACCCGTCTTGCGCTTAACCGGTACGGCCCATAAGTATTTAGAAAATACATCGATAACAACTAGAATGTATCTAAATCCTTTATTTATCTTTGCATATGGGATCATTTCCACCAAATCGGCTTGAAACAGCTCGTTTAATCCTTTTGTGATTACATGTCTTCTAGGAAAGTTAATGCGAGCAGGCTTATGTAACTCGTGGACGATTTGCTCCTTTACAGACATATTGCTAATATATGTGTGTGTGTATGGTTGACGGCTATATGCGTGCGTTTTAAGTTTCTCTTGCAACTGTTGAATATCTGCTTGAATTCGTGCAATGTCTATTCTAAATTGTGCTTTCACTTGTTGAATAGCAGCGTCTAATGTCTTATATATGCTATTCATAGAATCATCTATCCGTTTGGTTACGATTTGTGCAACATTAGCGTTCACAGTGGCTGGAACAAGGTTACGCATCATCTCTTCAAAATGGTTAAAGTCTGATCTTGTAACATACTCGCTCGAGAATTGTGTTATCATACTGTTTGTTGTCTCCTTCACAAGCGTGTCTATATACTGCTGAATAGTGGAACCACTTCCAAGCGTTGGTTCGCCCTCTTGCTGGTGTAGCGTTGCTAACCGCGATTCTAAGTACGCTTTCGTGACTGCATCATCATCTTCTTGTGGTGTAGCGACGCGCGCTAATCTCATGTTGTCAAAATCGTAGTAATCATCATAAGAAATATATGAAGCACAGTCAGACGCATGTCCAAACTTGTCGATAACCATCGTGATAATGAATAACAAGTCGCACAATCTACGCTATTATACGCAATTCGCGTAATTCTTCCATAATCGATGTAATTTCGTTTGTGTGACCGGTGTTACCTGCATCTTGCGAGGCGACCAGAAGCTTGAGCCGTTCGCACAGTTCGTTGGGATCATCAAAGTATACATACTCTAGTGGCTTCTCGTTATAATCCATGAGTAGACCACGACCACTCGGGTTTATAGTTTGCTGTCGTAAGCTATACATTGCATTACTTCTTTTTAATGTCCGCATAATCGTTAATTTCTTTAAGTGAGAATTTACCCAAAGGATTGAGAAGGAACAGTTGCTCGTACAACCCTTTGCTACCGTTGTAGCAAAATCGTTCTACACACACCTTTTCACCAATCCCGAAGATAATGTCCGAATCACCAATCATTAATTTTCCTGTCTCCGGATTAAAACGTACTTTATCCCTGCGCAAGTGCTCCGTGTCATTGTTATAAATACCAGTAAAGTTGGAAAACAGATTATCGACATAGTATCTTACCGATGGTAAGAATCGTTGTAAGTAGGCCTGATGTTCTTCGCTGTTTAGGTACCGTTCGTACTCTGTATGGGTCTCTGGAGTGTTGCCGCTACTCTCCGATTCTTCGAAGGTGGACTCCACAGACTGGACTGGGCTATGAGGATTGTGTTCCCATGCCTCCTCTATTGGTGGTGCGGCGATTGGTGTTGAACTGCGCACCTGATCGAAAATTTAGGGCGTCTTTTAGGAGTAGATTGTACGTCATGTTGTTGTGGTAACCAGTGCTGGCTTTCGATCTTGGACTCCTGTTTAATATCTTTCAGCAGACCGGTCTGAAGTGTTTGTAAACGTTTTGTAATAGGTGCATAGACTTTACTTAATGCAAGCTCCTTTTCAACCACACCTGCTTTTAGCGCTTGTAATTTCCTCTTGACTGCTTTTCGTACTTTTATGAGTTCTTGTTTGGTTTTCACGTCGTCTGCCATCGTCTAGAAACGGGTAGGAAGTGATATGCTATTTATGTGCTTTATAAGTATATATAGGTGTCAAAACCTTTTCGGTAACGACCGCTCTGCAAATCGCCATCTTTATTGATCACCAGGAACCCATACCGATCTCGCCAGCATACGCCGCACAATTCTTTAAACCGGTTAAACGACATATCCGTGTTTACATGGTCAGCGTATACGTGTTTTAAATTGAGTTCGTCTTGTTTGAATAGCACTAGGACATTAGCATTGTCTCTAATCAATTGTTTAGGTATTTTGGAATAGGTCTGACATAGATAAAACAATCAATGGCCTTATGTCGACCTAAAGAAAAATATTCTCGCATTACATTTTGTTTATCGCACGACACGTCATCGAAAATAAATATCGAATTAGGTTTTGCATCCGCTGGAGTAACAATTGCATCCCATTTGTTAAACGCAAAATATCCTATTTCTTTTATTGGTTGTAATAACCTCTCTAGGTACTGATACTTTGGTTGATACAAGGATTTTGAGTAGAGATAAACGTTTTCAAAGCGTACACCATTCGGATGTTTCAAGAGACCGATGACTACATTAGTTTTACCACAATTGGATGGACCTGTAATGATACACCGTATTGTTGATGGTAATAGTAGTCCATGCTTTTGCACGTTAGTGTTGTTGCTGCAGTTGTGGTCCGTAATTGGCAACGCCAATTGTTGCTTTACCAGACGCATTCTATCCATATACTAAAACGTAATTGCAGTATGGTAAGCATTTAAGCGAGTAATTCTACACGCATGACCAGTCTCCTTTAAACCTTTCGACTGACAAGATTAATGAAATCCTATCGTGGCTACGGGTTACTCAATAGTGCTATCAATCGTTTACCGGTAGAATTACATTTACCAGGCTATCGCTTCTGTGGACCGGGTACTAAGCTTCAGAAACGCCTCGAGCGTGGTGATATAGGTCGTAATCCCTTAGACGAAGCCTGCAAACTACACGACATCGCCTACGATCTTTCTACAGACTTAACAACCCGACACCAAGCTGATCGACGTCTTGCCGAAACAGCACAAAAACGTCGTACTGCACCCGACGCTTCGTTAGGTGAAAAACTTGCTGCGTTTGCTGTTGGTTCTGCAATGAATGCCAAAGTTAAATTTGGTATGGGTTGTCGCAAAAAAACGATAAGGTGTAAAGGAAAACGATGTGGTCAGCGTCTACGTACAGGAAGTGGTATACCATTCAAGCGTTTAATTCGCACCATTTGGGAACGCATTAAAACGTTCGTCCGACTGATCTTATTAAAACTGCTAAACTTGCAGTGGCACCGATTAAAGAAATAACAGATGAAATTCGTGGCATCCCACGTGTAATCCCTGTACCCAAAACTGGTGGTTTCCTACCTTTGATACCTATTTTGCAGCCCTTTCCGCAATTGGAGCGTTGTCGGGTGGAGCAGCTGGGATTGCAAAAGCTGTCAACGATGCTAAACTTGGACAACAACAATTAGATGAAGCGAAACGACATAATATGGCACAAGAGGCAGTGACACTTGGAAAGGGTCTCTATTTGAAACCTTATCGCCGTGGACATGGACTGTACCTAAAGCCTTTTCTTACACACGGGCAAGGTTTGCGTAAACAAAGACAACAAAAAAAACTCAACGCATTCGTTAAACCTACCTATGCGAGCGTTGACCAATGTTGACTTGAACAAATACATAAAACGTTTACCAATATCCCACTTTCGTGGAATATTCATGCGCAATTCACTTCCAAACACAATTCGTTGGCGAGAATGTGGTATTCTTAATCATGATACTACACGTGGTGTGGGAACTCATTGGACCGCGTACAAAAAGATGGTTCAAGGGCAGTCTATTATGATAGCATTGGTAATCTACGACCTCCGAGGGAACTTGTCAAATACTTAACCTCATCAGGACCATGCACTCTCTATTATAATTATGAACAATTTCAACCGCTTAACACTGTTACCTGTGGACACTTCGTATTGAAATTTTACTGCAAAATAGTCCTCCGCTAAGTTTCTAACAACGTTATATATTATTTGATTTTAGTGTATTTTTAACTGTTTTGTATAAAAGTGTTTAATTAAAACCATATATTGCAAGTGTTTCAGGAATTTGCTTTTATTACCCCATCCCAACTACGAATACGACTAGTTGTTAGTTTATCGTCAACCACCGAACATGTACACATTTACTTTAACTGGAACTGAATCTACGCTCACCGCAATCATCAACCCACCAATTGTTCTCGATGATGACCATGAATACGTTATTGGTCTTACAAACTTTGATACATATTTTCAATTCCCAATGTAACGGAAGCGAACAATAAATTTTACATTGATGACATCGTGCTTACTTTACCAGAAGGAACTTATGAAGTGGCAGATATTAATAAGTTCGTACGACGTAATCTGAACGATCCCCGTGAACGCACTTCATCCAAACGTTATCTTATTGATATTCGAGCCAATAATAACAGTTTACATACAGAAATCAAAGCATCAGGTATAGTGGACTTTACACAACCAAATTCACTTGCTTCGTTGCTGGGTTTTGAGAAACGTAAACTACCAGCTCTCACTACTGCTATTTCGGACCATCCGGCACAAGTCTTTCCAATCAATTCAATATGTATTGAATGTAATCTTGTGGTCGGATCGTATCGGAATAGCAAACCTGTACACATTTTGCATCAATTCTTTCCTGCAGTTGCTGCAGGGTACAAGATTATTGAAAACCCCGTGAACGTCACCTATATGCCACTTAATACACGAATCATCGATCGCATCATTGTTAAAATAGTTGATCAAAACGGTAATCTCATCACTTTTCGTCGGGAAACCATCACGATTAGACTTTATCTAAAGCGTCTTTAAACAATGGTTTTGCGCTATGAGCATAAACCACCAAAACCTATTAATAGACGCATTATCAGCACCTTTACCAGTTACAAGACACCAGTGCACCGATTAACACCGGAAAACGTTAAATTTCTGCAAACATTAGGACTCAAAGTGCTACATAGCTAAAATGGATAGTAATATTTTAAATGTTACGCAACGTGCTATATTTGATACAACCATCATCAATGCCGACAAACATATGCATACTCCGTACTCCAATACCACGTATGAGAAGAACGATGTTATACGGATTCCAATAGAAAACGAAGATGTCTATACACTACCATGGGACAGCGTAATTTATATTGAGGGTACAATGAATAAGTCAGATGGTGGCGTTTCGCTTACCGCCGATTTTGTCAACAACGGAGTTTTATTTTTATTTGATGAAATTCGTTATGAACTTGGTGGAAAGACTATTGACCGCGTTCGTAATCCAGGTATAACTACGACTATTAAAAATTTCCTATCCTACGATTATAGCGAAAGTCGTCGCTTTAGAAACGCCGGTTGGTCCCCATCGATAAGCTTGATCTCGTTGATGCTAATGGTCATTTCAACGTATGCATTCCCTTGCGCATGGTTTTAGGATTTGCGGAGGACTACCGAAAAATTCTTTTGAATATCAAACAAGAGCTTATTCTTATTAGAAGTAGTGCTGACGATGCAGCTATATCGAATTCTGATACCAAAGAGTCAATCAAAATTACTATTACACATATATCATGGCGGATTCCACATATAACCGTTGCAGATGCAGAGCGCTTAAAACTACTCAAACATATTCAACGCAATGCCACCATGGACATAAGCTTTGCAGTTGGGAACTACACGAATATCCAGAATTACATACAACACACACGCATACGTGGGCCGTGAAGACGGCTTCTCAAGTGGAGAAACCACGTTTTGTTATTGTCTGCTTTCAAACCGATACATCGCGCAAAAGGGGCGCAGTCAGTTCGACCACTGTAAGTTGACCAATATGAAATTACATCTGGGTTCATCTATGTATCCTTACGATAATCTTAACATTGATTTCGATACCAATCGCTATTCTATACTATATGAGATGTATGCACAGTTTCAACAATCGTACTACGGGGGTATCAGCGAGCCGATATTAACACCCAATGAATTTCAAACGCACGCTCCACTTGTAGTCATCGATTGTTCCCATCAAAACGAAATAGTGAAAGTGGGAGCGGTTGACGTACGATTAGAATTTCAAATGAAAGAAGCGCTTAAAGCTCACACTACAGCGTACTGCCTCATTCTACACGATCGTTTGGTCCGCTACAATCCTGCAACCAATATTGTGAGTGAAGTCTAAAATTAATAGTCCATTAGTTGTCGACGTTCAAAAGTTTAAAATTGCACATAATAACTTTGTGTTTAAAGAAATGGCTGTTTTACAACTATCCCTATCGAATGGAGTTGCAATAACATATGTGCTGAAACCACCATATTCTTGGAACTGTCTATCAGCTCGCTTCAAATACCAAAAGATATGGTTAAGCAACTTTCACGGTATATCTTGAGATGATGGCAATTTACAATGAATTTCCACACCTAAATGTTATTAACCTAGAAGATTTAGGTGTACTCCTCTACATAAATTAAAGTATTACACCAATTCACACAAGTGTTTCTAGCATACCACACAACATTCGTCATTCAATTGCGCAACCACAGATGTAATTGTACTCAAAACTGGTTTGTACATATAACCAATTATTCATTTTTAATAAAGAATAATGTTTACATTAAGTAGTGTTTTTATTTGTATATTTTATACCTACATACATACATATTCCTTGAGACTAGTAAGATGTGTTTCAAAAAATGTCTTGAAATAAGTTTAATTGTAAAACTTACTAACGAATCTGTAAGTATCATATTGAAAATTCCTCTTAACGGATATGTATTTTGCATTTTTATGCAAACTTTATGTTACAATAATACAATTAAAAATTATATTCTACTACCGAGGTATTAAATTTTAAAGTATGTTATAGTTGTGTAAACATAAAATGCATTGCATAGGTTTTTATCATCAAAGTAGTACATTTTTATTTAATCCCACCTGTAAAATGATTAATTTCTTAAACCTAAGTTTCATAAAATTTATTCTCCAAAGATCAACCAACTATAAACCAGAACTATTAAATTTACATAAATTTCGGTGTTATTTTAATTTAAACTATGCTCATAAAAGTCGTTTATATATATAGCACCAACATTGTTACTACCTATGAATATCAAATCTTTAAAGGAATTTATAGTCATGATTAATTAATAAGTGGTCTTTTCATTTGTACACATTTTGTATATGTTGTTTTAGTTCCATTGACGACCTATTATTAGTAATCTGTTTATTATTTTATTGACGATATAAATTTTAAGATTGGAAGGAACGATAAGAAACCTTCCTCTGACATTTATATGCACTCCGCATAGTTGTTTAAGGTAGCAAATATAAATAAGCTGTTTAATGTGTTGTAGAAGAATTTTACCATTGTATTATCGGTATGTATAAACTTACTTACTTAATGTGTTTTTAACGGAAGTAGAAATTATGAATTTTGGTAATTAACAATTATGCTAAAATGATTTGAAGTTATGCAGTTTCCATATATAATTTACATATATCGGTATGTTGTTATAAATATCACAACCTCGAGGTCATTAACTACCATGCACTTTACTAAACTATAATTAATAAAATCCCGTACATTTAACTAAGATACATTTTTCTTAATGTGGAAGTCTTATCTATATTTTATTCAAATAAGAATCTGCTACCGCCACCTACAAAAGATAGGGACAATTAAAGAATGTAAGTTTTGTAAATAAAACATTAAAATATTGTGTGTTTCTTTTAATATTATATATTTAATACAAAAATAATTTTTGAAATTCTCGGGAGATTCTTCAACACGTGCATGTTTTTGCTTAACCTAAAATCTCCGAAGTATTCAATCACCTAATGCGTGCAAAGCCTCCGTTCAGAACGCCTTATGGAGTACCATTCCGCATTTGAGAATGAGTACATCCCCATCCAAATTCTTCACTACCTTTTAAATAACGACATTATTTGCATACATTTAAAGGTTAAATTTAGATCCGGGTACGAGTTTAGTGTGGTTGTATAAATTATTTTGGTGATGCAATCATGAATAAAATAACGAGTGACCTGTCTTAACATGTTTTTACATATACACACACATATTAAATATATATTCAAATTGCTAAATGTAAGCAAGAACACCTTGATATAAGATCAAATTAATTTTTTATTTGAGAGTCAAATAAATCGTGATGAAAGGTGGTATAATTTGCATACCAAGAAGGAAATAGTCTTAACATGTTTTTGCAAACACACCTTATGTTAATTAAATCCATTATATTAAAAGTTGAATAATTTGCATATATATTACCAGAGAGCTATAATTTCAATAAAAACACGAGGTTATATTCGACTGCGAATTCTTGTTATTTTATCTTGGTAATGAAATCGTGAACAACATGTTTTTACATGCAGACTTTATAATTTGATCCATTATATCACATTTCGTATATTTTCTAAATGTTATTCGCTACTTCATACAAAATACAGCTTTTGAGGAAAGCTAAAAAATTCTTTACCACTTGCACGTTTTTACTTAACATAACAAAATTCTTCATATAGGTAAAATCACCACTTCGCTATGCTCTCGGCTACCTAGTTTCGGCTACTTTTCCAAGGTCGTTGTGACGTCATAGCCTTTTACATATTTTACACAATCTGTAACACCATATTCTACAATTCCAAAAGAAATAACCATTTCGGTATCGGGGTTGATAAGTACGCCTAACATTCGCCCAGAGGTTGTACGACAACGCGTAAATATTGGCAGTAAACTCTATCCGTTTACGCTAAAGGAAATTGCCCCCATTATGCATGCCATACGCTGTAAGTGGAAGAAAAAGACAGCTGGAATTAGAGGAAATGCATGCAAAAAGGCGAAAGTTGGACTAAATAGAAGACACTGCGACAATACGCGAACAATACAAAGATGTGTTAGACAAAGAACATCTTATTAGAGAAAGAGGAAAGGATTAAAAGATTATTTTATGTGCCGATGGACTGACTTGGATACATCCGCGTTCTACAAGCTGTATGTATTTGTGGTTAGTAAGAAAGACTCTTTTTAGAATTTTAGAATAGTATTACATTGCTCTATATTTATAAAAGGCTATGACGTCACAACGACCTTGGAAAAGTAGCCGGAACTAGGTAGCCGAGAGCATAGCAACGTGGTGATTTTACCTATATGAAAATGAAAATAAAGAACTTTTAAATTTTTGAATAAATTTTGGTAGGAAATATTTAATAAATAAGTATATGTTAATGAAACACATATTTTCTAAATGATATTGGTGCTAAGGAAAGCTATTTTTATTAAGTTCTATAGTTTGAGAGTGACGTAAAACCTTGATGCTACAGCTTGAGTTGTAAAAGTTAATACATAAGCCTTGATATAAGATCAAATCAAATAATTTGAGAGTCAAATAAATCGTGATGAAAGGTGGTATAATTTGCATATATTTTAAATTCATACGGGTATAATTAAAAGATTATATGTTAGATCCGACTGCAAGTTCAGTGTACTTGTATAAATTATTTTGGGATGATGTAACCAAAGGTAATATACGACATACCTGTCTTGAATGGTTTTTGCAACACACCTTATGTTAATTAAATACATTATATTAATAGTTGAATAATTTGCATATATATTAACAGATAAAAAACACGAGGTTATATTCGACTGCATGCAAATTCTTAGTATTTTATCGTGACATTGAAATTGCGAAAAGTGAACGACTTCTTTTTACAAGATTTTACCTGCAGACGTTTAAAATTTGACCTCCATCATATAACATTTCGTATATTTTCTCAATTTTATTTTCTACTTCGTACAAAACGCAGCTTATGAGGAGAGCTAAAACACTCTTTACCACTTGCACGCGTTTGCCTAATATTAAAAAAATTCTTCACCTCGGCGTTTTAATTTTTAGCTTAACCTACCCCAGAAAAATACGAACCAACATTTTTTAAAATTTAATATTTAATAGTTAACGTCGTGAACGCTGCTAAAAATTTCCTAAGAAAATATCTCCACCCCAGCGCACGCGCACCACCCCACAACAAAATCTAACGACCCGCCGAACGCACACCCCAAAGACCTAACGACCCCCCCCCGACGCAACAAATTTACACACAAAGACAATTTTGTTCTCAAAGCGGCGTATACATATCTTGCTGCACGTTTTGTTTCCCAAAGCGGCTTAGCTGTTCATATTGTTCTCGAACCGGCGTATACATATCTTGCTGTGGATCTCTGTTGCCAAACCGGCTTAGCTACCCTACTTTCAACAATGTAGTTTGCCATGGATGCTCTGCACATGTCTGAAAAATACAACATAACAACGCCACAAAACTGAACTGACTGAAAACAATCCACTATTATATTGTTTTTTAATTTTTGTTTTATGTACATAGTAGAACTGAGCATGAAAACTAGTTTGAGATAATTAAAAGGTGTAGTAATTATTTTGACAAAGATTTTTGTACTATGTAAATCTTCCTCCATGTTTCTAATTAGAGGTGTGTAAATAAAATTTCTTTTCTAATTTTTATTTTTTTATCTATGTTACCCACCCCACTCTGTCTTTATACCTAGCACGGCCTTCTTTCGATTCCTTTTTCTTGCGGTATTCGGTGCTGGCTATTTTCTTTGCTTACTTTACTTTTCTTTCCTGTCCGCACGGAATACCGTAATATCGTGTTGAGCGTACGTCTCGAGGTAGAACGAATTAAGGTAAACCAGGAATCTACAACGTATCGGATTATCGGGATTACAATGTGGTATAAGATGTCTTCAGGTCTGCATTAGTGAGGATGGCTTTGGCTCTAGATCGGGGCTTGGTGAGGAGAGTGTGGGTTTTCAGACGCACGTCTAAAATAATGCCTAAGAAAGAGACAGAGTGCGGGAAATGTATTGAGAAATTAAGGATGTGTATTTTTGGGCTGCGTTTGAGATGTAGAAAGCTTTCAGCAAGATCATTTTAGTCTTGCAGGGAAATGAGACAGTTTGTTTAACATTGACCAGGATTCGAGTGCATGAGGAGGAGGTAGTTGTTTACAGAGATGAACTGGAGAACCCCCCGTGGATGAAGAAAATGGCGTTACTGACAATAGACAAAGGTGGATACGTAAAAAATATCTAGATCTAGGAGTGGATTGACAACCAGTTTCCACTAGTGCAAAAGATTGGGTCATCAAAAAAGGTCAAAGACCGATTGGATATCGAGTAGGATGACGATGACGTATTTGTGCGGAGATGGTTGACGTTCGTGCTAAGAAAGTAGATCTTGCGGATGAAGAGAAGGGGGGTGCTGTTTGATGTGGGAGTCTTATTTTCGTAAGGATAATCTGTTCTATTATTTTACCCAGTATTGGAAAAAAGCAATCGGTCTCTAGAACGTAGGATCTTCGGGGAGTTGTTCGGTTTGAGAATGAGGGTGATGTAGACTGATTTAAAAGGGTCAGGAAAGACTCCGCATTTTTGGATGCGGAGGTGTATGGTTTTTCTTGTAAGCGGTCAAGATATTTGGATGCTGATATTGGAGGCGGGGTCTGGTCCTGGAGCTTTGTGTTGGTTGAGATTTGTAACCAGTGTATAGCAGGTTGATGTCAAGAACTGTGTCCGGGGCAGTGTCTGGTGTAGTAAGGACATTCTTTATCAAGACGTTGCTTTGAGTATATGAAGCTAAGGCTAATGTTCTATAAGATACTATACATGATGCTTGCACGGATAGTGCTGACGTCGTATACCCTATACTTATTTCACAAACTCTCTTAAGCGATGGCTTAGATAAATGCCCATGACACTTCCCGTTGCAGAAGACAGTTTTTGGCTGCAAGTGGTTCTATTCAAGTTAAAGGATACCGATATCTAAAAATTGAGAAGGGCAGAAAATTCTCAAATGATTTTTGTTCGCGTACTGTTGTAAACGTTAAAGCATGCGAAAGGAAGTGGCTTTTGTTTTCAGTGTCTAAAATTGTGTATATTGCTTTTATTGTAAGTTATTTACTTCGAAAAGCAAAAGTTTCGTAGAAGCTGGTAAAAATAAGTGAAAACACTTATCCGTCTTGTGCCATGAAAAAAGTGAAATGCGTAATAATACTTTTAAAACATTTGCATACCTGGCACCTACTATAAAGAACAAAACCACAATTGGTAATAAATGACGAAAACCTTTGATCGGGAAAAAGGCAGTAATATGATGTAATACTGTGAATTGTGTTACACAATTTCTAGCTAAGAAAATTTTAATTTTTCGTGTAGGATCAAATCAGATGTTTGAAAAAGACAACGGAAATTTTTCAAAAACAATAGAAACAATATAAAATTTTGATGAAATCTTATACGAGCCCATTCGTGGGGTTCAAAGATCTAAAGAAACGAGCACTACATGTCTAAATACTTAGGTGACAAGATTTAAGATGAGGTTATAACTTTGCTAGTAAATGGAATTATGAGAATATACTAAAGCTACTAGAAGAGCTAAATGTAACTCAATGAGTTTAAACTGCACGCAAGACAAAGGTCACCAGAAACAGTTAACAGCTATAGTGCTTTTTGTTGGTTTGATTACCCAGATAAATATTTAAATTCACGAGCATTTCCTGGCGTTTTCCTAATATTTAGCTCAACATCCAAAAGTCTGTTTCAAGAGCTTCATAAACATGTAGAACCGCTAAATTTAGATCCAAAAGATATTCGTGGTTAGGGATATGATAATAGGTTAAACATGAAAGGGAAGCACAGGGGCACTGCAAAAAAGCATTTTACATTCTAACCCTATAGTGTTTTTTGTTCCATGCGCATCTCACAGTTATTTGGTCGTAAATGATGTAGCTAATGTAAATTTCAAAACTCTTGATTTTTTCAGTATTGTTCAGTAACTTTTATATCTCGTGCAGTTTCAACTCAACTTTGGGATGTTTTGAAGGAACATATCAATAGCTTCACAATAACATTATTGTTCAACACATAATGAGAGAGTAGAATAGACGCTCCTTGAGGCACGATTAAAAATAATATGTGAAGCATTAATCACCATCTCAGACGACAACTGTAAAAACATTAAAACTCGTCACCAGACTGCATATCTGTGCCAAAAAAAAACAAAATTTTTTCTATAGTAATAAGATATGACACACTGTGCAGATTAATATAGTAAGTAAGCTGTTTGAAAAAATATATAATAATATTACAGAGTGCTTAGAACTATGGAATTAAATAATAGCGTATTTCAAGAAGCTATAAAAATTACCGAACTTTTTGAAACAGATTCCGCATTTTGTTTACCTGAAACTACTAGACATCGAAAGAAAAAAGTTCATTTTGTTTTATCAATTTGAAGATGAGGTGAAAAATGACCCAACAATGAATTTTAAGCTGAAATTTTATTTCGCTATTTTAGATGTGACCATAACTCACTGCAAGAACGACTTGCACTACTCAGTGAGCATTTTAGTTACTTTGGGTTTTTATACGGTATACTGGAATTAAAACAATTTCTGAATCACGAAACACAGCCTAGACGTGAAAGTAATATTAACTGACAAGAATGAGAAAAATATCAATGGAATAGAACTATTCAAAGAAATAACACTTCTTAGTTGTAGTGTAGAACATAATAGTAGTCTCTTTGAAGTTTTACATTGTTTGGTACAAAATGATCTAGAAAATTATTTTCCTAGTACACTAATTCCACTAAGAATAATTTTGACGCTACCTGTTTCAGTTGCTTCAGCCGAGAAGTCGTTCTTTAAATTTAGCTTGATCAAGAAGCACTTTAAGACTTCAATGCTTCAAGAATGTTTAATTGACCTGAGAATGATAACTATCGAGTCAGAAATACTAAATGTATTTAATATTCATAATATTATCCAAATAACTGAAATTAAAGCTCATCGAGTAAAAGTTTTATAAATCGTGTTCCTTATTACGATAAATACTTATTGATCTTTTTTAGGTTGAAGTTTATTTAATTGTTAGTTAACCTTTAATTTTTAGAAATTGTTTTGCTGTTACATTTACTAATATTGAAATATTTTTCTACTAACCTTTATGTTTACTTGGTATGGGGGGCTGAATACGTTTTGAATACAGGAGGCCTAAGCTCTTTAACCAATCTAATTAGGAACTTTTTGCTGTTCTTTTATACTGATTACCGTTTGTGTACAGTTTTGATGTAAAATGCCTATGAATCAAATTTCTCAACCATTTTAACATCTCCAACAGGTTTTGCCATTCTTATAGCACATTTTTTTTAACTAAACTGTCTATAGCGAAAAACTTCCTATACCTTTACAATTCCAAGCGACATTAAGTAGAAAGCGTTAGAAAAGCTGGTTCTTCTGGTAAGACCTACTAAACATTTTGTTTGCCGAAATTTATCTTTTTGAAGTGTGCAACTAATTCAAATAGCGCTTCTGTCTTACATGTTGAATATTTGTTATTTAGCGTTGAACTCTTTCGCTACAGTAACATGCCAAACATTGACATCTCCCACTTTTACTTTCTATTCTCATTTCAGTTCTTTCTTTTTTTGATGATTTCGTTTATTTTTATTCCCGTAGAGAACGTGAACAACAGTACACACACGCTACGCAAAAAAGAATGCTTCACCAGAAGTTTGAGATTTTTTTGAAGCCATGCGAAGGTGCGCGTGACTAAGTTTAAACTGACCAGAATATTTCTTGCTAAAAAATATTTGTACAAATTGAAAAGAAAACTGTAAGAGATGGTAAGCAAAAACTAATCTACTTAACAAAAAAGGTTCAATCTTTTGGTCTCTAGCTGAAATAATCCGTAGTATAAAACGCGGTAAAGAAATCTTACGTTGCCCTGGAGTATACGGATCCTATGCTAAACTTATCTCTGGTACTGTCTGATTTTAACGAAGAATTCAACAGGAAATCAACGAAAACTGAATATTTCTGTTGTTATAAAATTTCTAGCGTGGAAAATTATTCAATTACTTCCAGTTATTTCTTTTAATCGGGCTGGCTATTACAAATCTATCTACTTCGTTTACTTATTGTTACAGTAAGATTTTGTTGAAAATGGGGAAATTTAAAACACCTTCTAGTCAAATTCAACTAATACAAAATTTCTTATCCGGGATTCCTATTAAATATTTTTGTTAATTTATATTAACGTATTTTACATACATTTTCTTTATGACTTTTACAGTCCGCTTTTTGCGAGCTGCAAAAAGTGGTCTTGCTGGTCTCATACTACCAGAGGATCACCCGTTTGGAACCCCAGGTCTAGATCATGCTGTTTCATAAAAGACCAAAGTAAACATTATCTCTATGTAAGTATTTATATTGAAATATATTCGCACTATATTTTCAAAATGTAGAAGTGATAACAAGAAATATACGACTTACCTTTTTCTTTGATTTTGCTATCCGCTGGTCACGAGAGTTCTCAGCTTCTCCCGGAATTTCATGACACCACATCACAATAGCGATACTTGTATATGTAAAAAGTAAAACCGTAAACGGTATTATATACTGTAGAAACATGAGTACTACAGTATATACGTTTTCATATTGAGGGCCCACTTGAGACCAATCTTCGTGGCACAGGTACCTAGAAAAGAAAATAATTATATAGCATTGTGGTCGGCAATCAAATTGTATTGTGAACTATTTGAGTTTTTAACCTATCGACAGAATTGTAATATATACATTCGAGAAAATGTTTAAAAGACACTGCTTTGTTAAAAATACTATTTAAAATGCAAGGTGTTGTTAAATTTCAATAGGTATTTACAGCACAATTGTTATGTTCATTTTCGTCGGTATTGGGTTATTTCATTTACATCAATTCCGTTTTTACTCTTTCATACGCCGACAACATCTTGTTTACAATAAATACGCTTTCTACAAATTTTCTTTGTAAAGTTATTTATTTCGAAACGTAAAGTTTATGCTAAAATTTAAATAAGTCAATACCTTGTTATGGGTATCCTTTAATTTGTTAAACATTTCGATAACGTATAATTGCTTTCTCTATGGTTTGAACCTAAAGACTTGCTGGACTAAGGTCGCGTACTATCCGATAATAGCGCGTTTCCAAGTTTTCTATTCACGTTTCGATAACAACAATAGTACTTGGAGCTCTGGTTATTTAGTTAAACAAATTAATATTCACTTGCTCTTTCCTATACTTGACGAAACCATTCGTTATATTTTTGTTGTTTCCGTTTTCTTCGTGGTAATTTTGCGCACGCAATACAGCGTAGTCAGTAATGATGGTTTTACAAACCTATATTTTTCAGCGATAATAAATTAATTCACCTATAACCATTCTAGCTTCTTCTGGTGGAAGGAACTACTTGCTACCTTGGACCTAATTGATGAGGCGATTGCCGCCCCTTTTTATATGGCACAAATTGCGTGGTCCTAGGCCCTGCTGCCCCGCTGCGGCCCTAAGGAGGGTGTGATAGGTCCTACATATTCTACACGCGGGTGAGTGTTTATCCACCATTTCTTTGTATGGGCGCTATGAACTGGTTGAACTAGTATATTTCAGTTTTGTTGGATGATTACACCTTGTGGTTTTTAAATGATTATCATCTGTACGTGGGATGACACTGATTATTGATATTGTAGTTATTGTAACGATTTGATATGTTTAATTTTAGATTTAAGATGAAGATTTAGAGCTGTTGTTTATAGGGTTGTAATTTCTTTTTTCCTTTTTTTCGTTAATTAATATGGGGGTAAGTACCTAAAAACGGCAGCTCACCATGTTAAGAATTGACTTTTTTGGTTTTTCTGATAGATGCATACTATGATTATTAATTATTTTTGTTTTCATTTGTTTTTGGTACTACTGTTCTTGAGTAACATGTTTTTTTTTATTAGAGTTTTTTTATGTTTTGTTTTTGAGTAATGAATGAGAGCGTGTATTTTTATTTCAGACCTTCCGTTATTTTTGTATGTATAATACCCCGGCCACTCACCGATTGAGCCCGATCCTTCGTTCTTTTGTTTTTGTCTTTTGGTTTGTTTTTAGACTACGTCGCTGTACGTAGCACAATTTGTAATTATGTCTAACGCAGTCTTGTAATTTTTAGCTTGCTGTACAGAAGCTTTGAAACTAATTGTGGAAAATATATTGTAGGTATGTGAGTTTCTCTTATAAAATGTTTTTTATCGAGAGTATGCAATTGAACTGTAGATTTATTTCTTATGTTTTTATAATTATGGATACTTTGTTACTGGACATATACATCACTACAGTGTTCTTGAAGAGATATATGCTTTACTCGTGCCCATTTACAGTACGACTATCGTTTATTTCATGACATCAGGGTACCTATCATGGAACGAGTTAGAAGAAACAGCTAATAACTTTAATACCAGTCTTATAATGTTAATACCATTTGGAAATTAAGCGCAGCCATTGTAGAGACTGTAATTTGCAAAATGAGGCATTTAAAGTAGGTCTTTTGAACATAGAGGTTGTTTGAGATGACTACGCGATTACTGAGACGTAACCTACGCGTGTTAATTAAGCATACACTCGTAAATAGACAGGCATATATAATTTCAGCTAGTTTAGGGAGTTCAGTTAGAAAATACTGTAAAACCTTGTACAAGCTAGGTTGTTTACAGTTTAGACCGGAACTACTTTATTGCGATATTTAAATTAGGACAACCAAACACACTAAAAAGCACCTAGTACATTTTTATATAAACAGTAGTAACGATAGAAATTTTTACACTCTTCGTAATCAATTAGAAAAATCGCCGATACAAATTAAGTACATTATTGTCCACAAAAATATTGTTTCGATTTATATGGAGTTCAAGAAACCGCAATAACCAAAAACTCATAAAGTGTTATAAAACGAATGATTGTACACATGAACTAAAGACGTTAAATTTTAACCCAAGAAAGCTTTAGACGTATAATGTGTGAAACTTAAATGCGGAATTTTAACAAAAGTGTGGAAGATTAACAGGACTAAGTTCGCACAAAATTAATACACGAAAGTAATCCGAAACAAGGTTTAATGGTAACGCACGTGTGCTGACCAAGAGCCCTCGATCGCAGTGGCCGATCACGATTTATTTCAAGTTTAGCTAGAGAAATTGTACAGAAAGTTCGAACACGCGTGTTGCGTAAATTTAAATTACGTCAGTATTAGTCAAAAAGGTGATAAGTGAAGTTTCGTTC
The DNA here is from genome assembly GCA_036346225.1 of Platerodrilus igneus. Lineage (NCBI taxonomy): Eukaryota > Metazoa > Arthropoda > Insecta > Coleoptera > Lycidae > Platerodrilus > Platerodrilus igneus. The sequence goes on from JARFIW010000385.1 coordinate 7,244,131, forward strand.
AACTATATGTTAGATAAATCACTGGAATTTTGAGGTGATCTACCGTGCCAAAAAAGTACACATTATAATTTGAATAAGGGCCGCTATACTTGCGGCCACGTCCCCAAAGCTCCACCCCAAGGTACTACATTGTAAACAAGTACACGCCCGGTATATTATTGGCGTCCCTGGACATTTTGCATTATTAGTTGTAAGAATCATATGGGAGGTTAAAACCGTAAGAATTCTAGGAGTTTTTTGGAACATAATATATTATTACGTACTTGTTGATTTGAAATAGAAATGGCTTAATCTATGAAGCAGGAAATTGATATTTCGTTATCTGAGTGTTCTATTAGACTATGAAATAGCAACAAAATAGTTTTATTTAAATGTAAGCATAATATTATTAGCGAAAGGGGTTTGAATATTTTAAAATGGGATAAATATGTACACACAAGCTCAAGTGTGAAATTATTGTTAGTTAAAAGCTGTAAACACAGTATTTGAAATGGACAACGGAGTAGTTACGTGAAAGGTTGGAACTGCACTGGCTTTTTCCTGTATTATTATTATTAAAGGTATTTCCAAATAAATGCAGTTTAAAATGTCATATAAATTAATCAGGGAAAAACTAGTATAGTGGAATGATAGTATCACTTTTAGATTAATTTTTTTTTTGAAGATCTATTAATAATATCTGGGTACTAGGCAGTAGATTAGGTTTGTTGTTTTAAGGTATTTTATGTGCAATGGTATGTTTTGAAATTTACTGTTAATAAAATCTAAATTTAGATGGAACTATTTTTTGCAGTTAGTTATGTTATAGGTAAAAGTGAGCATTGTTAAAGGATATCCGGTCACTCAAATGGTGACGTCGGATTTTGGGAGACGCTATTATTTTGTAAAATCGTTTTGGTTTGATAAATCATTAAAGGCATATTTTTGAAGATGATTACAAGAGGTAAAAGATGAGGTGACGATAGAGAGCTGTCCAAAATAACCGTCTTCCGGGCGGCAAGTATATCGATGAAATTGCTAAGATATGACCGTTTGACGTCCTTTAATTTTAAGAACTAGTTAGGCCCTTCAGGCTCAGTAATACTTTTAAAAAGGTTTATATTTCGGCCATTTTAGATTTTATTATTTTAAATTTGTTTCTATACGAACTCACTGAAAGTAAGCCGGTACACCTTTAAAATTGCAACGGGGTTCCGCCACGTCTGAGCAATTCTAAATTAATAACGTAACGTCATTTTCTCCGTAGCAGACACAAAAGGGTCTTTGGTTTCACCAAGGGATCATGGAACGCACTTGAATTATTAGAACATCTTAAGAAAAAGGAAACGTTTAACCTTGACATATTTAATAACACTAACTTAAAACAATAGACATGTTAATAAAGTCAAACAATGGAGGCATCGAAGCCTTTAAAACAATAATGATACATATTGACTTACTAACGTTAAGTGACGATTGTGACTACGGTAACTGCCTCGGCAGATATAAAAGAATAAATGTCAACTATTTACTTAAAGTCTACTTGCTCTAGAACAGAAGAGTGGAAACTAACTAGTAAATGACTAAGAGTAACAGTATGCTAAGACCTTTATACGTACCGAACCAGGGTACTGGTTTTACTGAAGATTTTAGAATGGAATAATTTGTTGCTTTGGTAAGCCAAAACTTGAATTAAAATAATTAATACCCTTTACCACAAAATATTTTTAAATACCAAATACGTATTTCGACCACTATGTGGTCATCATCAGTAGTAAATAAAAAGAATTAAAAATCATTAAACTAAAAGTTGTTTAGGAAATCCATTTGACTATATTCTCCTCACCACGTAGGCTGAAGTGAAGTGATGGCGTTTTCTATTCTAGTTGAATGGAAGACTTGGCCGATTTGAGTAAGCCAAACCTATGAGAGATGAATTACTTATGTGACAAAAGAGTAATTGTGTGAGGACTACAGTACCTGAATTCAGAATTTGAAGTTTCAAGCAGAACTGAACTAACTAATGCTCTTCATGGTAATTTATATTTTATTCATTTCTTCTAAATATTTTAAAACATACTAGAATGTGCAAATAATATCTCGAATGTACCTATTGTAAACTTAGTAAAGCTTTTAAGTGCAAAGTCCGGTACTTGTCAGCCAAATCCATCTCCCGCAGATTCCTTTAATCATTCCTTGTATACTAACTCCTCGCTTACATTGCCATTTAATTATTCTGGTTGGAGGTAGACCAAACGACGCTACAATACTTATGTTTGTTAAAACTTCTTTATGCTTACAATGTAAATAGTAATTTATAAAACAACTAGGGCCGGGTTTAGGAAATAAAAGGAATTTCTATACATTTTTACAAAATAGTATATATTTATTAAATACAAGACCCGCAACCTTAGATATGCAATAAATAAAAAGACATGTTACGAATTAATTCACTTCATACGTAAGAATCGTAATGCGAGGTCTAACGGCTGGAAATATTTATAAGTTATTTTTAAAAATTTATTTCCCTATAAATACCACCTCAGAAATTACGTTTATCTATATTTAAAAGGTATAAAGAAATCAGTATAGGAACTTTACGTCCATTACTAAATAAAATATTTGTAAATAATTTGGAACAAAATTTCACAGGTAAAAAATAATGTCTTCATTTTTGGAAGTAAGAGACTGTCTGAATTCAACGAACCCATTAAATTGTATTTAAACGTTAAATTTCTTTTAGAAATAGAAAACAACAATTAAATATTCCTTACGCTATTTGTATACCCGACCATCGTAATTTCAAATCATAATTCACGAAACTACTACGCGAAAAAATATCTCTAATTATCTACAAACAATTACAATTAAATCACAACACAGCGTTTTAAGTGTTTTACCTAAGCAAGTAGTGGAACACAAGTGACAAAATCAAACAAGAGAAATACTTACGAATCACGTAACTCCGATTACGAACTATTTCAATGAAAAAGCAAAGTCAATTTAAAGTAGGTTATTGTATAAAAGCTGCATAAAGCTGAATTGCGACAAACTCAAGCCTACGTGGTCAGAAACCCAATACAGTCGACCAAACCAGCATCATGGAATATTATTTTTATTGTGACTAGCATCAAATCGTCCGAATGTATAAAAAAATTTTAAACTTATTTTAGTAGCGGCTAAATTATATTGGGTTGTTTCGTTTGACAGCTAAAATGCATTATATTTTACTAATTTTAAGTTTGCAGAAGGACACAACTTGGTTGGTGGGTTTTAAAGGATGATGTTATTGTGTTTTGATTCGTGACCTTGCTAACATTGCAGTGGTTTTAAAACATTTATGATGTTTTCTGTGTTTGTTTGTAGCTTAACCATTTGTTTTAGACAGGTTGATTAACAATTTTTGTTTGTCTTATCCGTCTCTACGCTCTCTTCAATTAATTACATACAACTAATGCCACCCTGTATAGCTCTTGTAAATAAAGTGGAAGTAAATAAAGAACATGTTTTAAGCAAAGTTATAATAGGTTGCGCGTTAACTAGCAGAGAAGCACGCATACAGTGCATGGCGGGATTGAACGTGTTAGATGTATGTTTGTTAGCTGATAATTTTAACTGAACAGATGAACTAACTGTAAAAAAAATGTTAAAGGCTTAAGAGCAACCAAAATAGGATCAAAAAAATTAACTTAAAGTGCATTTCAGAAACAGAAAAAAGAATGAGAAAAGATTGCTTCGAGTTTTGCTATAAATTTAGGAAAATGACTTACAAAAACAGATAGCGAAGAGATTCCATAACCATCTCAAATTAACGCCAGTGAAGAAAACGCAACTATCCCACACGATATAGGGAAATGCGTAGTTTTTTCTTCAACCGCAATTACATCCTGCTGGATTGAAAATACAACATCTGATTTTGAGGAGTTACGTGTTATATCAGGTACTTTAACAAAAATCAATTGTGAGCTTATTTACGAAGATCCTGCAAAGTGGCATGATATTCCAGACAAAATTCGAGTAAATCTCATCGAACATGGCCCAGAAACTAGTGATTTCTCTAAATTCGGATTTCCTGTATCAGAAGATGGCAGGTGTCTGAATAAAAAAAGGGTTTTATAAAGTTCTTTCTAATAATGAATAAGTTAAAAGACAATGGATATTGTATAGCCAACCCAAATATGCAGTGCTCTGCTTTCATTGCGTACTTTTTGCAAAAAGTCCAAAATCTTCTCATTTTGTCTTCTTCCTGATCCTTTAACAGGATTTCAAGATTGGAAACATTTAAACTCTCTAATTCATATTCACGAAAATTCATTATCACATCGAATGTGCTACATGAGCTGAAAAGAATTAGAAAAACGTTTGAACGCAAGTACAACCTTGGAATCAGAATTTCAAAACTCTATTCAAAAGGAAGTTCAAAAGCGGCGAAACATTTTAAGAGTAACAGAAAATGTCATTTTATATTGTGCAAAAAATAGCTTGGCTTTAAGAGGTAGTACTGAAAAGATTCGAGAGCAAGGCTGTGGCATACCTTTTAGTACTTTGAAAATTATTATCAATGTCACCCCAGCTAGCAGAACATGTTGCTTATGTAAAATCAAAGAAGAGCGCACTATGTTATTTTTCTCCAATTATTCAAAATGAAATAATGGAGCTAATAGAAAAAAAGTTTGTTGTGGCATTTCAGAAAGAATTGAAGCGGCAATATATTTTTCAATTATGCTGGATTGCACACCTGATAGTGGAAACAGGCAACAAATAACCGAAATAATTGGAATAGATACATCTGATGGTAATTGCAAAATTGAAGAAAGTTCTATTGACTTCATTCATACTCATGAAAAGACAAGAGAGGGGCTTTCAGCCGATATACTTAACAAACTTCAATCTGATGGATTAAACATTTAGGATTGCAGAGGACAAGGGTTTGATAACGGCGCCAGCATAGCTGGAAAGTACAGGACGTCCAAGCTCGTATATCACAAGTACACGATCTGACTAGATGTTTTGATGTGCTGCCTATAGCCTGAACCTTGTGAGAACCCATGCGGCTCATGTATCTACTTTAATGATAAAATTTTTTGGATTAGTGCAAGGAGTATTCACATTTTTTAGTAAGTCTACGAGCAGATGATAAAATGTAACTGAAAAACTTGGAGTACATCTTAAGGGCTTTTGTGATTCAAGGTGGTCTTCCAGACAATGTGCTGTTGCTACTCTCAAAGTAAAATTACGGATGTTTTCTCAATACTTAGGGTTATGACAAACGCCACTAAATGGAATCCTGCACAGTTTCTGAAGCCAAAACTATTATATAATAAATTGATTTCCACTTTCTTTGATTATTACACATATGGAATAGAGTTCGTGTCAGTATCGATAAAATAAATAAAACTGTTCAAAGCAAAAGTGTTTCACTTGATGTAGCTTTCAAAATGCTACAAGGCCTCATCAAATCAATGCAAGTAATGCGAAAAGAAGGCATAGTTTCAGCACTTGATTATGGGAGACAAGCAGCTAATTTTCCAGAAAAGCGAAGAAAAAAATAAAGGTGTTAAGTTCTGCATTGGCAAAAGATGATGGCTCTAGGTTAAGTTGTAGATAATTTTAGAAGTATAATTGCTTTTTCTAAATATCGAAAATATAAGTGTGTAAAGGTTACGATCTTTATTTGAGTTTATGAAATCATGAGTATAAATATTACGTTTTTTATTTTTAGGACCAGGTTACATTCCATGCGAACAAGAATACCTAGGACGGAATATTTGATGATTGGAGTACAGAAGATACGCAAATACATTATGTTACCTTACCAGTTTGATGTGAGTACGCAGACGCACACATCAATGTATTTGTTTTATGTACATCCAGACGACCAACAAATCTTACGGATTAGCATGAAATGAAACCAGTCCCAAATTCTACCTTTTCCAAGGGCGCTAGGATCTCTTTATACGGCACTGCTGCTTATAGATGCTTTGCCCTTATATAGTGGGTAAGATTATCGTCATTGAAGAAAACGGAGATAAGTTGAGCCATTTTTACACGTGCAGGAAACAGAACAAAAGAAAGTAAGTTTTGAGTCGCGCTCGCAGAACAAAATGTACTTAATTATGTTTAGGGGTTTTCTGGTAACACTAGGAAATAGCATTTTGAAATTTGTTATTTACAAATAATTTCATACCGACCATCCAGCTATTGCATTACATTTTAAATTGTAACATCTTTAATTGCGTTTAAAATTTGAAATTTTTTTGACAGATTTTATAATAAACGATATCCAAGGGCGATGGTTGGGGATGTCAAACTCAAATTTCGCGGAGCAAAGATTTTAAAAAATCGTTTTTTGGCCACTATTAGCAGCAAGATTAAAATTCAGTTTTAGTATACGACTTCGAACAAAGGTAGAAATTCTACCAAAAACGATACCCTAAAGAAATTTAAGAATAGGTTAAATACGATTTCTTAATCTCTAAAAATAAAAAGAGGGTAAATTTTGAAGCATTTAAAACCAGTGATAGGTGCAAGCTGTGGGTGGAATTGTTTTTGAATCATTCTTCTATTTTACTAAGGTACGTGATTTTACGTTTTAATGAAAGGCGGAAAAAGTTTTTAATTCTGTGTTATGATAATTGTAAAATTTATAAAAAATCTGTAACTAACTACAGTTCTAGCTATGGCATGTTTTATAGAGTCATTTGCTGAAACGATAAAGTTTCTAAGCGTTTCAGTATAAAATTTGTATCATCCAATTTATGTAAATGCCGTTATCACTTCTGCAGCACAAGATCCTACTTAATCTAATGGTTTTACATTTGTGGAAACGCTTTGGATTTACTTGAACGAAGCCCATCATCATATGATCCTTTGGCATCATAAGAAGCATTTGGTGTTATCAGCTTGTTTCATATGTATCGAGTTAACAAGCTGAAAATTTGTGGAGCCATAAATTGGAAACTCATTTTTATACAGCCTTGTCCCATATTTAAAGTTCAAGCTTTATCATATGATTTAGCTAAAAGCGTTCAACGCGCCCTATCGAAAATATCTGTAAATAATATTAAAGCTCGGTAGTGTTAAGAAATATTATATTATATTATATATATTATATTATATTCCATATATATATATATATATATATATATATATATATATATATTGCTGTGATCCATTTTAAAATCGAGCCTCACGAATTGGGCGCCAAGATTTGCTGTGATACCACCCAAAATCCGGGTACTCCGCTTTTCGAATCGAGCCCCTACGAATTGGATGTCCAGAATGCTGTGAATCCTACAAAAGCTATTCATTACCTTAACTGTGTTGGTCCATTGACTTTCTTCTGTTACTCGCCTCGGCTGCTCCCCTAGATAACTTTCATCCTCATTCATAAAAAAACAAACACATACCTACCACAAACACGAACGTTAACTCTATTTACATCAATATTCACAATACATTAAAATTTCAAAATTAAATTTTGGCATAAATTTCAGTATCAGAAATTTTCAAGATTACATTTATTAACATTTAAATGTGCATCCTGAATTAAAGTCCTTGTTGGATGCCTACTAATTAATATAACAATAGATGCAGACCGAGTCTGAGTACAAAGGAGTATCTACCACCCTTTACGTTAATTAACCAGGTTCGTCTAATTGAGCTCAAAGACATACCCAAAATTTTCATCATAATCCAGAACATCAATACTAAATACCCTTTCTACTTAAACAAGCAAATTTCACCTTAAAATTAAAATTTTATTGTTAGTACAATTTCACTAATGTCCATTTTGAGTAAATCAATTATAAAGTCATTCAACACACACCAAAAATATCAAAGTTCAAACAAAATAGTATAAATTACCTGAAGGTTACTGCACTCGTAGCTTCAATGTACATCGTCCCTTTTGTTAATCACACCATTCCAACTGGATTATATTCACGGCTTCTGATTCTCAACGCTTTAAAAATTTTCTCCATCACCATTTATTTAAAGTTGTTTCTGGGCTTTTCCGGAACTCATCTGTGTATATCTGACCCTTGTTTTGTGGATCCAAACACATTTATGAACCATTTAATCATCAACACCCCCGAAATATAGCAAAGAAATTCATACTTCTTTCACCAATATACGCCAAAACTGCCTACTAATGGGTATTCATTTGTCGTTGTAAATTTTGACTAATTAGTACAGTGATACTAACTTTATTACCTTGTATCTAAGTGCACTCAAGTACATTCATGTTAGCACGTAAATAACAAACTGTTTTAAATCACCAAAATATACGAGCAAACTTTAAATTATTCTATCAAACTAAAATGCACTGTTTAACGTATTGAATCAAGTCGCGGATGTAAGAGAGCTTGTTCATATTCACCTGGGTATATATAGAAGTTAGCCCGTCTGTCGGTCGAGTCCCCAAAATGGACAATTCTAAAGAATTTCGCTTGCTATGTTCCCATTCCGTAGCTCGCGCATCGGTTTTTACGAATTTTGTACTCGCCCCAGTTAAATCTCAGAAATTTCAACACGGCAGCAACGTCTGGAAATAACTAATTGACTTTTATACAGAAATCGTTGTTTCTACCTCTGATATTTGCATCATATTTTCAACCAATTGTGACCCTCGTGACGTTGCTTAAATCACGCCTTTTACTATATGTGTCTCGGTCTTGTGCATATTATCTGTCTCTATCTAACCTGTTCTTATTGATGCAAATTGATATTCTTTATTATCGATTATTTTAGTCCATGTGGAGTGTGAAATATCCCACCTTTAGCATTTCTCGTAACTATTATGCGATGGTTTCTCCAAGATTCTTTGAACCATTAATTATCTGCAAAATTTACGCCGAATGAGCTTTTTAAACTACGCAGGTGTTCAAACATAGTATTAATTCTCAGAGCCTTATTTCGTGGTATTTTAATCTTGGATTTTCACAGGCTTTTATGCTTATTATTAATAATGGTTAAATTAACTCCAATTAAAATTGACTTCTATCCTTTCATTTTTTAGCGAATACAAGTTAAATATTAATTATTATGTGTACACTTTGTTTAATACCGGTTACTTAAAATAGGGTTAATTAATATAAATTTTGCACGTAATTTCCATTTGTTTCTTTATTAGGAATAATTAAATTACACGTAGAGCTTTTTAATACTGTTTCTTTTGATATAAAGCGTCTTGTACATGATTTACATCTCTTATTTTTACTGAAACTAATAAATTTTTATGCTTCACGGTTTTAATAACGCGTATTATCTAATAATATTCATTATACACGGTGATTAAAATTATTTGATGTGATTATTTAATTTTCTACCCTGGTCTAAATATGAGTAATATATATATATATATATATATATATATATATATATATATAATATAGTTTAGAGATAATGACCTTTTATAAATATGATGATATATTATTAATGGGTTTGAGGTCAGCTGTAGGAAAGTAAACTCTTTTTTAAGGCCTAAATTTTCGAATTTTATTTAAATTCTTGATCACAGGCTTTCTAAAATTTTACAATTAACTAGGCTAACATATAAATGAATTGATAGTAACTTACAAGACGAGGTTAAACATTAAATTAACATGAAAATGAAATGGAAATCTATTTTAACTAATTTTGCTTCAATTTGTTATAAGAAAATTGTATAACTTGTATAAAAATAAAAATAAAATGTCAAATTTTGAAACTTTTCAGTTTCACTTTTTAATTATTTGAAGATTTAAAACAGAATGCCTATGTGTGCATGTATGCATGTGTGTATGTGTTTGTGTGTGTATGAGTGTAGGTGCGTGTACATGTTATATTTTGTGAGTGTCTATGAATATTTGTGATTATGTATATTAATCTGTTTGTTTGTTAGTACGTGTATGTGTGAACGTGATAGGATGTATGTATGTAATGCTAATCACTACAATATCAATTATTGCATTAGGTATATGTTACTTCTGAAGACTAAGTATGTATGTGTAAATCGAACTTAGACAACCAATATCTGTTTTTTTAATTATACAATTTTTTTGGCGAAATGTATGATACATTTCCAGAAATAGTCTTTTTTGTGTATCTCTTTCTAGTTCTAAAATTTTAGGATGTTTAAAATCAATTTTGTGATCTAAATCAATTGAGTGTCTTGATAAAGCACAGGAATTTGGTTTGATTCTAATGTCACTTTGTGTTGGGTTATACGTTGTTTTAAAGTTTGTGACGTTTGCCCAATATAAGGATTACCACAATCTATACAATTAATTTGGTATACAAGGTTTCTTTGAAATAAATCTAGTGTCTTATCTTTAAATTTTGAAAAATGCTTCTTAATGTTAAAATGTTTTATTTAGCGTATTTGAAATTGTAATTTTTAAATACTTTAATTAATTTATTAGTTAGGTGGTCATCTATATTTGGCAGTGTTTTGTATAGCTGTATAGTTTTTTTATTTTCGTTAGTTGTACTATTATTATCTATATCATCATCGTTATTGTTTATATTGTTGTATTTTTTTGTGTTATATAATAATTTTGTTATCAGGTGTATAGGATAGTTATTATTTTTTAGAATATTTAAAAGATGTTTCATGTTTTTATTATGAAAAGAGGGATGGGATATCTTTTTTATTCGATCTTTTAATCCCAAAATAAAATTTAATTTTGTTTTAAATGGATGATAAGAATAATAATTTAAGTATCTGTTTGAATGTGTAGGCTTCTGATACCAATCTAAAATAATTTCATTTTTATCATTTCTAATTAATAAAGTGTCTAGGAATGGTACAGAGTTATTTGATTCCGTTTCTATTGTAAATTGAATGTGGGTATTGTATTTATTAAAAATGTTAAGAGTTTCATCTATTTTATCTTTCGGAATAGCTGTCGCCATATCAGCAACAAATTTTTTAATAAATGGGGGATTAAATGGAAGTTGAGGAATAACTGAATTCAACAGTTCGTCCATAACTATTTGAGCAATAATGGGACTGAGATTTGATCCCATCGGACATCCAAAAATTTGTAGATAAAATTTATTGTTGAAGGAAAAATAACAATTGTCAAATAAAAATTCAATTGTTAGTAAAAACATTGTTTTTGATAGCTTACAATTTGGTTCAATTTCAGTCCAAATTTTATTAATGTTATTGATAACTAAATTTTTAGATATAAAAACTAAAAATTTAGGGGGGGTTAGCGTCGATTTAAATAGTTCGCGTTTTTTTAGATGAGTATTTAGCATGGCAATAAAATGTAAAAGTGTACCATGATGGACTACGCACTATTTTTCTCAGTAAAGAATTCATCTGTCGATTACTTGTTTTAAATAAAGTTCCTGATTAAGCATAAAAATGCTTATCAAAAGCTATCTATTTATCTAATACAATATTTTTAATAAAAAACGTGCACTTACTTGACAAATTCTAAACCCCACATGAACAAATACGTGTGGGCGATGTACCATTAGTACACAGAAATACGACGAAAAATTTATTTACAAGAAATTTGTACAATTATTATTAATAATTACTGATGTAGTGGCTGTGTATTAATTATTAACTCTCGGTAGGGACCCGTAAACAGCGTCCAGTTTGATATCTGTGTAGAGGTCACTCGTGGGTGTCGATCCTGTGAGAATGCGTTCACGCCTTGAATGCAGAAAGATATCTGAAGGGCAAAACATGTACTGGAACTCTATTCTGATGCCTGATCCTTTGTAAAAGGTGATGGGAATATTTTTTGCGAATAATTGCGTATCCCCATCTTGTTTGTAGAGAGCTTGCATGATTGCACTGCTGCGGTGAGTCGTCAAATGGACTGCATTCGTTCCTCTCCACCAATTTGCAGGTGTTACCGCTTTACCAGTGCATAGATTATATCAACCCACTGTAATGTAATGACTTTTTATAGGGGCTGAATTTTACAATCCAAGTACGCTAGTGATATTCGATACGGTACGGTGGTGCAGAATCTTATATGACTCTAAGCTACCATATCAGTATGCGCCTGGTCTTGCAGCTATACTGACATCTGTCTTTAACCCCTTGTATGGTTGCAAGAAAAGAGTTGAAAACAAAGTGCTTTCACCGTTTATAGCCGTTTATAAGCAATTGTTTCTGGAATGCGTTTAAGAGGGCCTAGAGGGGGGAGGGGCGGGGGAGGCATAGAAAGAAAAACTTCGACAAAACGAGAGATGAAAAATTCCGCCAAGTTGGCAACACCTTATTGCCATGCCGCCGGACGCCTGGCCTGAACTCGGCACACTTCGTTTACTCTGCTACTCCTACCTTCCGGAGTAGTAAGTCTATTTCTCGCCCCCCTGCTCGGGGATGCTACGGGTATTACTAATACAGTAGCAGTAAATCTATTGCATTTGTTGCAAATCTATTACTTCATTACACTTACAACACAATCTACTACATACACTCTTGAACCCTAATTGAGCGATTAATCTCCATGTTATAGCTTAGTGCTGAAATTAGAGCATAATGTTCGAAAGTATAATGAAACAACATGGATTCAGTGGCGTACTTATGCGGGATGGGGAGGCTAGAACAAGTGCAATCTCGCTCCGTCCCTGCATTTTAGTGCCGGCCCAAAAACAATTTTGAGAATTGCTCATGGGTAAATATAGAAAAAATTTGTTTCAAGTCTTAACATTTTCTTATTTAATGTTATATTAATTTAAGCGGCATTACACTGGATATATGTAGTTATTTCATGCACAGTAAGATTTTTTAATTTTGTATGTTTTATTCCTTCGATGAAAAAAAGAACCTTTGTTTATAGAAATTTTTGTGACCCTGCAGGGTGCGTCACAACGCGAGAGGAAACTAGTTTATTGTTTTGCTCCACTTGAAAGTGGATTGTTTCCAGATTACATAATCATAATAACACGTTGCTAATCAAGTTGTATTAATAATAAGTAATCCCAATAATTGTATTTATTAATTTAACTATTTCTTTACAATATTTTATTTTTTGATACCTAATGCTTTCCTATTTTTAAAGCTTTTATAACGACACAAAAAAATATTGTTTACCAAACATGCTTGTTTATCGAAAACAAATTCCTTCTCAAATCGCACTAATATAACAAAATATGTCCATTGCAATTATACCATCCTATAGGGAATAATCCTAATAGTAGTCTCAAGTAAATGAAATTAAACTAGTAGCCCAGAGTAGGAAGTAAGTAGAGTTGGTGGCTAATGGAAATAAAAAACTTTAAGAGGGTAAGCTAGCTGAGTATCAACCCTGCGGGCTATGAGACGGGAGGTTTGTTAAAATAAACAGATAGTAAGTGGACGCAATTTCGCCTGGAGAAAAATAAACAGATGGGAACGAAAGAATGACGGTTGTCGAGGACACCATCAAACAAAAAAATAAAAGAAGGCACAAAAAGCTCAAGAGCTAAGACGCATATGAAAAGTAATTGGTATCTGTAAGCACCTATAGATACTTAACATGAGCAGGTAAGTAGATTTAAAATTAAGAACTTAAAGAGTAACTTAAACACTTGAAAACAAATTACAGCGATCTGTACATGTAACAAAAAGAGATATCTTACATAAATAAAAGGCTCATATAAATCAAAATACTAAATATTTTTATATTTTGTGAAGTTCAATTTTGGAGCTTGCACCTATAGGTATCTAGTAAGAACCTCAACATTACGTGAACACCTTGTATAGTTGTTTCATACTTCACTCAAATGATCCTAATATACCCTTGTGAGGCAACAAAGCAAATTAGTTCTCATAAAAACTTCGTATAATTTCAAACAGAATTTATCTGTTGTGTTTGTTTTAAATAATAATTATAATTTCAAATATTTACAATTAGACGTTTCGTTCGAAAGTAGCTTCACACAATTAAATTTATAGTTTAAATATATATATCTGTGGCATTGAGCTAACCAAAAATGCACTCATCATCATCATTAGGTCCCCAGTGCTAGAACTAGTTAGACGCGTACACTCATTGTTTCCTATTCTGAACTAACTTTCACATTTCTCTGAAATTTGCAGTCTGCATCCATCACTATCTGATCTATTCCTACATCTACCTCCTTTTTCTTATCTCTGCTTGTAATATATCCCATACTATTCCCCAAAAATGCTTTAAAACGTATTTTGCCCTTCTATTTCTCCTTGTTCCCCTACAATTTCTATAACCTATTTGTTATTTACTTTGTCTGTCCATGCTATCATCCTCATACATGTGAGCACTGCATTCTAAAAGGCTGCTACTGTTTTTTCTCTCTGCTTTTCCTACTGCCCGTATTTCATAGGCATTCTGTGGTGTGCTCCACATATATGCTTTCAACAATTTTCTTCATGTTTCTATGTTTGTTGTCTTTCATCATAGGCGCAGTTTTTCTAATTAGATGCAGTTCGGTCCCCTTCTATTGTTTGACAATTATATACCCTATTTCTCCGACATTCAGTGGTTGTGAGGGGGGGTTCCTAACATGGCCAACTGCTTGAAAAATGGCAGGTGAGCATTTTTCACAAAAATTACGCCCTCGTTCGGATGAGAGGTTAAATGGAGGACCCGTGTGTGAGTGTTGTCACGCACGTTAAAGATCCATACCTTGCTTGGAACGGCAAGGGTTCGGCAAAATTCCAAATTTTTCAGTTAAAAAAACTCGCTTCCTGGCTAATGTAGTGCCTTCGGGTGGAACATTGAAAAATCACATGTAACAATGTGAAGGGGGATAAGCAGCCTGTGACTGCCAAGTTCCCCCAGCACTTGAACATTTGCCGAATTAATATTTTTTCCAATATATCTTTTCGCACAGTCAACATTAGATATTTCACAACCAACACCTGCAGTTGTTTATAATAATCATCAGATTTATCTGCGCTTATTTTTTCGTCATTAGCATTTCTGTCTCAGAATTGGCAGGCCACGACCTTGAACTTATTTATATTCTGAGCTGGTCTGCACAGTTTCTTGAAATTCTCACACAGCCTATGTGCAGTTCGGTTCCCCTTCTATTGTTTTATAATTTTATGCCCTATTTCATCAAGATTCAGTGAAGACGGTTAAGCTGCTTGTGGCTGCCAAGATCTCCCAACACTTAGACATTTGCCGAATTAATAGTTTTACAGTAAATCCTTTCACACAATTAACATTATTCTAGAATATTTCTCAACCAATACTTGTAGTTACTTATAATAATATTCATGTTTAAGTGCAGTTACTTTTTTCGTCATTAGTTTATCCATCTTTGGACTGGTTAGATGCGTATCTTCATTGATTTCTATTCTGAGCTAGCCTACACATTTCCCTGAAGTTCCTACAGCCTACAACTTCCACTATCTCTGTGTGCAGTAGTCTAGCCTATGTTTACCTCTACTTCTCTATGTTCCTCTGTCTGCTTCTAATATATTCCGCACTATTCCTTCATGGCGTAGTATGTGGCCAATCATCCCATCTCCCCTATTTTTTACCGTTTTACACATATTTTTTTCTTTCCCTACCATTTTTAGTACATCTTCGTTTTTAACTTTGTCTATCCATGATATCTTCATCATATGTCTGTAGCACCACATTTCAAAGGATTCTACCCTTTCTTGCCCGTTTCTTGTACTGTCCAGGCTGTCTTTTGCGCTTTTCACCTTGCGTTATTTGGCTTCCTAGGTAGCAGAAATTCTTAACCTCTTGTAAGTTCTTGATATCTATTTGTATCCTTGTTTTTGATTTATTTTCCTCTCCTTTGCATGCTAGTACTTTAGCTTTATTTTTCTTAATTTTCATACCATATCTCTCTGTTAGAACCATTTGCATTTCATTAAGAGCAGCTTCCTTGCTAGATGCTAATACCGCTATATCATCTGCAAATCTAAGCATATCAATTTTTTATCCCTGCATAGTAATACCAAATGTCTTCCTGCACTTGACAGTTTTCGTTGCCTCTTCAATGTACAAGTTAACGATTAATGGGAATAGGGCACATCCCTGGCTTACCCCTTTTCTATGTTCCTGCTCTAATTCTATTCCTGTTGTTTGATCTTTGTATAAGCAATGTACTATGCGTCTATACCTAAAACTCATTCCATTGTTTTTGAGTATTTCAAACATTTTTTTTCCATTTTACATTATCGAATGCTTTTTCCAGATCTTCAAACCCCATATATACCTTTTCCCCCTTTTTCTATTGTTTTCTCCATTATAACTCTCAAAGCTAAAATAGCCTCCCGTGTCCCGCTGTTTCGCCTAAACCCAAACTAATCTTCGCCTAGTATTTTTTTAGCTCGTTTTCCATTCGCTTTTGTACAATTTTAGTTAATATTTTTGACACGTGTGCTGTCAAACTTAATGTTCGAAAATTTTCACATCTATCTGCGCCTTTCTTTTTTGATATAGTTACTATGATGTTACGTTTGAAATCTTTGGGTATCTCGCCTGTCTCGTACATATAGCTTACAAGTTGGAAAAGACGTTCTGTTACTGCTTGTACAGCGGCTTTTAGAGTTTCTGCTTGCACCTTATCTGTACCCGTTGCCTTACCATTTTTCAGACTTTTTAATGCTAATTCAAACTCATCTCTAAATGGAGGATATCCCAAGTCATCATTTTCCAGGTCTGATTCCTGTTCTGGTGCTGTTAGTTCCTCTCCTGCATATAAATTCCCTATATATATTATTGCCATCTACCCACTTCCTTTACATTTTCTATAATGACGTACCTCCCGTGCCCTTTATATTTTTGCTATACGGTTTTATATCTCTAAAATTGATTCTAATTAGTTTGTGTTCTTCATCTGTCTTTTCTACTTACATCTTAGTTTGTGCCTCTTTGCACTTTTGAACAATCCATTATTCTTTAGCTTTCCTGCATTTTCGAATAATTTCCCATTTTATGGCTTTGTATCTCTGTTTTCCTGTTTCATTTGATTATTGTATTTTCGTCTTTCTTCTATTAGATTCAGGATATCCTTTGTTATTCATGGTTTCTTATTTTATTTTTGTGTATACCCCAAGATGTCTCTGGCCGCCATGTCTAGATTGGATTTAATATTATTCCATTCTGTTTCTACTTTAGTGATGGATTCGAACCGAACCGAACCGAACCTTGCCCTAGGTTCGGTTCGGTTCGAAAACTTTTAAGTCCGGTTTGGTTCGAAAAAATGTATTCCGGTTCGGTTCGCTTCGGTTCGAAAAAAACGAACCGAACCGAACCGGTTCGACATTTTGATATTTTAAACAACTAGTACGTTCAACTACAACAATTTAAATGTTTATTAATGTAGTTTTATATTTAGTAGCTACTATTTTCAAATAAACCCAACATTAATATGTTTTAGATTTTAGTAGCATAAATCATATTAATACTATTTGTCCAGGTTTGATTTTTCAATACGTACTCTCTTTAACAAAGCATAATTACAATTAGGTTAATAGTGAAAACCACCTCTAAAATTTAGCATGTGTAAATAATTGATGATTTTTACTAATGTCATTTTACCGTGAAAGAACGATATCACACGATCTTTGCGATTACTTTTATTTTAGTTTTAGTTAGTATAAAAAAAGTATCAAGACAATAAATAAGGTGTTGCTGATTTCTTATACAGTACAAACAAAAAGCTGTTTGTCAGTTTATCTTTATTATTATTTCTTTTAAAAGACAATATCAAATGGTTCTCGGAAAGAATCGTAAATCTACCTCAAACAGTGTTTACGTTTTTCGTAATAAAATATAACAGTATTTATGGCACGGACATTATGTCTGCTTATTATTTGCATTATAGTGTGTTATTTTATGTCGGCATTGATTGAAAAGTTTATGCCCCTATGAGTCGTAAACTTCAACCCTTGGCCGAGAGAGAAAGTTTGGGGTCATTCTTTTGGAGTATCGGCTACTTCTAAGGACGATGGTAATGGCCACAATAAATAAACCATAAATATTATCGTACCATGCGTTTTGTAACACTATTTGTTGAGCGATTATGTACAAAAAAAAAGAAGATTAGTTTTTGCTACAAGGTCTCATTTTTTAATATTAATAGAGAGCTGGTTTTCATATAAAAGTAAAAAATTCAAAATGGTGGATTAGTAATACATACTTAATTAAAAATTAAATTGTTTCGTTTATTCTGAAAACTTCTGTAGTCTCTAGACCGTGACCTCGGCTTGTATATGTTTAAGATGGTTTTCAACACGACTTCTGTTCATTAAATAAAATAAACTTGTTTTTAAAACCAAATTTTCGAAATCATTTCGAGTTCCTCCAATATCTAATAATAGTTATAAACAAACAACAATTTGAAATAAGGAGCATTAAACAAATCGAACTAATCTAGAATTTTATGATCTACAAACGTGGCTCGATAACAAAATTTATTAGATGTACATTAGAAAATCGTTCTAATTCTTATATGCTTACTACTAGATTGACATGTTTTTAGTGAAAATTTAATTTTTAAACTAAATTTTTATTTAAAAAATCGAACCTTTCGAACCGAACCGGACCGAACCTTGAGCTAGGTTCGGTTCGGTTCGAAAAATTTGCCGGTTCGGTTCGAAAATAAAATGTCCGGTTCGGTTCGGTTCGGTTCGAAAAATCGAACCGAACCTCGAACCGAACCTCGAACCTGTTCGGTTCGTGTCCATCTCTATTCTACTTCCTTAGTATCAGATATTTATCCGATATCTATCAGCAATTAATTTGACTTTTTTTCGAATCTTTCTTGAATATCTTTATCTTTTAGTTTCTCAAACTCAAAGTGCCTTTTTCCGTTTCTTTTTTTTCAAATTTTTAAATTTAAGTGCCACCTTCATAATTACGATGTTGTGGTCAGTGTCTATATCTGCTTCTGGGTAGCTTCTACGGACTTTTATTTGATTCCTAAACCGTTGTCTAACAAGATTGTAATCTATTTGATATTTTCCTATATCTCCGGGCATCTTTTACGTATATCGTCTTCTAGTATGATATTGAAATAATGTGTTTGTGATGGATAAATTGTTCTTGTCGCAAAATTCTACCAGCCTATTTCCCCTGTCGTTTCTCGTTCCCAAACCAAATAAACCTACTACCGCTCTTTCCCTACCCTCACCTACCACTGCATTAAAATCCCCCGTAATTATTAAATTTTCATGTCTTTTTACGTATCTTAATATGTCTTCGATATCTTTGTAGATCTCTTCTACCTCTTCGTCACTGTAGCTAGATGTGGGCGCATGTATACTTGTATTATTACAGTTTTCACCGGTTTAGATTCTAATTTAACCATGAGTACTCTTTCGTTCTTATGTAAGTAATTTTATACACAGTATACTATCTTTTTTCGCATATCTATCCCAATACCCAAATTTCCTTCCGCTACTTCTGTATGAATTACCTGTAGTTTCCACTGCAAAAATCCCTCGTCTCTGGCCAACGAACTTCGCTGATCGCTACTATGTTTAGTGCTATCCTATTTATTTCCATTTTTAGATTCTCTAGCTTACCTACTTGCTTCATTCTTCTAACATTCCACGCTCCGACTCGCAAAATGTTCCCCACTCTTATTCTGGATTTTCCGATCGCATCCTCCGAAGTAGTCCCCTCCCGGAGATCCGAATGGGAGACTATTTTAACTCCGGAATCTTTTACCCCAAAGAATGCCATCATGCTTATTTTAGTTTAAGTACGCTGTGTACTTGGGAGGTGATGTGGTGGTTTCCCGTTGCCTTCCACATCGCGGTATACTACTTTGGTTGGACCTGTAGTTCGGCTCATTAGATTACGCAAGCAATTTCACCTGTTCTAGTAATCTAGAACTTCGGCAAGGTGCAGGTCCATTCGAAATGGCAAAAATGCACTAAGGTTTAAAAAAGTTTGACAGAACAAATTAAATTGATATGCTTTTAGTTTACATTGCAGTAGAAATTTATTGTTTGTAAGATTATGTGTTCGCTCTAAAGTTAAAAATAGCAAATTAACCAAAAATAAATTTAAGGATTTCTTTAAGGAACTACGAAATGATTAATTATTTACAAAAATTGAGCTTTGACCAACAGCACTGTAGGCTAACTGGTAAATTATTTTTAAAAAAACTGTAATAGTCCAGTTCAAATACATACAGTTTAAAGTATTTTCATAAGTTTTAAGTGTCACAAGATACATGCAGATAATTAACATACTCGTCAAAAAAATTGTTTGCAAAGTTGTGCATTATAAAAGTTTTACAATATTTATTTTGATTTATTAGTAATGAGTTGTTAATTATATATAATTAAAAATTAGAAGTTTAATCTAGCTACTCATTTATTCGTTTATTCAAGTTGTCTAGAAGTAGGCGGCATTACTATAGGTCGCCAAAAGGTTGTGTATAAATCCTTGAACCAACACTGAAAAACAACTGCTGCAGGAAACACATTGCAACATATGTGTCCAAGACACGTAGCTGCAAAGACGGTGGGTCTCGAGGTATGTTTAATTAAAATCTTCCTTTGAAGAGTAATTGAAGCGTTCAATTATGTGGCAATGAATATTATTTCAAAATACTACATTAAATTGAACGGACTGAATAAATTAAACGAAACTTCATAAATGGTTTATTAAACTGTGAACACTATAAGTTGTCAAATTCATAAAAGTCTTGAATTAATAAATTGTTTGTAAATCTATAAGCTTTAAATTGTAAGACTGCAGGCATTATAATTTGTATGCGAAACTGTGCGCTATGTTAGTTGTGTAAGTTGTATAAGTTGTGTAAAGAACTACTTACCATTGTAATCGTTTTGAAATCAACTAAACAATAATTAGGATAGAAAAGCCCTAGTAACTGTTACGATTGCACCTCCCATGCTACTCTCAAAAGTGAAGACCAGGCGAATCTGTGCATCGTGTCGAAATCACAGCTGGACGTGCTCCCAAACTAATCTCCAAGTCAAGAATGGCCTGTCATAACCAGTAAACGAAGTCATAAGGCTGCAATAACAGCAGATGACGCAATCTAATTTTGCTAAATACCAACGCATGATATAAAGATACGTGCAAAAATTCTCTAGGTACATACGGAAGAATCGCAACGTATCTCAGCGTATAGAATTAATTTGTATATAATATCGGAACTTGATTAGAACGATTTATTTGCGTTGGATTGGGCCCTAAACCAAGCAGTATGTAAAGATTTGAACTCATAAGTTCGAGCAATTTATATGCAATAAGTACCGTAGAATTTTGCATAAATATGAAATTTATAAACTTGAGTAGTTTCAAATACATAAGATACCGCATGCGACTATTGGATGTAGCATCATTTGTTATGTAAAAATATTATGAAGATTGAACATTCCTCGGTACAAGAGCTATTCTAAAGTTAATTAATTAAAAATAGAATATGTACTTTGAAAATTAATATTATAAATAGAGATTTAAAGGAATATGGATTATCTTGAACATCAAGATTTTAACATTAATATAAAATGGAGTCAGGAAGTATTTAATATCATTAATTACGTTGGAAATGAAACTCTGATAAACGCCATTTTTGACAAGTATAAAACTTTGGTTCTTTGTTTGTTAATTGATGAAAGTAATTGAATATTTAGTTATTTAAAGTAGAATAGGTTCTCATTTTATATTCTTGTAAGGATAATTTTGAGCAAATTTTGAGGTTGAAGTTCGAGGTGTTTTGACTTTAGTAGATAGATTATCTGTCAATGATTATTGGCCAATCACTCATAAAAGCGTGATAATAAAAGATGGGTAGATTATCCTCTTATTAATTAAAAAGGATCGTGTATCTGTTAACAAAGACTAGGTTACAATTTTAATTATTTTCTGTATGAACTGAAACTGTGAATTGTTATGTAAACTGTTTTATATCAGAGAAAAATGTTTTTGACCGATAGATGTTTTTTTAAGATTGGTGTGTTAATTCATTGTGTAAATTGCATTGAGATAGTCAGGCTGCTAAGTACATCAACGTAGCTGGCAAGAAAAAAAACCAAGGAGAAAATGACCGGGCTTACTTGGTAAGTAGGCGGAGTCTTTCAAATACAAAAATAAAGGAGAGCCTGAAATAAAAATACACGCACACATTCATAACCCCCAACAAAACATAAAAAACCTCTATTTAAAAAAATATGTTACAAAGCATATTAGTACCAAAATTGAAAACAAAAAGAATCAATACTTATCACTATTCTACATATATCCGTGAGAACACAAAAAAATCATTTCTTAAAATGGCGAGCTGCCGTTTCTAGGTCACTACCCTATATTAATTTTCAAACAAAAAGAAACAAAATTACCTCCTCTAAAAACAACAGCTCTAAATCAGTATTGTAGGTACAGGACTTAAATACATAAAATTATCACCATAAATAAATCAGGAAATATTATAATATTGACCACACATATCTGTGTACTTAAATAGAACCAGTCCTTTTACAACTAACCAGGTCATTCGTCCATAGAACCATGGAAGTATGTTGTTTCAACTATTACATAGTACCCATATAAAAAAGTATTGAGTAAACACTCACCCTCGAGTTCGTAGCGTAGGACGGATCACACCCTCCTTCCATAAAAGAAAGGGATAAGCGCCTCATTAATCAGGGCCCAAGCAACAAACGGTTCTATCCACCGGAAGGAGCTATGATAAGCACAGGAAAAAATTAATTTATTGACGCCGAAAGGTAAACTTTTTCTTTTAAAACCGCAAATACTTATCACACAGTGTGTGCACGAAATTTTGAATATGAGCAAACAAAATAACAAGGTAACGACGAGTAGTCTAGCTACAAATAGCAAGAATCTAGTAATCAATTCGTTCTTAATAACAAGAATTTGAGCTTCAATCCTCGCGTATCACCACATACCAAAAAGGAGATAAGAAACTCGACCCAAGCTTTATCAAATAATACAATACACTGTTTCAACTAGCTTTTGGTCATAGCAGTATAGAGATTAATTGTACGCTATAGTAATGTGTAGCAAGTTAAAGGATACTCAAAACAAGGTGCCAACTATATCATTTATAGCGTAAACTCGTCGTTTTAGAGTAGATAGATTTGAAATTGAAAATTATTGGAAAGCGTACTGTTAGAAAGAGGTAAAAATACAGGATGATGTTCGAAAGATATATACGGACTATTTGCATGAATGATGTGTTACCAGCTAAAGATATATATTTTTAATTTAGGCCGAAAATAACGTAACAAATCCCACTCAGCAAAATTAAAAGGTCTGGGTAGGAAAGCAAAATTACGGGAGTGGGCAGTACCAACAAAAACCAAACACTCGCTCAAGAAAACAAAGAACAAAGAACAAGAAAACAAAATTAAAAGAAAATTCGTTTACGGAAACAAAAACCAAAAAAAAGAAAAAGAAACACCCCAAAACCAAAAAAAAAGAACTCTCATCAAGCTCGAAAGGCCAATATATAATAATATGCGCTCTGAAATTAAAAAAAGGAATTCTTATACGGCTCGACGAACCAAAGTACCGGATAAGTCAATAAAAAGAATTTGAGGAGAAGTGCAGGGAAAGATAGGTATGTAGTAACAATGAGCGGGGACAAAGATAGAATGGCGTTAACACTGTCAAAGTCGTTAAAGGACGAATGCTTCTTAAGAAATGAAATAGTAAAGTCTTCATCCTCAAACGAAGATTGGTTCTCTACAGAAAACCAAAAACAACGAAAAGAAGCGAGAAAATAACCAACAGTAACCGCCAAAATGACAAAAGTATCAAGCCTCACAGTAGGCTAGGGAACAACAAGAATGCTGGATAGAGAAAAAGAATCAAAATACTTCAAGCTGTGGTATCCAAGAATCGCAACAAAGAAAAGAACCAAAGAAAAGAACAACCAATTAGACCTTAAGTCGACTAAGTTGTGGTTTCCGAAGAAAAGAAAAACAAACTAGAAAGCACCTACCACAGAAAGTGGATCGAAAAATATATCAAGTCGGCACGAAGACCGACAGAAAGTAACACCAGCTACAGGAAAAAGGCGAGGAATGTAGAACAAAAGGAATGAGGAAAAAAAAGAGAAAAAAACCAAAAAGAGTAACACCAACATGACAAATCCAAGAACCACAAAAAAACCTAAGAATCACACACAAAAAATAAAACAGAATTCCAGTGTAGTTATGTATGAGTATGTGTGTGCGTGTGCGTATGTGTGTGTGTATGTGTGTGTATTGTTGATGTATGAGTATGTGTGTGTGTGTGTGTGTGTGGGTGGGTGGGTGGGTGGGTGCGTGTGTACGAACTGTGTGTGTATGTAGTGAGCGTGTATAAAGTGTGCGTGTGCGTGTGTGTAGGTGTTGGGCCGCTGTAGTCGCCTCTTACGACAGGCAGGTCGTACCATGGGACTATTCTATTCCCGGACCGACATGGGTGAAAGAAAAAACAGAAAACCCAGCAAAACAGGAAAGTAAATAACGAAATCTTAAAGTCCAGAAATCAAGTCTTAAGGGGAGCGAAATCGGCATAAGAATCTGGGGCGCAAGGACTAGGTATTGAGTTTAAGACGTTTGCGCCGCCAAAAGAAAAACAGATCGAGGTCTGGGGCATTAGGATTGTCAGGATAGACAAGTTTTAGGTCCTTGACATGCCAAATGGATGTGTGACCGGAAGAATCGGTAAGTTCATAGGTCGAGGCAGAAACGACTTTAGAAATGGGAAAAAGAGTATTGAATCTAGGAGCAAGTTTGGCGCTAAAATGACGTGAAGCGTCGGACAGAGCGAAATTACTCCACCAAACGGAATCGCCTGGTTGATAAGAGACAGGACGACGGCGGAGATTATAGCGGCTGTGAATTTTTCGATAACTGGCAGAAAGTTATTTGAGAATGTGGGAACGGATATTTTTAAAGTGTCCAGGATCTAGTGAAGGATGCTCGGGGGTCTGGAACATACATGTCGTTTATTTTGGACAGCTGCCCAAAATAATCGCCGAAAAGGATATGTACACCACCAAATAGAGCGAAGAACGGAGTGCAGCCTATGATCTCGTGTTTGGAGGTGCGGATTGTACAAGAAATTTTTGGGAGGTTCAAAGAAAAGAAAAGGAAAGTAAGATAGTAATTCCATCATTTTCTAGGGCATTCTCTACCACAAGAGTTAGCACTGCATATATAAGTTAATAAGATGAAATAATAATTTAGACTTTTATGCAAAGCCCAAATGATCATTTCAAATCCAGCTAGTAATTAAAAGATGGAAAATATAAGGTTACGGATAGGAATCGAACCTGTATCTTAGGTTTTGAGAGATAAGTGTTTTCCAATTACGTCACTGAGACGGGCGACGACGATTACAAAATTACACAAATCTAAATCATGCATGTAACCATACATCAATCTACTTTTCAATCATGTCTGACAGTGTCAAGTTTTTATGACTTGTGTTAGATATAGTTGAAAGCATAAGATACAGGTTTGAATCCTGTCCGGGATTGCGTGTATATATAATATTTCTGAGCATACTACAGAAGTAAGTGTATTAAATATTTCAAAAACACTGTGATAAAATGTTTTGTACTTACCAAACAAATATTTTTGATCATATATTTTGCTTTAACCTTTATAAGTTTTAAGATAGGATCAATTATTCGAATTATCATTTTCATGTTTCATTTTTTATGTTGTTGAATAAGTAGTGTACAATTATACGCATTAACTGCCTTTACAATTCTCTGCAAACTATACGTTTGGTGATTTAAGATAAATATAAATGAAGTCAGAAGTTTTTAAAAGTAATACCAAATATTTGTTGAAATAATCCTAACTTATACACAGTGGTTGTAACATACTGTTTTAATATCGCTCTAATTAGTTCTATGAATTCTAAAAATAGTTATTTTCTAGTTTAATTTTAGCATTCTAATTATTAGAATGAAGGTCTTGGTGCGAACGGCTTCAAGACTACCCAAGTAGCGTCCTAGCGAAGTTTCCAGGAAGATCTAATCCAAGAGTCAATCAGTTTTCTAAAGGCACTTACTTTAAGGGCACTAAACATGTCAGATTAGTTGCTATCTATGATTAGATGTCAATCATGCTTTAGGATCCTATTTATGTCATGGTGGTCTGAAGCAATTTTTCAATTAGCGGAGCACTCAACTAAAATTAGTTCCGAGATTTACTTGTGTGGCTATCTTAGGCAATGGGCAGTTTAATTAATCTTAAAGATTTACGACCGGCGTATCCTAAGCCGAGTATGAGAGCCAAGAAAGGGGTTATTTTTCAATTAACTTAAATGTATATAAGGATGCCAGCCGGTGGGAATCGGGGTTGTTTATTTCCAGACGCGTTAGAGTCTGAAGCTCGCGGTCTTGCAAGATTGAGTAAGTGTTTTATTTCTCTGAATTCAAGTGCGTGCCATTATGTTCAAAGTTAGTTTATTTTTCTGAGTAAGTAATTATTATATATGGTATTACTATGAACTCAAAGCTGTGTTATGCATCATAAGTCATTTATTTGTTTAAATACAATATCTGTCGACTTTCATAACATACAACTTCGGGTTAACTCTCCGTTCCAGTAATTTTATCCCGTTAGGTTATTGTTATAGACCGCATCTTTTGAAGGGTTTCTTATTTTATTGTGTTTCAACGTTGTCCGAGGCTTGTAATAACTAAGCCACGAATTCCGTTATTGTACTATTTGACCCGTGTGAACGTCGTGTTTTGCCTGTTATTGATGACCCCAGGATTAAAGGAAGGTCGTTTCAGTATGCAAGTTAGTTAGACTACGGTAGCGTTAATTAATTATATGTATTGGGGTGTTTGCACCCAGAACTGTTGTTAATATTCATAAAATAAGGACTTTAGAATTGTTTAGTTAAGTTGTGTTTGTGCTAGCCGGAGACTTAATAACATTTGTCCCTGTGAAGTGACGTATTTTCTGTCCTGCAATCTTAATTCATCGCCACGAACAAAGTGCGACGAGAGCTATTACCGCGATCGGTCCATGGGCCGTTTAATTGCCATGGTGGCGCCCTTTTGTAAATATTGTTAATTACTGTATAATTTTGTATGCATATGTAATTAGGTTAAGTTAGTTAGTAGGCCGTTTAATAAAACAATTGGAATTTTGTCTTAGTGTGTTGTTGTTTAATAAACCTCCCCTTCTCACCGACTGCAGCAGCTGCGAGGCAATGTCCCTAAACGTGAGGGTACTATAGTGTTAGAGGTCTTTCCCATTTATTATTTATTATTAATTGGATACCCTCACACGGTAGGTAAATATTTTAATTACATGGTATATAATTATTTTAATAAAGGTTTAGAAGTTTTAAGTATCAAGGTTTCAATATCTTTTACTGTCAGCTTCATTTTTGAAATATGAGACGCCAGTTACGGTCTCATGCTTGCATTTCACCAAATGTGTTTCTTTCAGGTTTAAACTCTTTGCTCGTAATTGTTGGTTGTCATTACGAGGTTAACTAGACTATCTTTTTATTCTAATTTGCTTAGGTGCAGTTTCGCTCTCTATTTTTACCATCTTTTTTTTTTCTTTGCTTCCCCCTGACCCACCCTGCTTATCGTTCAACCACTGAAGTGAAGTTCAAAACTAGTTCGTAAGAACTTTTCCATTAGCGCTCTACCGGCAACAATACCAGGAACTTTTGTTCCTCTAGCGCTTTATAACAACAACAATAAGAAAAACTTTGCTGTAAGCCAACAATTCAATACTATAACAAAGGTAGTTGTATGAGGCAAGTCAACATGATGAGATTATACCTTATGCCTTTATGCAAAGACTAACGATAATTTCAAATTAAGTTAGTAATTTAAAGAAGAAAAATATGTAGGTTACAAATACCGCAGTATTTGCTTATCACTTAGCATTTCGCAACAAATACTATTCGATACTGCTTGTGCTCTATAAATGCAACTGGTTGGCGAAACCAAAAATTTTTCCTAGTGTATTAAAAATCGGTAGGTAGAGGTCATAAAGGACAGCAACAAAACAATTTTCTTCAATACACTATTCAAGGCTGCCAAATTCGCACTGTGTTCTAAATTACTGCTAAAACAATAAATCTTAGCTTGGCTTCTACTTCATAAATCCTGAAACATTTCTATAAAATTTGGTATTCCGGTAACGTTTCTTTTGTGTTTCAATCAAGCAATTTCGATGCATCCCATGAGCTTCGTACGTTGTAAAATTATTCTATTCTCATAAGTTGTACAAATGAACTCTTTTAAGGGATTACGACACTTTATGCGCTCTTTCTTGGTAAATTAAAATATGAAGTGATATACACTGTCAGTGTTTTAATACAGCAATAGCCGATATTACTAAATCTGTTACCAATTCTGTTAAAATGTTGTTAGAAACTGGTTGTCACCAACTGATGGCATTATTTCAGCTTTTATTTTTATATTTGACTTGTTTAAAATACACATATTGTGGCACTTATAACTAAAAGCTGTCAAGCAATATTTCAAATCGTTTCGGTGTCAATTTGAGAACTATACTTTATGAATATTTAATTGACAAGAATGACACATGAACTAATACTTCCTAATACCCTTAGTTAATTTACAATTATACTTCTTTCAATGACTAAGAATTAAAATAATTAATATCCCTCTACCACATAATATTTTTAAATACTAAATACGTATTTCGACCACTATTTGATCATCACTAGTAGTAAACAAGAAAATTAAAAATCATTAAAGTAAAAGTGGTTCAGGAAATCTTTCTGAGGATATTCTCCACACCTGCTGAAGTGATCTTTCCCAACAAATAATTCACTAAAGTATGTTTAGGACACCTGAGGATATTCTCCTCACCAAGTAGGCTGGTGATCTCTACAAAACAAAGTGAATTGTTGATTTTGTTTTGTAGAGACCGCCAGCCTACTGGGTGAGGAGAATATCCTCAGGTGTTCAAAACAAATTTTAGTAAATTGTTTGTTGTAGAGGATCACTTCAACCTACGTGGTGAGAAGAATATCCTCAGAAGGGTTTCCTGAACAGCTTTAAGTTTAATGATTTTTATTAAGGCAACAATTCACTTTGTTTTGTAGAGATCACCAGCCTACTTGGCGAAGAGAATGTCCTTAGGTGTTCAAAACAAATTCTACTGAATTATTTGTTGGGAAGGATCGCTTCAGCCTACGTGGTGAGTAGAATATCCTCAGACGAATTTTCTGAACAACTTTTAGTTTAATGATTTTTAATTTTTTGTTTACTACTGATGATGACCACATAGTGGTTGAAATACGTATTTAGTATTTAAAAATATATTGTGGTAAAGAGGTATTAATTATTTTGATTTGTATCGTGCCACGGGGTTCTAATTTATTATTATCAATGAGTAAGATATTTGTATAGTGCCAACTGTAATACGTTTTTTTAATTCAGCATCAGCTTTATTTTCTATCTTGTCTTGCTATAAAATTCATGCAAAATCTTTTTTCTTAATTTAGAATATACGTTCTTTATGGTTTATGAAACCAAATTCAAGATTATCAAATTCTGAAGAAAAACTTTATCGACAAAAGCCACTGTACGCACAAGATCGTATAGCTCCAGAACAGTTTTACAGTTCCTGATACATTTCAGTTCAGTCTCTATAATCCGGCCGTTCAATACTCCGGCACGTCCAGTAATCCGGTGCTGTGTTCCCGCCGAGAGTCAATAAATTTTCATGTCTAGACTTGTGAAACATTAAAAGTGCGAGTCTCCACAACAACAGTAGTACGTCGACGTCTGCAACGGGTAGTTGCATACAGTGCGATTGTCACGAAAGCGAATGCCGTGTTGTAAGTACATACTATACAATACAATCTACAAGTGCAGAGCAATGTCGGGAAAACGTAAGCATGTTACGCTGACTTTAGACAAAAAGTATGCAATTTTAAAGCGTTTGGGAAAGGGTGAGAAGTTGGTTCATTTGTCTAAGGAATACAATATTGGGCGTGCAACTATACACGACATAAAGAAGAAAAAAGAGCAAATTTAATCATTCTGCAACAGAGGCAGTGAATCATCTTCCCAAGTAAGAAAGACATTAATGGCAGGTGAGATTCCCCAAGTAGAAGACGCACTTTATGCTTGGTTCTTGCAAAGAGGAAGCCGTCACACACCTACTTCAGGCGATATTATCATAGAAAAGGCAAAAATATTTTATAACAAAATTATGAAAAAGGAGGACTTCCGTGCAAGTGTCGGGTGGTTAGATAAATTCAAACGGCGCTTTGGAATTCGATTGCTAACATTAACTGGAGAAAAGCTTTCATGTGATATAGAGGCTGCAGAGCCTTTTGTTATCAAATTTAAAGAAACTATCAAAGAAATGGATTAAGACCCAGATCAGATCTACAATGCAGATGAGAGCGGTCTGTTTTGGTGTCTTTTGCCGAAAAAAACCTTTGTTCATAGAGAGGAAGCTAATACCCCAGGTCGCAAGTTAACAAAAGATAAAATAACTTTTATGCCATGTTGTAGTGCTAGTGGCACGCATAAATTAGAATTGCTAGTTATTGGGAAAGCCAAAAGCTAAGGACTTTCAAAAACGTACACTTGCCAGTTTCATAAACAAATCAAACCAGGGGATGGATGACGAAAACCCTTTTCTCGGAATGCTTTCATAAAACTTTTGTTCCATCGGTAAAAAAGTTTTTGAAAACACAGAAATTGCCTCAAAAAGCCCTTTTAGTTCTTGACAATCGTCCTGGACATCCAGATGAGGACGAGTTAATATCTAAGGATGACAAATTCATCGCTTTATTTTTGCCCCAAATGTAACACCGTTACTCCAACCTACGGACCAAAACGTGATCCAAACTATAAAAACAAGTTACAAAAACTCCCTGTTGTACAGTGTTCTATCAAAAGAGGGGAGTGTTATTACAGCTTTGAAGGAAACCAATCTGAAAGATGTTGTTTCTAGTCTTGCAAGCGCATGGGAAAAACTTTCAACAAAAACAATTGTTTGTTTATGGGCAAAGTTGTGGTTTTCTCTGGACTTATTACAGGATTACAAAAAAAATTCACAACCTGAAATTGTCGCAGATGTTGAGCTAAATGACTAGAGAGAAGCAATGATCGAATAACTAGTAGACCAGCACTGTGCCTATGCAATTGCAATAACTTGGGCGGAAGAAAATGGAGCTTCAGCTTACGACATATTGACACTTAAGAAACTCCAGGAAAATGTTTTAACACTTTCCTTTAATGCAAAGGAGCAGAAAAGGATTACGAACCATTTTGCAGTTGTTTAAGTAAATGTAAAGTGTATTAAATTTTCATTTTGCGTATTTAGTGATTGATTTTGTTCATTAATTAAAATACTGTACTGTACCTTGCTGTTTCATATCATAGTTTTATTTTTCATAATACATAGTTAAAACGAATATTGTCATAGTTTTCGTAAGCAATACAAGTTCAGTTTATTGTTAAATTTCTTTTTTTTAATTCAGCTCCACTAATCCGGCATTTTCGACAACAAGATGAAGCTCCAGTTTCATTGACTTTTCAATTTATTTCTGGTATATTCCTATAGTTCTACAATAGTTCTGACGGCATACGTTTATTTCTTCAATTGCTCCGGCCTCTTATAGGTCTTCACATTTTCGAAACTTTACTTCTGCACCGCACCTCAAAAGTGAAGTACCAGTTTACCGGATTTTTCATCCTTCTTTTTGGTTATACAGTTGTAATGACTCAGGTGAATTCCATCAATAGTTTCGAATTTTTTTATATATTTTTAACATTTTCGAAACTTAACTGGTTTTACGTTCTGTCGGTTTTCGTGCCGACTTGGTATATTTTTTGATCCACTTCCTGTGGTAGGTGCTTTTTAGTCCGTTTTCTTTTATTCTGAAACCACGACTTAGTCAACTTTAGGACTAGTTAGCATTTTGTTCCTTCGGTTCTTCGTTTGATGCGATTCTTTGGTACCACAGCTTGAAGTATTTTAATTTTTTTTCTGTCCAGCATTCTTGTTGTTCCCTAGCATACTTTGAGGCTTGACACCTTGGTCATTTTGGCTGAGACTGTTGGCTTTCTTCCTTGCTTCTTTTCTTTACTTTTGGTTTTTCTGCAAGAAACTAATCTTCTTTTGAGATCAAAAACTTTCCTGTTCCTTTTCTAAAGAAACGTCCGTCTTTTGACGTTCTACCTTTGGCTTCGTTCCGTGCTACTACCTACCTATTTTTCCCTGTGCTTCTCTTCAATTTTTATTTTTTTGTGCTTCGTCTGGTACTTTGATTCTTCGAGCCGGATGAGAGTTCTTTTCTTGATTTTGGGGGTGTTTCTTTTTTTTGTTTTTTTGTTTTCGTAAACGAATTTTCTTTTAGTTTTTTTTTCTTAAGCGAATTTTGTTGTGTTTGGTTTTTTGGTACTGCTTGTGCCCATTATTTTTGTTTTCCTACACCAACCTGTTAATTTTGATGGGGGTGGGGAAGGGGACAAGATTTGTTACGTTTATTTTCGGCCTAAATTAAAAATATATTTTACTGGTAACTCATCATTCATGCAAATAGAGCCCGCCTAAATCTTTAGAACATGATCTTATATTTTTACCTCTTTACAACAGTTCGCGCAATAATAATATTCTTTCAAATTATTTACGTTACCAAATAGAAAATTCCCAATATTAAATAAAAGTAAATATCGGACCCTTGTTTTAGTTCTCCGCGAACTTGCTAAACCTTACGATAGCGTATAATTAATTACTATGGTACGTCAGTCTAAAGACTCGTTGAAATAAGGTCGCGTATTATTTGGATAACCCGTGTTTCAATTGTCTAATCGCCTGTTGGATAACATTCGGATGGTTTGGCATTCTTATTATTAAAAACGTTTTGTTTGTTACAAATATTCTGTCCTAGCGACGACAACGGTGGCTCGATGTGGTCGTAGTAATTTCCTTTTTTTTGGTATTTCCGTTCTCCCAAATTTCGCACACGCTGTGTGGTAAGCTTTTGTAATTAAAAAAATGTACTTTTCTTTGGTACTCGTTCTAATTTTTGCTTATATGTTTTGTTTTATAGCGTCTTCTGTCGAGTAGGACCGTTCTGTCACCTTGGCCCCACTGGATGGCCCATCATCTTCGACTTTGGGGTGAGTGTTGATTCGTTCTTTGGTGTGTGGTAAACAGCAGTTGTACGCAATGGTTATTCAAGATTTTTTTTCTAAATTATTTTAAGAGCGTTGATTCGTTCTTGATATGTGGTAAACAGAAGTTTTACGCAATGATTATTCAAGATTTTTTTCTAAATTATTTTACCAGCGTTGATTCGTTCTTTGGTGTGTGTGGTAAACAAAAGTTGTACGCAATGATTATTCAAGATTTTTTCTACATTATTTTAAGAGCGTTGATTCGTTCTTTGGTGTGTGGTAAAAAAAGTTTTATGCAATAATTATTCAAGATTCTTTTTCTAAATTATTGTAACCATATAATTAATACTCACTCTAGATTTTCATGTAATATATAGAGGTATGCTTAATGAATACAATGAAACGTGTAACATAATGTAATACAAAAATTAATAGATAGTCCTCATGAAAAACTTTATTTATTAATATATTTTAGGGGTTAATTAACTAATTTCAGCTACATAATTAATACGTAATTTATTGTATATAGTTGCTTCTAAGATTACGATAATGTTGTAGAGCTGTTATTTTTGGAGGGGTAATTTTGTTTTTTTTTCTTTCTTAGTACTTTAATTAGGGTAGTATCTAAAAACGACAGCTCGCCCTTGGAAACAAAAATGCTTTCTTTTGGGTTTTCTTGTTGGGTTACATTGTAGTTTTTGGTTTTCATTTTTGAGTACTACTGTGCTCATGTAAATATTTTGTTTAGCTATAAGTGTTTTTGTGTATGTTTTGTTTTGATTTATGAATGAGTGCGAGTATATTTTTATTCCATGTCTTTTCTTTAGGTTTCTTCTTTTGGTAGTTATAAAACCCCGCCTACTTACCAACTTAGCCCAAGCAATCTTACATTGTTCTGCCAGCTATGTCAATGTACGTAGCAACCGAGGATATTAGCTTCTCGTCTCGTGAAATACGTGCATCGCTCTCGGAGTAGTCAAATTAGCCACGCAGAAAGCATATGCTAGGACGAAAGTCAGGATCAAAGTGAACCCAGTTTACGAAATGATGTGTTAATTGATTGAAATATAAAAGTACCACATGTCAATAGAACACTTCTGAAATCATTGTAATACATAAATAGATAAATAAAACCGGCAAACTGGTATTCAGACGCCATTGTTGATCACACATGCAGAAAATTTTTTCTATTAAAATTTATATTATTACTTATAAATAAATCGAACATATCCTTATCACCTTAGTGATCACAAGGTCTTTTATGATCCCATTGCGTATTGATTACAACACAAAACCACTCTTCACTTCAATCTGCGCTAAACTCCTTTGTGTTAGCCATGTGCATCTTCAAAACAATTTTTAGGGCTATTTTTAAAACCACATGAATAGGTAACAATTCAGATCGACAGCCTTTTTTCATGATACTAAATAATCATAATAGCACGTATACCAAAAAATAATATCCATGAACAAACGCTATGAAGGGATATTTACTACATTTAATACTAAACACGTTACGTACTTATAAAATAAAACCACATAAAATGCCAAGGATGTTATTAAACTGACTCACAATGAGCAGTGATTATTTTCTAATAATTGAATACAAAATTGAGCCAAAGGCAGTATAACAGCAAAGCCGAAAATTATAACGGCTCGAGACCATCATCAGCTCATTGTACTAACACATTTATGTTTTTATTATTATATCCCATTGTAGGAACTTTAATTATTTGTGCAAAATTTCTATTTAAAATGCGACTATTTTTAGAAGTATTTCGCCAACTTGTATAACTTACGAAATTTCTGATAAATTGACTTTTAAAAATCGACTGATTCTAAATTACGTATTAAGTGTTTATTAAGTAGAACGACGGACATTATATGTCCCTAAACTTTGACACTTCCTAATAACGCTTCGTTTAGAACGTGCATCTCGGAAAGTGCATGCAAGGCGCATACAGAATGCAGCAAGACATAGGTACACGTTTATCATTTCATTACGGTTATCTGGAGAAGGAATGTTTTAGCACATTGTATTGACATGCTTCTTGTCCTGGATACTAACTAAGTATGTCATAATAGAGTTATTATGGTTTTCAAATTAGTTTTACTAGAAACATGGGGATACAGTATTATTGAATTCTAAAACAAATTAACTCAGCGCTACCTTTAAAATTACTTAAATTTTTAACGTGAATATTGACACAATAGACGTTATAATAGCAACATTTATGTTAATTAATAAATGACGAAGCGCAATCTTGATATTAGTTCTTACTATATCAAACTAGATTACCAAGCATTGGTGGAGACAAAAGAATCAACACAATATTGAAATAAAGTAACTAAGTTTCAAATCGCTTTGAGTGGATTTACTGTAATTAAGTGAATACCAGAAAACGACCTTTCACTACAGTAAATCTCATTAGGCTAAAATACATCGGGGCTTAATTACAAATGGGAGGTGATAATAGTTCCTCATAAACCCCACTAATTTAAAATAAAGCTCTCGATAGGTATGCATTCAGAATTAGTAAGTTAACCAACTCGATGTTCTAGGAAATTTGATATTTACTTCTGACAAGCTAAGCTTCAATTTAAACTTATGTTAACTAAAGTAGTTATTCACGAGGACTAGATTTGATAGTTACGCCTTTGATACTCATACACTGAGAGGACCACGGCCTTTATTTTCATATACATGGAAATTCTGGTATAAAAAATTTTTACCAATATGGAATTCAATATAAAATTAGATATCGCTGGTATCAAGAATTAATCCGAGTGCACTGTAATGAACCCATAGAAGAACAAATGTTCAAATATTCTTCTTATCTATAAAGCAAATTAATTCAATTAATAAAATATGACTATTTACAAGATTAACATGAAGGCGTATTAATAAGCATAACGAGAACAAATAACGGATAGACGTGGAGTCTATTTGGCAATAAATATAAAAACTTAACCTAAGTAGATATTATTATGGACTAATAAAGAATTACTATTAGCCCAAAAGAAGATACAGACACTCAGGAAATGGTTGCCGATGACGGTGGTGGAGCTGATATTTTCGCGGAATATTATGGTACGACCTAGATCCGCTGACAAGGCCTAGCCTTCTGACGGTGTTTGCAGCAAAACTGCAAACATTAGTTTTTATTTGATTGCATAACAAACATTAAAAGTTTCGAAAAGTGTGTATGATAACGCTAAACACACGATCGTATTTATTTTGATAAGGGCACGTATACAATATTTAATTGGAATTAAACTTCCACAAAAAAATCCCTAGGTAAATGACATCGTCCATAATAAAAGATAAGAAGTTTAAACATTTATGTAATTGAGACGAACTACAGTAATAAACCAAGCGATAAGGGTCATGAGAATGAGGAAATGACAGCGATAAATCACAAGACAAGAGATAAATCTTGTCAATATTGTATTAGATAACGGTAGCCTCAGATCGTAATACGTCACATTCGGTAGAAGTTACATCACTAGGACGTTTCTAGATCAGGCCGACCTCTAAATTTTAACGAATCAGAACATAGAAACGTCGACCAGATAGCACAGGGTGGTTCTAGACATATGATGTAGTAGGATTTGATTCTACATAGCCAACTAAAACATGCAGTTAATGGTCAGTGTTTGGTAGTCGTTAAAAATGTCACAATGTTAGTTGTTGGATACTTATTTTAAACGTCACCATGCTAATGCCTATCTTGTAATAAAGAATTTATAGCAAAAAGACGACTTTAATCGACAACTTTGAAGACTTATTGCCGTTCGGAAAAAAGGAGATAATACGCTGTTTTAAAAATAGAATAAGGGATTAAAAATAATTTTAAAAAAAGACAACTACTGACAAGTCCAAGTAACCTAACCTAACTTCAGACAACGTTAGCTAACGTAACTCTTGACAAGTCTAACTAACCTAACCTAACCTTACTTCAGACAACACCGATTTGAAAAATTCCAAAGGAATTAAGTAGCTAGGAAAATTTTAATATGATTGATATCTTACACGGTGACTTTATATTTGAAACACCGCTAAGAGTACTTTACGGCAAAAAATCTAAAAATGGTGTCGGTGGCGGTAATGACAAATGTGACGTAAGGTAAGAAAAAATGGTAATATCGTTAATGAGTTTTCCCATTAAAAAACGAATAGTGTTAATTAGCTTAACCATTAAAAGGCGATTAGGCTTAATGGGTTTTTAATGAGAAACACCATTAAAAAGCGATTATTGCTAATGGGTTTTTAATGAAAAAACCTATTAAAAAGCGATTTATGGCGCTGTAGCGGTGGCGCTGCGCCAGAATTCCTGTCACCCTCTACTATCAAACGTGACCTTGCGCGTAAATTTAAAGTACAATTTTTAATTGATCATTAAACACATTATCACTATTTTCATTCAAGTTACTTTATAGTAAACAATCGCTACCAAATGAAACTTTCAATGTCAGAACATTCTAGAATTGTAGTCTTTATCAAAATTGGATTTTACAGTATTCATTAAAATGGACGGAAATGACCTACGAGTTCTTTCAATGATGTTTTTAGTAGAAGCTCAATGTTATTTAATACTTTTGATTAAGTTACACAATAAGTATTTCATGTCTTTAGAGGGACAAATATTACACATTTAAATGATACTTCGTTTTGTAATTAGGAATACAGGTTTTCCAACCTATATAATATACATATAAAAACTTGATTTTTAGAATGAATTTATTATGAAGGAATGATTTTGTATTTTTACGAGTTCCACTCTTGTACTAAAATCAATTATATTAAGCCTATCGTATTACTAAAATATTATACACGGTTATTTCTTTACAGAAAATTAGGAATTATAAACCTTTGATTTTCTATGGTTTTAGGTTGTTTCATTTATAGAATATGGTGCTCATTGACCTTTTATGACCTTATCATACATATTGTTGTGATACTGTGGCAATACCCCTAGGCGCCCTTTTTATGAATTAAAAGGTATACATTTTTTATTTATCAATTTTTGATTTTTATTATATAATTTTGATTGCGCCGGCTGGCTTAGTTTTTGCATTACGCATGGTGCTTGCGACAATGCGACAAACAAAGATTGAAACGTACCGTCTATTCTCCTTCCTGTTTTAATCTTTAAACCAAAACACCATAAAGCACAAATTATTATAATGTTCTCAAAAAAATATTTACAACGTATGAAAAGGTTAAAAATTGTTTAACTGGAATTTTCTTCTAATTGAATCAATAAATTTATATAATTATTATTATTACCAAAAAAATCAGCAAAATCACTAGTACTCTTAATTATTACCTGAAGCCTATGATCGTACATTTAACCTCATTTATTTACGTAATTTTACAAGGTATAACCAAAATTAAATCCTGCCGATCACTCACATAAATTATCATGAAAGCAATTTTAAAGTATTTGAAATTTGTAATATTTAGTTAAATGTTAAATCTTAAGTTATTCCAGTTTAGAAAAGTGTAAAGAAATATCCACAAATAAAATAATCAAATAATAATAAACATTTGGATTGACTAACCTGTTGTTTTGCATCCACTGGAATTCCGTCACTGGTCCAAGCGTTGTGTGCAACCCTTATCTAGCGCCTTAAATATACTGCATCAAACTCCTTCTCCATAAATAATTGCTTCAGCATTGAGTTAACCTTTATATTTGTCTCTGGTAATTGTTTGGAGCTTCTTTAAGTATTCTTGGGTTTTTTAGGATTTTTTAGAGATTCTGTAGAAATTCTGTAGGGGTTCTTTAGAGTTTCTGTAGCGGTTCCTTAGAGATTCTGTAGGGGTTCCTTAGAGATTTTGTAGGAGTTTCTTAGAGTCGTTTTTCTCTCTAGGACAAAACGATTGACCATTAATTTTTCATATTTCATGCGAAATTATTTCACACTTCACAATAACATATCTCGCGTGTATATTTTTGTCTTCAGAGACGTAGACTGTACGTTACTACATGGTCAACTGATTTGTTTACAAATCCTGTCATACTTAAATGCACCGACTATCTATAGACAAGCACAAAGTTCGCTGTTTGTATAAACTAGGTTTTCGGATATTCCATTGTATTATGCTTGTATATTAATATCATTGCGTTCATTCTGTCACGTACGATTTCAAGTTAATAGCATTGATTCGCCTGGATTTTCATACTTTTCGATAAGTAGATCGTTATTTGTTTAAATAAATTTGGTGAACTTTGATTTTCAATAAGCATGCTTTGTTTGTTTCCAATAAATCAGGTGTCGTTATAATCCTCTAGTCACGTAGACAAATTACAGTGTATGGATTAAATTATCGGCGTTTTCTACCTTACGCATTATTAAATCTGCTTGTATTAATTAGGATTCCTGATGCGTTATCCACGTGTGTCGCGTTTCAGCTTGCATTTATTTTATTTAACAACTTGCGGATTTGTTTTATTCAAATAAATCTTCAAAGTATTTTTCATTAACTAAATTAATTACACTTATTATTTATATACAGGGCGTTGTCATTTACTTTCCAGTCTAATCATCGTATTTCTTGTTTTCTTCAGAAAACTGTGTGGTTTTCTAAGCCGTTATGTATTTTATGTGGAGTGCGCTACCCTATAACCACAGCAATATATATATATATATATATATATATATATATATATATATGCTATGATTACGCTGCACCTCGATATAGTTAAAGTTTCTGCTGCCCGCCACCACTCTGTCTCTTAACAACCTAAAATTTAAATATACCTCGACTAGCTCAGTCTAATCCACGCAAGGCGTACAACGTTACCATAACAAAGAATTTACCCCTATTTTTATGTAATACTTTCCTACTTGAATTAGACAAACGAAATTATCCGAGATTTATATAATGACAAAGAAAAAATATATACACTTTACAGCTCAATATGATTCACTATTTAACAAAATAAACCCTTGAATCAAATAATAATAATATCAATTTCTTTATACCCAAAATTATAGCTACTTTTAGTTAGTTTAAAGCCAGCAAAAATGACACTGTACTCTATTGGAAACACCCTTGAATGTTCAATGACCTTTCCCTTTTACTTAAATTTTCACGTATAAAAGGATTTTTGATGACCATTTACATAAATATTCTGATATAATAAAAATATAGAACATGTTCAATAAAAAAGAAAATAATGCTTTATGCTATTTAGATAATGTTCTGACCTATAGTTTTCCTTGCGTGTCTTTTTGTTCCCCCTATTCTAGGATCTGCTACTGCGTGATGTGGACCCGTACTCCTGGATTGCTTTCAGTTGAGTTCACTTGTTGATTTTATAGTACCGCTTGGCCAAACCCCATTCGATGCTTAAAATAATCTTCCGTTTTGTGCTCCGATGCGTAGATGGAAATCAATATTTTGATACAATTTTAGATCAAATTAAATTATGATTTATTTGCAAATTTAGCTTTATCCCTAGATTCCAGCTTACTACATAGAGTTTCACCAGATTTCCTAGATTTTCCCAGATTTCTTAGAGTTTCACTTATTACTTAGATTCCTTAGATTTTCACTTATTACTTGGAGTTTCACCTATTACTTAGATTTTCACTTGATTTCTTAGAGTCACCTATTACTTAGATTTTCACTAGATTTCTTAGAGTTTCACCTATTACTTAGACCTTTCCAGGAGCCGTTTTCCAGTTAACGGCAAAACTTTTCTCGTATATTTTTCACTATTATTTTAATTTCAAATTTTTCTATCACGACTTCCACGAAATATAATTATCTAATTTTCTGTTTACTTTTACGTAAATTTTTATTTTATACTTATGTGAAGCGTGCTCAGGTTGAAAGAAGACTATCTATTTATCAAATTTGAGTAATATATAAAGCAGCGCCTTCATCTGACACCATTGGTTATCGGCGTACTACGGTAAAAGTTTAATTCATGGTATAAGATATTGTCAACACTCTGAGCTTTCTCCGGTATGAATTTGATAATAGCTTGCCAGAACAATGCTGTGGGTCACGTAGTATACCAGTTCTATATTGTGGATTTCTATAATTTTTGTACTTTCACTCGTCTGTTTTGTTTTGTTGTAGGAAATTTTAATTTGACTTCTCACGTAGACAAACTTATGATTTTATTTTTGTCGAGATAATGTTTTGGGTTTTAAATTTACTTCATGTTAAAAATCACGTACGTGAAATTTCTATAGTGATGTAAGTTGAAATGCGTTTCTTTACATCCCGCGTTTTTGAAACGTATTTGTTTTTAAATGTGCGTTTATTTGAAAGATGATTTGTTATTTTTTTGCACTATTGCGTATTTAATTTTAACAGCATTTGTGTGATGATTTTCTAGCTTTTGATGCTTTTAATGCGTATTTATTTAGAGTTTAGAATGATTTCTGGTTTAAAATAAGTTTGATTGCGTACAGAGTTATTTATCTTACTAAATGTGGTTTTATTATTAAAGGATAAGCTTCCCTGGATTAATTAGAGTTAACTGTGATCATTATACAGCGTGTTAAGTGTTTGTTTTTGCATAATTTGCGAATTACGTACTTTTCATGATAAAATTGTTAAGTTTTCTAGCTTTTAGTACTATTTACATGTACGGCCCATATAACTCTATATACCCCTAGATAACCCTATTATCATAGCATTAGATATATATATATATATATATATATATATATATATATTTTAGGTAGTTAATTACACAAGATAAGTTGATAAATACTATCGTATTATAGTGAATAAGATGAAATAATAACTTAGACTTTTATGTAAAGCCCAAATGATTATTTCAAATCAAGCTAGTAATTGAAAGATGGAAAATATAAGGTCTTGGACAGGACTTGAACCTGTATCCTGGTTTTGCCGAAACCATGCGTTTACCAATTACGCCACCGAGACCGATGACGATAATTGGGAATTTTACAAATTTAAATCGTGTACACGACGATACATCAACCTAACTTTCAATTACGTTCGGCATTTTTGTCAATCATATCTGACATTGTCAAGATTTTGACTTATGTCAGTTATAGACAGGAAGCTACGCTCAAAATTATGGCTATAAGCCAAGTATTAAATATATAAATATTTTAGGTAGTTAATTACGCAAGGTAAGTATATAAATACTATCGTATTATAGTGAATAAGATGAAATAATAACTTAGACTTTTATGCAAAGCCCAAATAATCATTTTAAATCGAGCTAGTAATTGAAAGATGGAAAATATAAGGTCTTGGACAGGACTTGAACCTGTATTCTGGTTTTGCCGGAACCATACGTTTACCAATTACGCCACCGAGACCGATGACGACAATTGGGAAATTTACAAATTTAAATCGTGTACACGACGATACATCAACCTAACTTTCAATTAGGTTCGGCATTTTTGTCAATCATATCTGACATTGTCAAGATTTTTACTTATGTCAGTTATAGACAGGAAGCTACGCTCAAAATTATGGCTATAAGCCAAGTATTAAATATATAAATATTTTAGGTAGTACACGATTTAAATTTGTAAATTTCCCAATTGTCGTCATCGGTCTCGGTGTCGTAATTGGTAAACGCATGGTTCCGGGAAAACCAGGATACAGTTTCAAGTCCTGTCCAAGACCTTATATTTTCCATCTTTCAATTACTAGCTCGATTTGAAATGATCATTTGGGCTTTGCATAAAAGTCTAAGTTATTATTTCATCTTATTCACTATAATACGATAGTATTTATCAACTTACCATGTGTAATTAACTACCTAAAATATTTATATATTTAATACTTGTCTTATAGCCATAATTTTGAGCGTAGCTTCCTGTCTATAACTGACATACGTAAAAATCTTGACAATGTCAGATATGATTGACAAAAATGCCGAACCTAATTGAAAGTTAGATTGATGTATCGTCGTGTACACGATTTAAATTTGCAAATTTCCCAATTGTCGTCATCGGTCTCGGTGGCGTAATTGGTAAACGCATGGTTCCGGGAAAACCAGGATACAGGTTCAAGTCCTGTCCAAGACCTTATATTTTCCATCTTTCAATTACTAGCTCGATTTGAAATGATTATTTGGGCTTTGCATAAAAGTCTAAGTTATTATTTCATCTTATTCACTATAATACGATAGTATTTATCAACTTAACATGTATAATTAACTACCTAAAATATTTATATATTTAATACTTGGCTTAGAGCCATAATTTTGAGCGCAGCTTCCTGTCTATAACTGACATAAGTCAAAATCTTGACAATGTCAGATATGATTGGCAAAAATGCCGAACGTAATTGAAAGTTAGGTTGATGTATCGTCGTGTACACGATTTAAATTTGTAAATTTCCCAATTGTCGTCATCGGTCTCGGTGGCGTAATTGGTAAACGCATGGTTCCGGCAAAACCAGGATACAGGTTCAAGTCCTGTCCAAGACCTTATACTTTCCATCTTTCAATTACTAGCTCGATTTGAAATGATCATTTGAGCTTTGCATAAAAGTCTAAGTTATTATTTCATCTTATTCACTATATATAATATATATATATATATATATATATATTGCTATGATACTCTCTAAATTATCGTGCCCCTTCGTTGTGCGCCTTATTAATTTTGCTATGAACTGCCGGAATTATCAAACCCCTATGTTGGGCTGTTATATTATTTGCTATGTACTCTAAATTATTCGCGTTCCATCATTTGGACGACCATTTTAATATTTACTATGAATAAACAAGATTGTAGTTATCTCCTCCGACATTGGGCTGTCTTATTAATATTGCTATCAATTCCCTCCAGAAACTTAACTGGATTTTATCTTGAAGCAACCTTGTCTGCCAATAGCAAAATTCGATACGTTACCGCCTTACTTGTTATCAATTTCGTATTCAACTCGTAGCTCCTCCTTGAACTAT
The DNA here is from genome assembly GCA_036346225.1 of Platerodrilus igneus. Taxonomy (NCBI): domain Eukaryota; kingdom Metazoa; phylum Arthropoda; class Insecta; order Coleoptera; family Lycidae; genus Platerodrilus; species Platerodrilus igneus. The sequence continues at coordinate 7,288,068 of JARFIW010000385.1, forward strand.
TTAAATCTTATGACCTCGGCTAGCATTTATTTGGAATTATAAAATTCAGTTAATTTCGATTTTATATAATGAAACCAATATATTATGTACAGCTTTTGTAAATTATTTGAAATACACTTTTCAATTAGTTAATGTTGTAAATTTCATTTATTAAACATCATATCCTATTTACTCAAAACCCAAAGTCACCAAAAAAAACCTATTATTTTTATCAACGAAGCGTAGAACGTTCTAAACCTGTTATCATATTACTCACTTTATACTTATGCAACTTCTTTTGTTGACTTTTTCACAAGCATATTATATGAAGCAAATTCAATATTCAAAATAAAAATTTATATAGAAAAATAAAATGTCTTATAACTAAAAATCTGACCTGCTCTATCTTCTTCACATCGACGCTTCCATTTGCATAAAAATTATCTTCCCCCAATTCAGGATTACATTTAAATTATTGCCATTACCCTATGGACTACCATTATTAATTTATGCACCCCCAATTTATTGTCGTTTCATTTCAGACTTATTACTTCTTATCAATCAATTTCTTCAAGCTTCGAATTGTATTATTCTTCCCCCAGACTTAGAAATTGTATTACTCTATTTTCCCCCGTACTTCAAAATTGTAGTTTATTTTCCCCAGACTTCGAAATTGTATTACTGGATTTTTTCCCGGACCTCAAAATCGTCGTTCGTTTTCCCCGGACATAGAAATTGTCAAACTTAAAATAGTATTATTCTTCCCCCAGACTTCAAAGCCCTATTATTTTTATGTTTTAGTTTAAAATAAATTCATTAAAATGTACTTACGTTTAATAGGCAATTATAGTTTTCATCTTGGCACTTATTTTATCTTTCACTTTTAAAATTATTACGTATTACTTTATTTCATATCGACGCACTTCGGCCTTTGTTGAGTTGCAAACTGACTTCGTTGTCACTGTGCCTGCTAATATATTATTCCGTTCCCACTCCGTCCGTGGGTATGGTCTAGAACTCGTCGCTTATTTATGACCAATCAAATAATTACATTCAAAGTAGTTTCTGATGTAATTCTCCACGATTCCCAAAAATTGTAACCTGCTTCCAGCTGTCTTCGTTATCAACATGCTGTGTTTTGATAGATCTAATTGCTTTTCCATAAACAACTGATGCAATTCGACTAATAATTTTCATATTTACATGTTATTCACGCAATTTTTAATCTGCTTTCTTATCAAAAATGGTTAGCTATTTGCACGCATTTACCTATGCTACCTGAAGTTCTATTTCTATCTCCGTATTAATCTAATTGTTTGAAACTCTTTTGAATGCGTGTCTGCTTACACTATATCGTTTACTTATAAATATACGCGTGCTTCCACTGAAAAATATCATTATTTACATTGCCTAAATTACCTAAAACTTTATCTACAGGGTATTAAATATTTTCTATTTACCTAATGAATGTCTTCCTGGTTTCTACGCTAACCATGCGTCTTCCTATGTTTATCTGCGTCGCTTAAAACTATTTATACTTTATATACAGGGTGTTGACTGCTTACTATTTACAAACTATCTCCATTTCTCAACGCTTCACTAAATAAGTACAGTTTTCTGCTGCCTATGGTAATTTCTCATTTCTAAACGACCTTTACTCTAAAGTACCCCTTTAAACAACCCCTTATCACAGCATAATATATATATATATATATATATATTGCTATGATATCGCCGAACGCCGATGTAATTAACTTTCTGTTTTCTGCTTCCTGCCAACGCCCTGTGTCTCTAAATAACCTCAAATTTAAATTTTAACCACAATTCGTTTTATATGCCTCGACTAGCTCAGTTCAATCCACACAGAGTACACGACAGTATGATAACAAAGAAATTTTTACCCCCCTTTTTTCTTTAACACTTTCCTACTTGAAAGAGATAAATGAACTTATCGAAATTTGTATAATGACCAAAAAAATATATACACTTCACAGCTTTACAACTTTTATAATGTAAGTCGCTATTCAAAAATAAACCCTTTAATCAAAGTCACAATATAAACCTGTTTATCCACAAATTATAACTCCTTTAAAGCCAGCAAAAATAACACTGTATACTACTGAAAGTGCCTTTTGAACGTTCAAAGGACCTTCTTTCTCTCTACATACTTTCTAAAAGATTTTTGATGACCCTTTACATAAATTTTTTTTTATGCAAAAATGTAAATGTTTAAAATAAAAATAATGCCTTATGCTATTACAAAATGTTCTTATTTCTAACCTGAGTTTTCCCTACGTGTTTCCAATTTTTAGAACTGCTCCAGCATGCGATTGACCAGTACCCCTGGATTGTTTTCAGTTAAGCTCTTTTGTTTATTGCGAGTACAGCTCGGCCAAACGTCCAGTTTAATCCTTAGTTGATTTTCTTAAATAATTTCTCCCTTCAATGCTCAGATGCTTATGTAGACCAATATTTAGATGATTGTTTAGACGAATATTAGTTGGTTATTTAGTTAGATTTCTGGTTGAGTATTTATATTGCTTATTTAGATCTCTAGTCGAATATTTATACTGTCTAATTAAATCTCTGGCCGAACACTTATTTAGAGTACTTTGTTAGCTTACTTTGTTAGAGCCCTAAATTATTAAATATTAAAATTATGTTCAATTAAAAATTTTATCTTAAGGTTCAAAATTAACGGCAAACTTCTATCGTATACCTGCACTAGTATTCTTATTTTAAATTTTTCTATCACGACTTTCACTAAAATTATAATTATGGATTTACTATTTTCACTTCGCGTGATATTCTAATTTGAACTGGTAGAAAACGTGCCTTGGTTGAAGAAAGACTGATTTTTTATCAAATTCGTGTCCTATATAAAGAATCCGCCTTTCTACCTGTATCATTGGTTTTCCGAGTTTACCTTGTTGATTGAGGCGTTGCACTTTGCGTTGTCATGCAGGCCTTCGGACTTTGTATAAAGTTACCATCCAAATTCTCGCAGAAATGCTCAGTATATCACGTAGGCATCTAGTTTTGTATATTGTATTCCTCTGAATATAATACCTTGTACTTTTCTCACGTCACGTTCGCTTGTTTGTATATGAATTTATTCAAACTTCCCGTTTAATTCATCACGTAGCTAAACGTCTGTTTTCTTGTTTTGTTTTCCTAATCTGTTGGATTTTATTCGAATTTTGTGCTGTTTACAATTAAAAGATCACGTAGTCAAATTTTTATGATGACTTGAATTGGATGCGTTTATTCAAATCCGGCGTTTATGAAACGTATTTGTTTTGAATGGGATTCTTTTATTGCGAGTATTTCCTTACACTAATGAGTATTTATTTCAATAAAACTCGTTGCGTTTAAAATGTTATTCAGGCGTATTTATTTTCGGTTTTATGCTTGCATTGTTGTATTAAAATGAATTGTATGGCGTACAAGTTATTTATCTTACTAGTGATTTAATTTTTGAAGAATGAGCTTCCTTTCATTAGTTAAAGTAAGTTGTAATTTATATACAGTGTGTTCGATATTAGCTTTTTGCTTGATTGACAAATTTCGTACCTTTAATGATAAAATTGTTTAGTTTTTTGAACTTTAGAATTGCAGAATATTAATATATGCATTAACTTTCGTGTTAATTTCTATAAGTGGTGTTAATCTGTTTCCTTATTTTAATCCCGTTTAATTACAACAGTGATGTAGTATAGAATTTGTCAAAATAATAGCAATCGACCGTGTTTAGGGCTCCAAACCAAAAACGGCACCGATACCTTGAAAAATAAAAAATTAATAGCCATTTGAAGTTTATCGAGATTTTTTTATGTGCATTATATAAATGTAGAAGAAATAAGCATTACACCACGTGATCTCTACGTCAAGCTTATTATTAATCTTTTCATACCGACATTAAACTTTTAGATAGTTGTCAAGGTCACTAATTTAATATACCTCTTTGTTGCTGTTATTGGGAACCTAATAAAAATTTTGTAAATTTGTTATTAATGGTCAACATCTAGTTTAATTTTTATTTGCCGAATATAAAATCGATGCCTATAAAAAATTGGGAAAAAGCTCTTACCACTAAAAAAAAGTTTGCGATTACAGTTGGAGGGCGGACATTCCCATCATAGTTATTTACTGCTGAACTTAGGGCTAAAGAAAATATTATGGAATTAAAAAGCGGCAAAAACTACTAAATTAATGTTTATTTACACGCTACAAAAATCAGAAAGAAGGGTTTGAAATAAAATCATTTAACATTCAGTTAACGGTTCGCCACTCAAAAAATTGTGGATTATTATCATAATACAGTGCTACTAAAACTCACATTTGTATTGCATGTAATCAATAAATCGTACGAGCTTCAATTTAAACATAAATTAAAAGGTTATATTCAAGTTCCTTGAAAAATTAGCTTAAGGTTATCTGGAATTTTATAAAATACTTAATTGATAAAGAAGAAGCAGCTGCAACCCTTATAATATGATTAAATTGTCTTTTTCTAATTTGTGTAAGATACTACGCCATTTTCTTATCTAGCTAATGGACTTTCCTTTAAAACCTTTTATTAGCTAAGACATTTTCATTCTGCAAAGCATTATTATGATTATTTAATTATTGATTATCAATTATTATTTAAATTAAAGTCTCGCAACCGCAGTTTTAAATTTGGGCATTAGTTGTACAAGTTACGATTTAAAAATTTTTTACACTTTCTTAATATTTTCCTGCAAAGTAAAATATATCAGTGAAAAACTAGAAACAGCTTTTTGCTTGATATAGTTCTATTGCTACGAGTGGATACCAACACAAACAGCTAAACCGAGAACATTCTTTATTTTTTTGTAAACGCATTTGTGAAAGATCGCTTATATTAACGTTGTATGCACTCATGTTGACCCTAATGAACAATGAATGAGTTGCTTTTCCGAATAAAAATAAACCAACAGTTGGATTTATGATATGTAGATGCTCATATACAATATTCCCCTTTCAAAATAGCCTTTTGCTATTTACAACAACAGTGTAACGAGAAGTCAGTCTACTTTTGACCAGAATAATACACCTGGACGTCGTAAACGCAGTATCTGTAGACGCAGGATAATTGATAGCCTCGCCGGAGCGTTACATCGTCGGATGGGATGATTGATAAGTTGCTACAGTAATTGTAATATTTCCCGTTTCAAATTTAGAATACACCAGCAAGTCTCGTGTTATTTAGCAGACGCGCTTTCTCTAGGGTTGTAGATTAGAGGCGATAACAGGATAGCGAGAAAATTGTGGTTACTAAGAAACAGGTACCGTTTATTTGAAGTGTGTAGGAAATGATAAAAATGTCTAGCGAAAAAGAATAAAAATATTTTTGACTTGAAGTTTTTCCTAACTTTATTAAAGTCGCTACATCTTTTATATCATGGAGTGCAATTGTGAAATATACTCTGGTAACAAATTAGATCTCATAACTTTGATTTTAGTCACTTCAGCCGGTGGTCGAGATAATCTTTTAATCATATTCTCTATATGCGCTACGAACAAAACAATTTTTTTTGTTTACGTTCTTTAATATTATCCCAAGTTTCATCATTCAAAAAGTGTGGCAAAAAATCCTCTTTCAAACGCTTTACTATATCGTCCCAATCCTGTAATAAATCCTTATAACTCCGGTACCTAACTAAAGCACTATTTTGAAATAGTTGCACTGCACTGTGAAATAGATCTTTCCTATCTACTCTACGAACCAATAGGTGGGGGTGGTGTAACAAACGTAACTGTCTAAGCTGAGACACTCTCAGTGCAACTAGGCTCGCGAATGCTTTCATTCGAGACATCAGAAGCTGTCCTCTTATCCACACATTCATACAACTCTGCCCCTAAAAGAATTATTGTCGCTAACGTCTCATCTTTATATAATGTAATCTCTTTTTTTTTCTTTTTCGTCTGGCATGTTTATTATTTTTACTCTACCTGCTAGATAAATTAATTTTGATCGAACTCTTTATTACACTACTCTTGGTGAAAGTTTATATGGTCGGTAAAACAGTTAACAAAGTATTACACTTTAGATGGTGAAACATTTATATGGTGATAGATAGTTCCTAAAAGCCGGTAATACAGTTACCAAAGTTCATAAGATACATCGCGCAAGCGCAATGAATAAGGCGAGTGACGCCTCTAGCGGAGGAAAGCGCAACCCTTTTACAGATTTGGGATGCGGCCATCCACCATGACGTCACCAATACAAATTACATTGCGCCATAACCGGAAATATAAAAAGTTAAATAAACAATTAACAAAAGTTCATATTCGTGAACAATTTAAACACGGTATTACTCACCCCGGAAATCCGAACTCGGCGGGGTTGAACCAAAGTTGGCCTCTATCAGGGCTCCATGTCGGAGGGATTAAAGATGTTGATTCCTCCGGATCTGCCAGTGGAGCATGTACCTCAAGGTCGTCTAGGGTCCAGTTGCCGAAGGTTGCTGATTGCCTACCTATGTAGGGATCGGAATGAGGAACAAGGTAGAGGTCGACAACAAAAGATAATTAACAAAGGAAATCTACATAGGTAAAAGCTACGATACGATACCTCACAAACGACCACTTCACTCCTTCAAGAATCCGGCAAAACAGCCACGATTTAGAGCGTCACGGAAACACTTCTCCCCACTCTTTGTCTAGTATTGCTCTACCTTCTAGGGACAAGCACACTGCGCAAATGCACTACTCTGACGTACGGAAGTACCGCCTAGTCCATTTAAAATTCCCGCGCACCGCGTATTTGAAATTATACCGCGAAACTTCCATACATAAAAACTTAACCTAAAAACACAGTTTAAGTGCAAATTGCACGTAACAATCGCGACAAAGCCACAAAAGAAAAAACTTAAAAAAAAGAAAAAGTCTGTTAGCACAGTAACAGCTTAAAATCTAAGTCCTAACTACCCTATATAAACCCTAACTTAAAACCTACAAAATGTTTATATAAGGCGCCACCTGGTTTTTTCGACCGATAACACGTCTACCGAAGTACCAGGATACGGAATAGGTAGCCCGATAGTCTTTGACTACACTAATTATCGACAGCACAAATTTGTCGGTGAGCATGAAACACTACTTAAACTAAAACGGGTGCGACAAGTCGCCTAAACTATCTAAACCTATCTAACTAAAGCTAACATAAAAGTTGTTATGTGCAAACACACATGAGTGTTGCATCAAAACTATTCTTCTTTTTGGCAAGAAGTGCCCAAATTTAAAAATGTTCATGGAGTGCGTCACTCTGCACTCTAGCAAATTTTGTTACTGGTACTTTGGTTTTCTACGATGCACATTTAAAACTTGTCCATGACATAGTTGTGGATCAACAAATTTACCAAAAGTACCACCTACTAAATCCTTATATGCTAACCTGACAAATTACATTTCTAAATCGGGTTAGCTTTTCACTAAATTTCAGGAAAAAATAATTCCACGTCTGGTCATATATACCACACGTAAGGACGATAAAAAGATAAGGCAAGATCTCAAATTGTTGTTAAAGATAGTAGATAAGATAATGATATTAAGCTTAAATTGTTATCCTCAAAGGTAATAGACAAGATAACGGAATTAAGCTTTAGTTATTATTTGAGATACTAGATAAGATAACGCGATATTAAGCTAAAGTGATTATAAGAGATAGTAGGTAAAGTAACATAAATTTAAAAAAAAGTTATTACTAAAGATAACCGGTAAGATAACGCGAAATAACTCGAAGTTATTCCTAACGGTAGTCGGTAAGATAACAATACTAAACTAAAGTTATTATTGAAGGTAATCAGTAAGATAACGATATTAAAACTAAGGGTATTATCAAAGATAATAAAGAAGACAAAGATTTTGACCTAGTTATTACCCAAGACAATGAATAACAATAGAGTGGCTCCAGTAGAGCCGTTTAAATGGGATTAACTCGTGCCCTCTAAAAAGAGAAACCTGTGAAGCAGGTCCGTTCACAAGAACAGCACGAGGGACCGGCAAAGACATTTGGGTGCATTCCTGCACCCGGCGTTGATCGATATCGGTGATACAATCACCCGATACCCACACGATATATCGACATATAGATATAAACACATGCACTCACACATTCACACACTCGTACATACCTTCACTGCCAGAGCCCATGCGCTGACAGCGGCACCGCATGACCCCACGAAAGATTCGCAGAGACATGGTCCAGGTGTCTGTGAAAACCTCCCGCGCAACCACACGGTGACTAACAGAAATGAAAAGGCAGTAGAGAAACAGGAACGGTAAAAAAGAAGGAGGTTGGTTTTTTGGAGTGCATAAGAGACACTTCCAGGTAGAAGAAAGTAGAGGAAGGGCTCGCATTGAGCAAAAGCGACAGAGTGAAAGGTGGATAGCAAAGCGCTACTCAACCAACCAGTGTGGTCAGTAGCTGGGAATGAGGGAACATCATTCTTATGTGGCAGACGGGTGTTCCGGGATAAGAACAGGTCCACCGAAAGAAGAATAAGACATAGCGGAGATAGCGGGTTAAGAAAAAAGTATAGTTTTTGGACAAGCGTCCAAGAGAAGGTAGAGAGTTGTCCCTATTAAACACAGCGCAGTCTGAAGGACTACCTGCGATATTGATCCGACAAGATAAGATATATCATATGTTGACATTCACTAGGCTCCTAAGAGAACTAGTGCGATCATTTTCCTAACGAGTGCTTCAACTACGATAAGAAAATCAGACAGAGGTAGACACGACAACTTAAAAGTATCATTACAGATACAAACACACAAAAACAAACTGTTTTAAGGTAGTTTCTCAAAACGGTAGCACCCTAAACACACACAAATGCCCAATTATAAGCAGTTAAATACAGGTACACTGTCCCAATATGCTAAAACAACCGAGAATTTAATAAGATAACAATAAGAAGCAATAGCACCTCACCACAAAGTTCAATAAAAAACAATGAAAAAAATGTTTATAAGTTATGGTGATTTCGTAGAAAAAGAAAGAAATAATGATGTAGTATAATGTGGGCGACTGCAATAATTCAGAAGAAAAACACATGGAATAGACAATCCTAGTTTTTTCAACTGCGAATATGAACTATTTCTTTCAATGGCATAGACTGCGCATGTTCTATGTGAGCCCAAAGAAGAAAGCATTCACTCAACATCAGCTAAAACCAATCATAAAAATTCAATGAGTTATTACAACCAAAGTTACGACAATTACCACACAAAATTAAATGACGTAAGGTAAACACTAAAAACCAAATAATATGCAGTGGGAAAAGTTCGAGGGTTGATTAAATAAAACGACAGAGTTATATTTGGGGGTGTAGAGAATGAAGTGATATATAACTAACGGTATGGTCAAGGAAAAGTCAACCAGAAGCAAAGGGTTTAAGGTATATGAGTTAAACGTATAAAACGTAGGTGTATAAGAGAAGGAATAAGTAATTAAAGATACTAGTTGATGGCGAAAACAGAAAAATATTAGGTAAATCGTGAGGGTTTAATCATATTAAGATACGAGGTATCAGGGATTAAATTTGGAAGGTTAAGAAAAACAACATCACGAGATAAGGCATCAGGTACGATATTTAATTTGCCAGGCCTATGCCTAACGTCAAAAGTAAATTGAGATATACGCAAGTTCCATCTTGCCAAACGACCTGCGGGTTGTTTCAAGTTATTAAGTCAAGTGAGGGCTAAGAACATTAGGTACATTGTCAAGGAAGTGACAAGTGACAAGCTCTTAGATATACGTAAGGTTAAACGATTTTAAAGACAATTTTAAGGCATTTAATGAAGTTTAAATCGATATGTGAAGAGATAATAGTAATTAGAACTCGATTCACTAATAAAATTGTTGAAAAACAAAAAGATATAAAGCATATTTTTACTGGGATGGGAAGTTCTCATTAGAGTTCTACCCAACCCAATAAGGAAAAATTTCAACATCATTATTAAAAAATGATTTACAAATTGTAAACGACAAACTTACCAACCGAATTCTCGTCTAGACTTATAATGCTCTACGACTGGTCAATGGGTCTCGTTCTAGACTTACAGAGCTACACGACCGAATCCGACAGTAAACCTCGCTCAACGGATGTTAAGATACGTTGAAATTTTAATAACTAAAAAAAAATATGCAATCAGACAAAATCAAACTCGCTACATGAAAGAAAAATTCCACGATACCTATCCAAAAGGTATTCCAAATTATTGGAATGTTCTTTCAATATTAGAGAAGTTATCAACAAGTATCGTAAATGAGTTAAAATAATAAACGTTAACGGAAATTTCTTTATTTTAATATTCAAAGGCACAGATATAAAGAAATGCAGTTTATTACAACATTTTGAAAGGTAAAAATATGGTCTAGGTAATTTCGTTACTATATATAAGGCAAGAACCTTTATAAAACGCATTTATAGGTTATACTGTTTGAACCATACAAGGAAAAAACTTTTAAAACTATATCCAAACAAGATAATATCTAAGAGAAAAAAATATATCAGGGTTAGGTCAAAATAACGCTTTAAAAGACACTAAAAACTTAGGTAAACAGGAAATCTATTTTTAGACAAACAATTTTGTTATTAAGTAGGTAAATCCCTAAGGCATTTTTTACATGAATAAAAGTAGGGTTCCTTAAGTAAGAAAGCTGTTTAAATAACATCTGTTAATACATTGAATGTTTATAAATGAAATTATTATAACTTAAAAACAAAGGATAAAAGACCCCCAAAGTTCATAACCTCCACGTTAATAAGTGCGCCATTCTTATTACACTACCCTTGGTGAAAGTTTATATGGTCGGTAAAACAGTTAACAAAGTATTACACTTTAGATGGTGAAACATTTATATGGTGATAGATAGTTCCTAAAAGCCGGTAATACAGTTACCAAAGTTCATAAGATACATCGCGCAAGCGCAATGAATAAGGCGAGTGACGCCTCTAGCGGAGGAAAGCGCAACCCTTTTACAGATTTGGGGCGCGGCCATCCACCATGACGTCACCAATACAAATTACATTGCGCCATAACCGGAAATATAAAAAGTTAAATAAACAATTAACAAAAGTTCATATTCGTGAACAATTTAAACACGGTATTACTCACCCCGGAAATCCGAACTCGGCGGGGTTGAACCAAAGTTGGCCTCTATCAGGGCTCCATGTCGGAGGGATTAAAGATGTTGATTCCTCCGGATCTGCCAGCGGAGCATGTACCTCAGGGTCGTCTAGGGTCCAGTTGCCGAAGGTTGCTGATTGCCTACCTATGTAGGGATCGGAATGAGGAACAAGGTAGAGGTCGACAACAAAAGATAATTAACAAAGGAAATCTACATAGGTAAAAGCTACGATACGATACCTCACAAACGACCACTTCACTCCTTCAAGAATCCGGCAAAACAGCCACGATTTAGAGCGTCACGGAAACACTTCTCCCCACTCTTTGTCTAGTATTTCTCTACCCTCTAGGGACAAGCACACTGCGCAAATGCACTACTCTGACGTACGGAAGTACCGCCTAGTCCATTTAAAATTCCCGCGCACCGCGTATTTGAAATTATGCCGCGAAACTTCCATACATAAAAACTTAACCTAAAAACACTGTTTAAGTGCAAATTGCACGTAACATCTTTTAAAAATAGAATCTGATTAATCCCCATTAAATTCTGGCAAAATACTTTTGATAGTTTCTAACGTTTTCTGTATCTCTTCACATACTTTAGCAAATTTCACATTATACCCTGACATATCAATTAGACAACATCGCCTTTCTACTTCTTTCGACATCAACCTTGCTAAACATTTTCTCTTATCTACTACCGGCTTACTGCTATATGATCCCCTAATATTAAGTTCATACTCTAATTCAAACTTATGTAAACAAACTATTGAAAATTTATCTGCCATCTTGATTGTATTTATTATAATTTAAAAAAAATTTTATTATATTGTGTTTTGAACAACTAGACCTTAAACAAATCAAGGACTAACCCAATTTGAGCATTAATCAAAATTAAATACTACTCCAAAAATACTAAATAACCTCAAGCACTAACCAAAATTTAGTTTTACCCTAAAATGCCACATCAACCAAAATCGAATCACCCATCAAATTCAGATAATTATATACTGGCCGCTATTGACGAAAATTCTACTTGGGCACTAAACAAAATCAAGCACTAACCATATGAACGTTAATGATTTCAGCAAAGTCGAGCCCGAACGTTGGGCGTCAGTGAGCTGTTATTCTCCTCTATGGGAGGGGGGGGGGGCGGTGGTTACCCTGGGTTGAATTACACTGGCCTTTTTCTGTGACTGAAGGTCACTAAAAAGGGGTTTCTTCCGCAGTAACTCGGGGTCTATTCCTGCAGAGGCATGAAACATGCAAGGCGGGGTCTAAATTTAACTAAGCAAATATACCGCTGACTTGATTGAGCTAAAACTAATATAGCGCCACTGCGTCTGATCCAAATATTTGATAATTTAAGGGAAAACGCAGAAAACTATCTAATATTTACTTTAACATGAAAACCGCAGATCTCAATAAATAGAGCACTGCTGCTATTACCACGGGACCTGTAATAAATGCATGATTATAATTATCAAAAAATAATAATAGGAGCACTCTTTGTGTCCACAAACAAAACAAAGACAATCCTTATTAGATCATGTCATCGATAGGCAAATCATTTCACGTTTGTACCATTAATTTCACACGTGAACCCATAAGGAAACAAACACGCTAATTTAATGTTCCTCTATTAATTTCTTTCGTTACTTACAGATACTTTTCACAAAGTTTCAAAGTGTGATAGACAAATAGAATTAATCCTTTGACTACTGAAATGATTCCCTTTTTTATATTGATTTACAATGCAAATTTAGTAATGCTTTGCACTAATTTATTACTGAAATACTAAAATTTACTGGAGCTATCTGATCAAAGGTGTTTGATAAGGGTGCACACAACTGAAAAAATATAAACAGCGCAATATATGTAAATATTGTTAAAGCTATTTTATAAACAGATTCATTTTATGCATAAATTTCAACTAAGTTTTTCAATTGACAGTTATAAATCGACCACAGTCGAAGTTGCTTTTGAATTTAATTACTTTTATAAATTCAGAATTTTAGTAAAACGTACGGACTGTACGCATATTATATTATAGACTCTACATTTATTTGATTGCAATAATTAAAGTCTCAAAATCAAACTTTAAACAAATTGCTGAGTTCTGTCCTGTCAATCAAAATGTAATTTCTAAACACAAGGAGATGCATGCCCTCTACCATATGAACGACGTCGTATTCATGCCAAAAAAATAGTAATCTACTAACCATGAATTCCTTCTTTGTAGTGGGTATAGGTGTAAACACTTTACCTACGCCCCAGTAGTTGCGGACCTTGACCTGATGCTTTGTCCTTACGCTTGCGGATCAAAACATCTGTTTCCATCGTACTCCATACGACAAAATTTATTAAACTGTACCAATGTGTTTGAATTCCAGCATAACTTTAACGAATGGGATATCTTCCGTTGGATGTAAAAACGGCCAATTTTATTACATACGTCAAATTTCACCAAATAGCTGCATTAACTAACAAGAACGAAAGATTTCTCAGCATATCATATTTAATTTCGTAGAATAGAATTTCAAAGGACATCAAAATTTGCAACATAAAAAAATCTATCGAAGTTCGATAAGCTCCATGGCTCACATAACTGGCAAGGCTCGCATCAGCTCATGAACCAAAAGAAAAAACAACTCGCAATTTTAAACGAAAGTATGTGTACACTGACACCTATTATAGTAGCACATTACCACTATTTTAATACCAATTCTCATTGCCCACGCCAAACACAAAATCATTGTCCTTCTTGCACGAAATTATTATCGTTTATCCTGACTACATCTGGAATGCAAGTCCTCGAAAATACGTATATCTAGTAACGTTATTTCCAGTTTGAGTAGGGTATAAGCTATCTGCAACATTGACAGCGCCTATACGTTCTGCAATGTGCTTTATTGTGGCGTTGTCCATTGAATAAATATTTTTAATGCGGTTGTGGACGCATAACAAATTTTATTGAAATGTACCATAGAAATTCGACACGGTTCAAATTTACATAATTTAGGTACACTTTTAGAATTATCTAGAACAATAGAAATAAGTATATAAACCGGACTTTCACGTGTATTGGTTTGGTTCCAATTCAACCTTTGGTTAGAATACTCGTTACAAAGTCGTAAAATAGATCAATGTTAACACAGTGTTAAAATAAATAGCTCTATGTGATATAAATTATTTTAGAGATCGAGATAAATTATCAGTTAGTGTTTCGATAGTTAAGCATAAGTGTGTCCAATGGTAATTAAGAAGAGAGCATTGTAGCTTTAACGAATAGTATTGTTGACGATTAAGTGGAATAAATTGTGAGTAGTTTAAAAGACTTGTGTAATCAGATGAAAATAAAGAACTGATGTTACTACAAATGAGTGTTCGTTGCAATAGACAAAGAAAAATATCAATGCACATAGGTATACCATGAGTATGTACAAAGTGTTTAGTGAAGAGAAAGTTCTGCGAAGGATAGTGCACAAAGGCTATGCGGTTTCCCTCCTCTGCAGCTACACACCCTAACTGCAGAAAAATGGAACTGTACGCGAAGATACGGAAAATTTTAAGAATGGAAAAACCAACGTAAACTAGTTGTGTAAATATTAATACGGAAGTGTTATTTTTAAGCCTATAGAAAAGTTTAATATATATATATATATATATATATATATATATATATATATATATACCCAAAGCTTCTTAAATGCAATGATAGAAGAACAAAGAGTGCAATAAGTTTCTTCACCAGGCTCAGTCTATATTGTTACAAAAATGAATTTATAAATTATAGGAAAAATTATTTTATACTACTTTGACGCGGAATACTGAAATCCAACCTTTTTGTTAGAACGCAAATATTTGCAGTTGTTCTAGAAAGCGTAGAAAGATATTTGCCAACAAATTTACGAACGGAAATAGAAAAATTGTTCTCCACCAAAGAATACGAGAATTTTTTAATAATTTACTGCGAATATGTAAGAACAATGATGCTTTTTTCACACTGAAGAAACTAGAGTAGTGTCGCGGACCAAAGAAACTTTATACACTGACTTGACAATAACTTAATAGTCGAAAACACTCGTCTGTGTTTATCCTGTAACAAATTTTAAATGCGTTGACTTTGTACAACTTACTATTTGAGAAGATAAAAGGTACTACGATATTCAGTCTATTTATTATGATGGATCATCACCAAGTCACAGCTACAAAGACATCAACTCTGGTTGTTAATTTAGTTAGGGATACCGCATGAAAAGGGTACGCATGCTAAGTTTATGTTAAATTTTCTATTAAGCTAGACTAAAACTGATACATGAAGTAGCAAAAAGGTGTTAAGAGGGTGAAAATATTAAAGACAGTTAAGTTCGGTATTAATTGTTTAAATTTTACGTTAATTAAAGGAGTATGTTTGTTAGAAATATATATACATACATACATATATATATATATATATATATATATATATATATATATATTGCCGTGTGTATCTCGGGTAAAAGCCTCTTCATAATTGTAAAATTTTTATGTTTTTTCAAAATCGTCATAAAATTTTAAAAAAAAATAATATTTCTTACCCCGATTCCAGCTTCCTTGGTTGAATTGCTATCTTCAACTGTTTCCCTGGCTAGCTCAGTTGGTCCTCCTCTTGTATACCTAGATTCACTCTCATACTCTCTATCGTTCACGCACACTCTGAATAAAACCACAAAATAATACAACAAACATACAATATCTATTTTTCACTATTTACAAATAAAACTTCAAAATTATTTACATCTCAGTGGTCAAGTTACACCTCAATAAATTCTATTTTATAAAGTCCAGAATTTTTAACTAGCAATATCAAACACATTGAATGTAACCTGAGTAAATGGGCCCTGAATAATACCTTACCTTTCTTTCTTTAATTATAATTAATTTTAATTAGGAAACTCTGGAATATGGTGAGCTCATGACTACCCAGTTAATTATAATTGATGTATGCTCTTTACTTGGCATATTCTTATTACAAACACAAGAAAAACCCATGTACTCATAACAAAAAAATTCTTTAGGAATTCCTGAGGAACATTAATCAACTTTATATACACCTTTAGCTTTATAGTTAAATACTACAATAAAAGTTAGTTATACGTACTACTTTCAATACTTCAAATAATGTAAAATACCATCATAGTTCACTCTCACCCATCACAATAACCTTCATAGTTTATCAACAACAACAAATTCTAATGCGTTACCTAGAATTTCTTGGAGATCCCTGCTTCGTTGACGATGATGCCATTAAGTTGTTTCGTAGTACTGCTTTGCTCCCGCCTCCAAATATTAGTAGTTGAACACCCTCTAAGCTGTGCTGCAAGGCTGTTCATACACGATACATCCAACTCCAAATCCAAAATTTACACTTCTTTTATTTTCATTTAGTTTATGTTACATAACGTCACTACACGAGCTTGTTAAAAAAAATATATGTGGCACCTCAATAAAATTTAGACTCGGCACTATCCGCATACAAATCATGAGGCTAACACCGTACTATTTAATTTTAAATAATTTTCTATACTTACAAGCTCGTGGTAACTTCGGTACGTAGTCTGAAGCGATCAAAATACTAAAGGACTTTTATTCATTTTCAAAAAGTATTTATACAATTTCCGATGCCACCTCTCAACCGCATTTCACGCGAAGTCCTTCATTTACAATAATATTTCTTAAAATTTTGGGTTCAACCGTTTTCTAAATCCCCGAAATTCAGCACGTCGTTACGATATTTTCTGAAAAATTAACATTCAATATTGCCGTGTTTGTCTGATGTACAACTAACGATATCGACCAATAGTCTATGCATTGACGTTTTAAAAATCCCGCCTATATTAACGCTGTCTCTTGCTTATGCATATTCTACGTTTCCTTCTAACCTTGTTTGAGTGGTAGAAATCGATATTCCTGTCCATCTGCTATCTAACCCCACGTGGACTTGCCTACGTGCTTTAAATAACCCCTTATTAGCGTTTAATGCGAAAACATCCGACCGTTTGTACAATATACCTAGAAACTTGTTTGTTATTTATAAAAATAAGGGGAACATGACATTTAGAAACATGCAGGTGTTTAATTAACCGACGTTTTAACACAACATTTCTAGGAGCTTCTTTTCATGGTATTTCAACCCAACCGATTTATTTGTTTGTTATAACGAACGCTATTCGCCTTGGATTTATTGATTTTTCATGCTTTTATGCGTATTAGACGTAATTAAACTCCATTCAATTAATAAACAAATTGCATTGGCATCTAAAATTTATTTTCTTTGCAAACCTACTAAATTTTAACTATTATATGTAAAAATTTTGTTAATACTTGTTACATTAAACTGAACCAAATAAAATAAATTTCGCACGTAAATTCTGGTTGTTTCCTCTATACAGAGTGTTTCAAATTGCTTTGTTTATAGTTAAATTAACCTTTTAAAACCACTACAATATATATATATATATATATATATATATATATATATATTGCTGTGATACCACCCATATCTGCAGGAACTGGCCCTTTCAAAAAAAAAAACATTCGAGCCCCACAGTTGGGCGCCAAATTTTGCTGTGATACCACCAAAATACGGGAACTCCGCTTTTCGAATCGAGCCCCTACGAATTGGGCGTCCAGAATGCTGTGAATCCTACGAAAAGCTATTCATTACTTTAACTGTGCTGGTCCATTGACTTTCTTCTGTTAATCGCCTCGGCTGCTCCCCTAGATAACTTTCATCCTCATTCATAAAAAAAACAAACACATTCCTACCACAAACACGAACGTTAACTCTATTTACATCAATATTCACAATACATTAAAATTTCAAAATTAAATTTTGGCATAAATTTCAGTATCAGAAATTTTCAAGATTACATTTATTATCATTTAAATGTGCATCCTGAATTAAAGTCCTTGTTGGATGCCTACTAATTACTATAACAATATATGCAGAGTACAAAGGGAGCATCTACCACCCCTTTACGTTAATTAACCAGGTTCGTCTAATTGAGCTCAAAGACATACCCATATTTTTATCATAATCCAGAACATCAATACTAAATACCTCTTTCTACTTAAACAAGCAAATTTCACCTTAAAATTAAAATTTCATTGTTAGTACAATTTCACTACTGTCCATTTTGAGTAAATCAGTTATAAAGTTATTCAACACACACCAAAATGTCAAACAAAATAGTATAATTTACCTGAAGGTTACTGCACTCGTAGCTTCAATGTACATCGTCCCTTTTTGTTAATCACACCATTCCAACTGGATTATATTTACAGCTTCTGATTCTCAACGCTTTTAAAATTTTCTCCATCACCATTTATTTAAAGTTGTTTCTGGGCTTTTCCGGAACTCATCTGTGTAAATCTGACCCTGGTTTTGTGGATCCAGACACGTTTATGAACCATTTAATTCTTCACACCCCCGCAAAATAGCAAAGAAATTTATACTTCTTTCACCAATATACGCCAAAACTGCCTACTTTTGTGTATACATTTGTCGTTGTAAATTTTGCTAATTGGTACAGTGATACTAAATTTTATTACCTTGTATCTAAGTGCACTAAAGTATATTCATGTTAGCACGTAAAGAATAAACTGTTTTACATCACCAAAATATACGAGCAAACTTTAAATTATTCTATCACACTAAAAAAACACTGTTTAACGCATTGAATCAAGTCGCAGATGTAAGAGAGCTTGTTTATATTCACCTCGGTATATATAGCGGTTAGCCTGTCTGTCGGTCTGTTCCCCAAAACGGGCAATTCTAAAGAATTTCGCATGCTAGGTTCCCAGTCCGTAGCCTGTGCGTCGGTTTTTACGAATTTTGTACTCGCCCCAGTTAAACCTCAGAAATTCTCACACGGCACGCAAACATGTCCGAGAATAACTAATTAAATTTTATACAGAAATTGTTGTTTCTACCTCTCATATGTGCCTTATACTTTCAACCAATCGCAACCCCATGACGTTGCTCTACTCACGCCTTTTACTATATGTGTCTCGGTCTTGCGCATATTATCTGTCTCTATCTAACCTGTTCTTATTGATGCAAATTGATATTCTTTATTATCGATTATTTTAGTCCATGTGGAGTGTGAAATAACCCACCTTTAGCATTTCTCGTAACTATTATGCGACGGTTTCTACAAGATTCTCTGAAACCATTTGTTATCTACAAAATTTTCGCCGTACGTGATATTTAAACTACGCAGGTGTTCAAACATACTATTAATTCTCAGAGCTTTATTTTCTGGTATTTTAATCTTGGATTTTCACAGGCTTTTATGCTTATTATTAATAATGGTTTAATTAACTCCAATTAAAATTGACTTCTATCTTTTCATTTTTAGCGAATACAAATTAAATATTAATTATTATGTGTACACTTTGTTTAATTCCGGTTACTTAAAATAAGGTTAATTAATATAAATTTTGCACGTAATTTCCATTTGTTTCTTTCCTCGGAATAAATACATTACACGTAGAGCTTGTTAATACTGTTTCTTTTGATATAAAGCGTCTTGTACATGATTTAAATCTTTTATTTTTACTGAAACGAATGAATTTTTATTCTCCACGGTGTTTTAATAAAGCGTATTATCTAATAAAATTCCTTATACACGGTGATTAAAATTATTTTATGTAATTCATTAATTTTCTACCCTGGTCTAAATATGAGTAATATATATATATATATATATATATATATATATATATATATTTATATATATATATATATATATATATGTAAACCAGGGTAGAAAATTAATTAACGACATCAAATAATTTTAATCACCCTGTATAAAGAAACAAATAGAAATTACGTGCGAAATTTATATTAATTAATTCAATTTTTAAGTAACGGGTATTAAACAAAGTGTACAGATAATAATTAATATTTAATTAGTATTCGCTAAAAATTAAAGGGTAGAAGTCAATGCCATTCATTATTATATTAATTGGAGTTAATTGAACCATTAGTAATATATAATAAGCACAAAAGCCTGTGAAAATCCAAGTTTGGTTAAAATACCATGAAATAAAGCTCGGAGAATTATATTAAAACGTTCATTAGAAGCACACACCTGCAAACTTTTAAATGTCAAAGTTCTAATAAATTGGAATAGATAAACATGCAGCTTCTACGTATATTGGAAACGGTCGGATGTTTTAGCAGAAAATGCTAGACGAGGGGTTATTTTACTCAAGTAGGAATCCACGTGGATTTAAATAGCAGATAGTAAAGAATATCGATTTGTACCGCTCAGACCAAGGTAGAAAGGAAAGAATAAAACGCGCAAAGCAGAGACACGGATATTAAAAGGCGTGATTTGTGAAGCTTCACTAGGGCTACGATTGGTTGAAATAAGATGCAAACATGAGAGGGGAAAGCATATCAGTTGGTGTGTAAAATTAATTAGTTGTTCGCAGACGCGTTGCGAGGCGTGTGGAAAATTCTTAGATTTTCAACATGGACGTGTGCAAATTTTAGTAGAATCGCTGTGCCGGACCGTCGAAAGGGAACATAGAACGCGAAATTCTAAAAATTGTCCGTTGCGGGACAAATTCGACTTGCAAGCGGGCCATTATATAAACCCGGGCTAAAAGGTGTTTCGCTCTCTTAGATTTTTGATTTTATTCGATACTTTAAACAGTTTTGCTTTTTATTTTTGATACTTTAAGTAGAATACGTAGTGATTACGTTCTACAATAAAAGTTATTAGTGCACTTAGAGAAGATACAAGGTAAAAAGTCTAGTTATATTTGCGAGTATTACTGTACCAATTATCCAAATTAGTAACGATAAATAAATAAATAAAAGTAGGCAGTTTTGGGGTATCGCGTGAAAGAATTAAGAATTTTAGTGCTATTTTTCGGGGGTGTTAATAATCAAATGTTATTCGTAAACGTTATTGGATCCACAAAACTAGATTTAGATATACGTAGATGAGTTCCTTAGAAGCCCTGAAACAATTTAGATGAATGGTGGTGTAGAAAAATTTTAAAAGCGGTCAGAATCTGAAGCCGTAAACATAAACCAGCTGGAATGGTGGAATTAGCAAGTACGATGTACATTGGAGCCACGAGTGCAGTAACCTTCAGGTAACTGAAGGTTGGTGTGTGTTGAATAACTCTATAATTTGTTTGATAAAAATGGACAGTAGTAAATTTGTATAAACAACAAAATTTTAATTTTAAGGTGAAATTTTCTTGTATAAGTAAAAAGGAGTATTTATCAGGTTCATGTTTTTGATTATGATGAAAATTTGGGTCTGTTTTTGAGCTCAATTAGACTAACCTGTTAAATTAACGTAAAGGGGTGGGAGATGCTCCCTTTTATTCAGACTCAGGTCTGTAAATATTGTGAAATTAATTAGTATGCATCCTACAAGGACTCTAATTCTGGATGCAAATTAAAATGATGACAAATTTGAACTTGAAATTTTATGATACTGAAATTTATGCTGAAATTTAATTTTGAAATTTTAATGTATTATGGATATTGATGTAAATAGAGTTAACGTTGATGTTTGTGGTAGGAATGTGTTTGTTTTTTTTTATGAATGAGGATGAAAGTTTTAACTAGGTGAGCAGCCGAGGCGGAAAGAGTAAAGAGGCGATTATCAGAAGAGATTCACCTGGGCGAGAATCACAGCAAATCTTGGTGCCCAATTCGAGAGGCTCGAATATTTTTTTTTACTTTGGTGAGGCTTTTTGTAGGTTCCACACCATTTTATGACGGCCCAACGCTGGGGCTCGATTCGAAAACCTTAGTTCCCGAATAATGGTGAGAATCACAGCAATTTTATGACGCCCAATCTGTGGGGCTCGAATAATTAGCAGAAAGTACCAGTTCCCGTGACCAAAGGAGCATATCACAACAATCTCTTGGCGCCCAACGTGGGGCTCGATTCGAAAACCGTAGTTCCCAAATTTTGTAGGTTTCACAGCATCTCTTGACGCCCAATCTGTGGGGCTCGAATGATCAGCAGAAAGTACCAGTTCCTGTCACCAAAGGAGCATTCCACAGCATTTTATGACGGCCCAACGCTGGGGCTCGATTCGGCCGAATTTTGGTGGTTTCACAGCAACTCTTGGCGCCCAACGTGGGGCTCGATTCGAAAACCGTAGTTCCCGAATTTTGGTGGTTTCACAGCAAAATATATATATATATATATATATATATATTGCTATGATAATCGGGTTATTTAGGGGTATATTGAGTCATAGGGGTCGTACACTACATGTAAATAGCACCTAAAGTTTAGAAAACCAAACGATTTCATCATAAAATAGAAGTAACTCGTCAATTATGTAAACAGCTAATATCAAGCACACTGTATAAGAATCACAATTAACTGTTATCAATGAAAGGAAGTTCATTCTTCAATAATCAAATCTCATTTAATAAAATAAATAATTTATACGCCATACAATTCATTTTAAAACAACAATGCAAGCATAAAACTGAAAATAAATACGCATGAATAGCATTTTAAACGCAACGAGTTTTATTGAAATAAATACGTATAGTGCAAGAAAATAACTATGCATACTCGCAATAAAAGAATCTCATTCAAAACAAATATGTTTCATAAACGCAGAAAGTGAATAAACGCATTCAAATTACGTCATCATAGAAGTTTGACTACGTAATCTTTTAATTGTAAACATCATAAAATTCGAATAAAATCCAACAGATTAGAAATACAAAACAAGAAAACAGACGTTTGGCTATGTGATAAATTTAAGGGAAAGTTTGAACAGATTCATATACACTATACAAAAATAGATGTCTACGTCATGAACTGAGCACTTCAACGAGAATTTGGATGGTAACTTTATAGAAAGTTCGAAGGCCTGCATGAAAAGGCAAAGTGCGCATTGCATTGCATTTTCTATGCAAACTAGGAGATCATGGTAAACCTTGGGCACCGCATATCATTTGCACAATGTGTGCCGTGAATTCGAGAGAATAGTTCAACGGTACTCGCAAGTCAAAGCCTTTTGCAGTGTCTATGGTGTGGAAAACCTAAAGAATGTTATAAATTGCTATTTTTGCTTGACCAATCCATCAAAAATTTCGCTGAAGTCGAAAACTATACAGTACCCAAACTTGCAATCAACTCTCAGATCAGTTTTTCATAGTTAAAATAATATACACTTGACGATGATTTGAACGGCGCTGGAGATAACATTGTTGAACCTATGGAAAAAACACAGATCCTGATCCCCATCCATTTGATATAGGTATGTCACATTTCCTCTCACAAGATGAATTTTATAAAGTGATTTAAATTTGTCAAAAGCGCAAGGCGAACTGTTGTGATCCAAGTTGCAATGTTGGAGTATATTGAATGGTATCTATAGTTCCACATATCGGAGGCGTGAACAAGATTTTCTTCATTTTCTAACATCGTGTGGTAACTTGATGTAATGTGTAGATATTCTTGAACTAATGGATGCATTAGGATGTAAATATAAGACTAGTGAGTGAAGACTATTTATTGATTTATCCACTCTAACCTTGAAGGGAGTTCTCCTCTACAACAGAAATTTGTAACCTGCTGTTCGCATTTCCCACGCAGCACACATAAAGGAAAGCTATGACAATAAGAAAACTATACTAGTAAAAGTTTAGAATATAAAACATGGGTGGAGCATAGGTAATGATTTAAAAGTCATAGCACTCTTGTTAGGAATGCAATTGGGTTCTACCAGGTACTGCAGTTTTCTCTGCAAATGGGACAGCAGAGCAAAGGATTCACACTACTTAGTAAAAGACCGGGGAATGCGAGAAAACCTTGTTGCTGGAGAAGAAGATTTTTCAAATTCTCCTCTTCTTGATACAAAGAATGTTTTACTACCACCTCTGCACATAAAATTTGAACTGATGAAAACCTTTGTCGAAGCTTTAAATGAAGATTGTAAAAGATTTTAATATCCGAGGTATAAGTTTCCTAAACTAAGTGAAGCAGAAATAAAAAATGAATTTTTATTGGGCCGCAAATTCGTCACATTATAAAGGACAGTATATCATTTAAAGAAGTGTGTTTTAATTACTTGGGAAATATTAATGCAAAAATTACGAACAAATTGGAAATTTCTTAATTTTCACATACAGGTAGGTGTATGAGTTGCAACATGTCTTTAATGATTGGAAAATCACATATAAGGTCCGTAGTAACGTGGTGTGCATAATAATTAGTATTATAACTAATGTAAACATTACATTATAAAACGCTCCAGTATAAAAATATGAATAACTTTTAACTGGAAGGTGGCAGAAATTTTGTTAATAAATTTGTAGTCAACAGGGAAAACACTATAAGAAACACCCATTGCACTTTAGGAAACAAACAAATTACTATTTGTTGTTTAGTGTTTTTGACACGCCGCGAGATGGGTTTTGGGCCTCTTGGAATGGCTTTTTAAAAAGGCTTATTCCAAAAAAGTCTTTTATCAATTTATTTGAAACGGAAATTACAATATTAATTTTAATTACAGGTACGTTATATGAAGTAACGTATTGGGATCAAAAATATTCTACATTGACATTCACTTTAAATTAACTAAAATTAGGGTGAATAGCTGAACAACCAACAATGTTAATGTTGTGAAGCTCTAGACTGACTGGCCATCCTGGGCTCCTGAGGGTATTTATGCTATCCCTGCCCCTCGCATTGCTTATGGGAACTGCAGATCTCGTATCTGCTATTTCTTTATTTAATACAAAGTACTACTCCTTAGTAATCTTAATTCTAACAATAAGTTTCTTATAATCTATTGTGACCTGCTCCTGCAGTGTCATGTTACGTCTGGAATACAAAGTATTCACATCGGTTCTCATGTCTGGTTTATGAACTTCCAATAACCTTTTGTAATATGTTCTTCAATTTATACATTGTAACAACCTATCTTAAGATTTAGTAATTCTATTTGATGACATATATATTCTAATTTGGGGATATGTAACTCGCGTCAAGTGCTATCTTGTTTTTGTGTTTAAATTGTGGTCGGATTATTATGGTTGGTAATTCATAGAAATTTGTTGGTCTTGTGTATGTAGCTATACCATATAAGAATCTTATAGAAATGAGCAACGTCGCTGTTAATATGTCGAGGTAATGACATAGTTTTCACGTGTAGCGTGGTCCATTACCCTGGCCCCACTATTTTTGAAAAAGGTAACAATTTAAGCATTCCTAAATTGCACTCGAAATGTACTCAAATGTACCGTCAATAATTCGAAACGTACTTCTATCATTTAGGAGCTAATTAGAAAACCTCTAGGAGGGGCTAGGGTAATTATAGCCCACTAAATGTTTAGATTTTCATAAAATTGCCCTTAATGAAATGTAACCGAAATGTGCCCAAATATACCGTCAATAATTCGAAATGTACCACTTTCCCGAGTTGTTATAGAAAATGTTTATAGCGATGAAGTAAAGTAGTTTCTAGAATTAATTTTCCAAATTTAGGTAAGCTTTATTATTATTATGTACAATTCAAGTTATTTAAGTCTAACGACACATTATACATCAACCAACTTTTATTTTCGTATACTGTAGATTGATAAACCTTCTAGAAATCAGAAAACACAGAGAATCACAATATACTTTTTCTGTACGAGTGATTAATTGCTAAACTTGTATTCCTTCTGTATATTATGCATGTATAAGCCATAAAAAAAAGACTTAGTTAGACCAATTGAAGGGTGTCGGGAGAAAAGCATGAATGTCCGATAATTGATGAAAAATAGTCCGGTATGCCATCTTGTAGATCTCAACGAGTACTACCAACAATAGTTTACAGTCGGGAGAAATTCATGGTTGTTACAAGTTTATGGGCATGTTAATATATCCTACGTCGGGAGAAAATCATGTATGTCCATTCGTTGGCGGTTGAAAACAATTAATGTCCAGTTAGCATCAAGTCTCTGCGTGCTTTGCAGCCAAATTTTTATTGTTGGTAGCAGCTGTTTGCTTGCGGTTTATTTTTTGTTGTGAATTAATTGTAAAAAGTATTCATAATGATTTACTAGGAATCTGAAAGATATTATAAAGTGTTTTTGTCAGTAACATTAAATTTTACGATGGCAGATAGTGAAATGTGTAGTAGTGGTGGTTCAAAGAAGAAGAAAATGGGGAGGATATACGAAGTGATGAAAAAAATGAGGTTACAATCTCATGAGTTTGGCGAATTCTGCAGGTGTAAGCGTTTAAAATGCATTGAAAACGTAAGTGACGTCGATAGAAAAGGTATATTATACCATTTTAATTCGCTATCGTCCCATAATGAACAAAATGCGTACTTGTGTTCACTAATATCACTGGTAAATATACAATGACGACGATCTAGAGCCAAAAGGAAATACGATGAAAAGTTCAAAGATTCAAGCTATATGTACAGAGTAGGGATTAAGCAGATTGCGCGAGAGGGTCCATAAAAAGAAGAACAGTTTAAAGAAATACAAGTTTGTGCTAAGTTTTTTATGGCAGTTCAGGGGATTGCAGGGGGCAAGCTTCAACATTTGCAGAAAGCGTTAACGATGACTAGCACCTTTCCTAAAGAGCGAAGAGGAGGAACCAATTACAGAAAATTCAAGCGGGAAGTCTTAGATACTATCCACCTTCACATCCAGTCTTTTAAAGCAAGGCAAACCATTACAGCTTACATGACAATCGTGATAAGATTTACTTGCCTGAAACCTTAAACATAATGAAAATGTTTTCTATGTTTAAGGGGAAATATCCAGAAGTTAAAGTTTTCTACCGATCTTACAGAGATATTTTTAAAAGAGATTTTAATATAAGTTTTGGCTATCCGCGATCTGATACCTGTAGCCAATGCGACGCATTTAGTGTAAAAATGAAAGCAGCGGAAAAAAGTTATGCTTGTGAAAGTAATAAAATTCGCAATCTAAGAATGCAAAAGGACCTTCATCTTCGTAAAGCAGATGCTTTTTATAAAAGAAAGAAGGCCAACAGAATGAAAGCGGGAACACAAGTTGATTTTGAAGCTATTGCCATGGACTTTCAAAAAAATATTCCACTGCCGAATATTTCAACAAACGATGTGTATTACCGGAGGCAGCTTTCAATGTTCAGTTTTAACATCCACGTACTCTCAAACTCCGACTCATATTTTTATACATACCCGGAGTGTATTGCTAAAAAAGGCTTTAATGAAGTTTGCTCATTTCTTTTCAATTTTATAATGAGTACTTTGCTTCCAGGAGTTCAGAATATCCATATATTTTGTGACGGAGCAGGAGGGCAAAATAAAAACTATACAGTTGTGAGATTTATTCATTACATGGTATCGGTTGTTAAGCGGTGTGTATCTATAACTGCATCATTCCCCGTAAGAGGCCATTCTTACCTAGAATGCGACAAAAATATGGGCCTTATTAATCTTAAGCAGAGGATGGAAACACCTGCAGATTGGGAAGAAAGCATTGCAGCTTCTCGCTTAAAGCCAACACCGTTTACTGTAGTACCAGTAACACAAAATCTTGTCAAAGGATGGAGCGAATTTTTAAAAAATAAATACGCTAGGAAATGCCCTTTTGCAATGCAAAAGATGAAAGAAATAAAGTGCGTTAATACTCATCCTCGCACAGTATTTCATCGAGATACATACAACGGTCCCATGTATGAAAGCCCCATGCGTTCCGCTGTTCAGTCAAAAGGATCAAAGAAACGTGCATCGTCAGAATTTGAATTGCCTGTGCAGTCTTACTTCGACTTAATTCCAATTAGTGAGGAAAAATATCGCGACATAGCATTTTTGTCAAAGTTTTGTGAATCTCAAGAAGCAAAGGACTTCTACAATTTCATTCCCTTTATAAACAAGAAAAACAACAAAAATAAAAAGAATCAAAACAAAGGAATTCAAGACATAAAAGACCCAGATCATCCACAACCGGCACCATCATTCAAGAAAAATAAGTCTGCGGTCCTGAAACGAAAATCATAAAAAATGGCCACAGGCACAGGAAATCAAGGTCAGAAATTAAAGAAAAAGAAGAAGTAGTATACCTAAAAGTAAGATAACAATAAATTTATTAACAATTTTCTAGTTGTAATACATCTGTTTACTTCGTTTTCAGATTACAAAAAACGAGAAGATGGGACATCCACCATTTTCTTCCGATAAAAATGCACCTTTGTTCATTTTATTAATTATTAACAAATAAATGTGTTTCATTTATGTAAAGTATATCTAAATACTGCTTTTTAATTAATTTCTGTATTCCAAAAAACATGAGTTGCTTTTCTAGCACAATTTTTTGTGAAGTTACCAGTGTTTATAATGAAAATATCGTTTTTCTCCAAATCAGGTGCCCGGGACATTTATGCTTTTCTCCCGACACCCTTCAATTGTAGTGTATAGTCCACGTGTCTGAACTAAAAGTTTTTAATGTCAGAAACATCATAAATTCATGCAGACACAAAATCTGAGTTGGTTATATTGCCCTTTATAAAACTATCACTATACCATATCTTTGCGACGTTTGCTCAAAATTTTAACCGAATTTGTTTTGTTTAAAGCACAGTATAAGTTTTATCATACTCGACGAAACTTGAGTTTAGATTCAAGCACTTTTAAAGTACGTTTTGTTTTGTACCTATTAATTCCCTACTCACGTATTTGTAAAGATCAGCACCGGTAAAGTACCTACACTTAAATATTTAAATACTATTGGAGTTTTCTGAAGTAGGGGTAAAATTTTATTGCCGGTCAATTTTATTGCAGTAGTACGACGCTGGAGTTTTTGCTCTAAATTGGTATAGTGTAAACGATATCTGACGTATATGTAATACTTAAGTTTTAACATTTCTAGCTTTTCGATCATATCCTGAAACCTACAAAAAATATGCCAAACAGAAAACGCGATGACAAGAGTGAAATTCTAGGAGTGCTATCAAGGTATAAAGCACGAATACATGCTGCGTTTTCAACACCAGGGGTAGGACTAGCTGATGAAATTGGAAGTACGGTGACGAAAGAACTGAATCGCTGAATACCCGAGAAGTATATTTATTTAGTTGTCAAAAACAATAGACACAATGGGTTGCCTCAGATAAATATATCGTTGGACAAGCTTACAGTTGGTCATGTAACAGAACTAACAATGTTTTCCAATAATTCATCTGCGGTAGAGGAAAAACGTAATTTTGATTTGATTTTGAGTCAGGACAATTTTCTAATATGGTTAAAAAGATGAATTACCAAAAAGGTAGCGCGAATGGAGCTCACGTCATTTGTATGGACAGATAAAGTAAACGAGAAATTTTTTGCAGCAACTAGACTTCCGTGTTCTTTAGCCTACAAACGTAACAAAATTCTTCCAGAAGAAAATATATTCTTAACAATCATCAGTACGTCTTGTAAATCGAAGTTTGTGGGTAAAGTATTCGATGAGCCCGATTATCAATCTAATGGTTCGGTAACGATGAAGTGCGCCTACACTGGAAACTTTGCTGCGTGCAATGGTCAAAGAAAGATAAAGCTAATTGGAATTCGTCAAAAAAACGTTTCGGAAAAACTGGTTAGAGAAGGCAAATCTGCGTCGTATATTCGTAGTTCACTAGCCCGTAAGATTATGGCTTATGGAGAACGCGAACCAAGTCATATGCCTAGTGCAAATGTATTGAGGGTAGCAAAGAGTAGAGCAAAAAAGCAAAAATTTTTTTGCCGATGACCAATTAATGGCACTGGGAATGTTAAAGGAAGAAATAATGTATAATCAAGTTATATGCGAAATTGGACTTGATAGATTTTATATACAGTATTGATCAATTTCAGAAACAAAAACATATCTAACATATTGCAAATTTACCGATTTCCCACAAGTATCTACCGATGCTGCAGGTGGTTTGGTACATATATTTTCTTTCTTTCCAGGACAAAAAGCGAACTATATACTTATATACCAAATTTTTGTTTACGATAACCAAAATACGTGGCAATTCTCTGTAGCTCACATGCTATCTGAACGGCACGATAATAACTCAATTAGTCATTTTCTTTCTGAATGGATACACCAGAAAGTTAAACCATCAAAAATTGTAGTTGTTGATTAGTCATTGGCTTTAATGATTGCAGTAATTGAATCATTCGCTCAGTTCTTCACAATTCGTCTGCATATTACGAAGCACTCTGCGAAGAACATACAGAAGTATCAAAATGTGCCATTCGTAATGATGTTTGTCATGTCATGCATCTTGTAAGAACGTAGTCATGCTTTAAAGTTGCTACCCATCCAAGATTTAAACAACTGTATACGCATTAGATTGGTTTACTTGTTACTAATACTAATACTAACACTATAAAAAATAAATTTACTGTTGCGTAGAATCTTTAGAATTTCCTCGTATTTAAACGAAGGAAACACCATTATAGGATCGAAAAATTTATGCGAAGACGCTAAGCAATATTTGCAAACTCGACTAGCTGATCGTTTTAGCGAATTAGAACATAGGAAGTTGTATGAAAAAATTTAAACACGTCCACATTCAACTTTGATGACCTTGCTGACACCGAAGACAAAGATACAACTAGCGACACAGCACCGCCTTCATCATTTTATATCGGTTTTCAGTCCTAGAACTGGTTGGACGCGTACCTCTATTGTTTCCTTTTCTGAGCTAACCTACGCATTTCCCTGAAATTCACACAGCCTACATCTTTCAATATCTGCATGCAATAGTCTATTCTAGGTCTACATCTACCTCTCTTTTTTCCTTTCTCTGCTTATAATATATTACGCACTATTTCCTCATGCCTTAGTATGTGTTCTATCCTCCTATCTTTCGTATTTTTTACTGTATTCCATATATTTCTTTCTTCCCTATTTATTTCGAGAACATTTTTGTTCGTACCTTGTCTGTCCATGATACCTTTATCATTACGTCTGTAACACCACATTTCAAAAGCTTCTACCTTTTTCCTGCCCGTTTCTTCCACTGTCCATGTTTCACAATCGTACAGTGCTGTGCTCCGCACATGTCTTCAGCAATCTTTTCCTTATTTCTGTTTGTTGTCTTTGAACATAGTAGTTGCTTTTTCTTGTTAAATGCAGCACGGCCTTGCTCAGAAATCGCTAACCTCTTGGAAGTTCTCGTTTCCTATTTGAATTCTTCCATTTGACTTATTTACTCTTCCTTTACATACTTTGGTTTTATTTTTGTTAATTTTCATACCGTATCTCTGTGTTAGAACTGTTTCCATTTGATTAAGAACTGCTTCTAACTCTTCCTTGCTAAATGCAAATACCGCTATATCATCTGCAAGTCTAAGCATATCGATCGTTTGTCCCTGCATTGTAATTCCAAATGTCTTTCTGCATTTGACAGTATTCATAGCCTCTTCGATATATAAGTTAAAAACTAACAAGAATAAGGCACATCCCTGTCTCACTCCCTCCCTAATATTTACTTCTCTACGTTTCTGCTCTAAGTCTATTACCGCTGTTTGCTGTTTGTTTAATCTATGTGCCATTTGGCTATCTCTATAACTCATTCTAATGTTTTTGACTAATGCGTACATTTTCTGCCATTTTACATTGTCGAATGCTTTTTCCAAATTTATAAACGCTGTATAAACGCTTGGCGTCGCCGTGGATCAATGTAGTAAGCGTAAGACTACGGATCCCAAGGTCCTGGGTTCGAATCCCGACACGGCCGACTGCTTGAAAAATGACAGGTGAGCATTTTTCACAAAAATTACGCCCTCGTTCGGATGAGAGGTTAAATGGAGGTCCCGTGTGTGAGTGTTGTCACGCACGTTAAAGATC
The DNA here is from genome assembly GCA_036346225.1 of Platerodrilus igneus. Taxonomy (NCBI): domain Eukaryota; kingdom Metazoa; phylum Arthropoda; class Insecta; order Coleoptera; family Lycidae; genus Platerodrilus; species Platerodrilus igneus. The sequence goes on from JARFIW010000385.1 coordinate 7,320,067, forward strand.
CCTACCTTGCCTGGAACGGCAAGGGTTCGGCAAAATTCTAAATTTCCAGGCAACAAAAAACTCGACTCCTGGCCAATGTAGTACCTTCGGGTGGAGCATTGGAAATGTAAATGCACTGTATAAACGCTTTCTTTTTTTCTATTGTTTTCTCCATTAACACCCTTAGAACTAAAATGGCCTCCTGTGTTACCTTGTTTCGCCTAAACCCATATTGATCTTTTCCTAGTATTTCTTAAGCCAGTTTTCCATCGGTCTTTGTACAGTTTTAGTTAATATTTTTGACATGTGTGCTGTCAAACTTAATGTTCGAAAGTTTTTACATCTAACCGCACATTTCTTTATTAGTATAGTGACTATGGTGTTACGTTTGAAATCTTTGGGTATCTCGCCTGTCTCATACATATAACTTACAAGTTGGAAGAGATGTTCTGTTACTGTTGTCCAGCGGTTTTTAAAATTTCTACTTGCACGTTATCTACACCTGGTGCCTTACTATTTTTCAGATTCTTTAACGCTAATTCAAACTCATCTCTAAGTATAGGATATCCCAAGTTATTCTTTTCAATGTCTGATTCCCTTTCTAGTGCTTCTAATTCCTGTCCTGCACATAAATTTTCTATATATCCTTACCTTCCAACCACTTTCCACACACTTTTTATAATGACGTTTCCTCCTCCGCCCCTTATATTTCTGCTATACGGTTTTATATCCATAAAATTCATTTCAATTAGTTGCTATGCTTCGTCTGTCTTTCCTATTTCCATCTTAGTTTGTACCTCTTTGCACTTTTCATCAATCTATTGTTTTTTAGCTTTCCTGCATTTTCGAATAATTTTTCATTTTATGGCTTTGTACCTGTTTTCCTGTTTCGTCTGATTTATTTTTGTATTTTAGTCTTTCTTCTATTAAATTCAGAATATCTTTTGTTATCCAAGGCTTCTTATTTCCTTTGCGTGTATACCCCAGAATGTCTCTGGTCACCATGTCTAAGCTGAATATAATGTTATTCCATTTTGTTTCTACTTCTTTAGCATCAGAAATTTTCCCGATATCTTTCAGCAATTCATTTGACTTTTTTCAAATCTTTCGTAGATAAATTTATCTTGTAGTTTATCAAAGTCAAAGAACTTTTTCCGTTCTCTTTTTTCAAATTTTTAAATTTAAGCGGCGTTCATAATTACTATGTTGTGGTCAGTGTCTATATCTGTTTCTGTGTAGTTTCTATAGTCTTTTACTTGATTTCTAAACCGTTGTCAAACAAGAATATAATTTATTTGATATCTCTTTATGTAACCTGGCGTCTTCCACGTGTATCGTATTCTAGCATGATATTGAAATAATTTGTTTGTTATAGTTAAATTGTTTTTGTCGAAAAATTGTACCAGTCTATTTCCCCGGTCATTTCTCGTTCCTAAAACAGATAAACCTACTACCGCTCCTTCCCAACCCTCGCCTACTGCCGCATTAAAATATCTAGTAATTATTAAATTTTCACGTCGTTTTACAAATCTTAGTGTCTTCGATATCTAGATATAGATGTAAAAAAACTTTTTGATGAAGTCGTAGTCGAAGCACCTTGTTCCCAAAACGAAGGAGATCATGGAAATCTGCATTACTGTCCAGATAAAGCTTCAAATTGTTGAACTTCTGTAGTTTACTTCCATTTTGGTCTGGCATTATGCAACCTATATTTAAATATGGAAGTCCAACTGCCACCAGTGCCTCACTTGCAAGCGTCTTTAATCAGATAAAAAATAGAACTTTCATAATGAGAATCTTTCATTAATAGTAACCGATTTTGTTATAAAACATATAAAAACAAATTTAGGTGATTCTGGTCTTTTGAAGTCCACAGATGCGTATAGAAAAACGCGGAAAGCGAAGAAATAGCTATACAACTAACTGCAGAGAATGACTTGCAAAATTACTTTTATAATGACACTGCTGTTCAAAATACAGAGGTCAAAAACTGGAGAGGGTTGTGCATTCAAATGAAGACACAGAAAAAGAAGACCTATTTACAAATGAATCCCGTGTTTTCAGGGCTTAACTATACATCAAAAACAAATTCTCCCGTTATTGACATCTTAAAAATGGAAATAGTAACTTGTGCAACATAGACATATGTCGTAAGTTTTACACATTTACAAACACATATGCATTTGATTCGATAGCTCAGATTTTTGAGTGACATATGCAGATAGTGCGGATATACAGTTTGCAACCAAAATTAACCTTCTTCACTTTTCTTTGAACCTGTTTCTAACCTTATTTGTGAGGGTGTAATAGTTCAAAGCTATAAAAAAAACATGGAATAATTCTAAATAAGTTATTCAAACCAACTCCTCAATTGAATAAATATACTTTTGCTGTCGATACACAGACTACTGTCGGTTATTTAGCAGCTCAGTTGTTCAAAGGTTTTCCAACGGTAATTCAGGTTATGATATGTATTACGTGTATCCACGAACGGGTTCGTACAAGAACAACTATCGTAGCAAATTTGCCATTAGAGAATGCTTTTGAGTTATTGGATTCGCTGTAGAATGCAATATGTTTATTAGAGCAAACGTGCGATAATGATAATTGTACGTCTATGAATATTACACAGAAAATTACAATTTTTCACCACATTGTTGTCGAAATGTTTACTCCAAGTTTTAAAGGCAATCACCACATGATTTACACACTTGGTGCCGTACCGCCGAAAATTGAATTGGAAAGGAAAAGCTACACACTACGAAGTATGGTTGAGTTTGTCGGTCCTAAAAACAGTGAACCAACTATGCGACATTATATTGCACACTGTTGGCGTAGTTTTGAAAACGTTTGGCAAATGTTTGATAACTTGCAAACATCGAAAAATATATCCATTTCTAAACCTACATGATGAATTCGACGCCAAGTTTTCTGCATAGTTATCATTTTAAGTATTTTGGCATATAAACTTTTATAATAAATACTAGAGGGTTTATTATTTATAGAGAGTAGTTAATACTAAGCCCTTGGCCATATCTACAAAAACCTTACTAGTGTAGTTTTCCATACTCTTATACTTTCTTGTAATAGTAGTGGGGTTTATAGATATGATTTTTAAAAAAATATGGTCAACGTGTATTACGTTAAAAACATAGCGCTTTCGACTATAAACTAGTCATCTTCAGTGTTGTTTCCTACAAGAGCATAAAAAGTTAATATAAAATATTAATGTAAAGCTAAATATAAAAGCTTACTTGTAAAAAAATTATATTTATTTTATTTATAGATATGGCCATGGCTTTTGACAATGTAGTTGAGTACATTGTCCTTTGTATAAGTTTTAAAGAAAGTAGAAGAGATAGGAACAGTATTTGAAAATGCAAATGCTGAGGTATGTGGATGATATAACAGTATTAGTAGAAATAGCTATCAGGTTAGAAATCGTACTAAATAAAATAACAGAAGTATTAGATAGAGGCTCAGGCATGAAAATGAACTGTAATAAAAATTATGCAATATTGTAAAAAAAGCAGCAATAGAAAGTTAGGACAATGATAAATGGCAGAGCAAAAGGAAAAATCTGTTGAGGAAGGTAGACTCAAATATATATACGACATTATGAAGGATGTAAGAAAAAATAGTTACAATGTACAAAAAAAAGTTAGTTGATAGTTACCAAATTGGGATTATATATAATTATAAAGCTTCCCAAATTCGGAAAATTAGACTAGTGCTAAAAGCTACTTTATTCCATCCCCAATAACAATTTCTTTAATAACTTACTCAGGAGAGTGGTACATTTTGAATTATTGACGGTACATTTGGGTACATTTTGGGTACATTTTATTAAAGTCAATTTTATAAAAATTTAAACATTTCGAGGAAGGCGTTATTATTACCCCAGCCCCTCCTAACAGTTTTCTGATTAGCTTTTAAATAACAAAGGTACATTTGAAATTATTGACGGTACATTTAAGTACACTTCAGATACTTTTCATTGAGGTGAATTTTATAAACATCTAAACATTTGGGGGCCTATCATTACTCCAACCCTTTCTAGCGGTTTTCTGATTAGCTTTTAAATAACAAAGGTACATTTCAAATTATTGACGATATATTTGGGTATTCTTCACAGATTTCATTAAGATCCATTTTATAAAAATCTAAACATTGGGGAGGGGGTATCATTATCCCAGCCCCTCCTAACGGTTTTCTGATTAGTTTTTAAATAACAAAGGTATATTTAAAATTATTGACGGTACATTTGGGTGCAATTCAAGTATATTTCACTAAGAACAATTTTATAAAAATCTAAACCTTTGGGGTTATCATTATCCCAGCCTTTTCGATCGGTTTTTTGATTAGTTTCAAATAACATAGGTACATTTCAAATTATTGAGGGTACATTTGGGTACACTTCAGGTATATTTCATAAAAATTTCAATCTTTGGGGGCTATCATTATCCCAGCCCCTTCTAACGGTTTTCTGATTAGCTTTTAAATGATAAAGGTTTATTTCAAATTATTGACGGAACATTTGGGTACATTTCGGGTACATTTCATTAAGTCAATTATATAAAAATCTAATCTTTTGGAGGGCTGTCATTACCCCAGCCCCTTCTAATGATTTTCATATTAGCTTCCGAAGAACAAAGGTACATTTCGAATTAATAACGTTGCATTTGAGTACAATTCGAGTACAATTTGGAAATGCATAAATTGTTACATTTTTCAAAATGGGCGGTCAGGGTAGTGGATCATCTGTAACGAAACATTCAAAGTTCGCTTCCGCAATTGTACTAATTTAAATAGATGGATTATCCAGTAAAAAAGCAGTTATCTTCAAAATCTAAAAACTCTAATAAAGGGAGTTAGATTTTCACAACGTTTGATATTAATATTATCATCATTTCACTTCAAGCAGGCTCCCGACCTATACCGGGTTATCACGATTAATATAAAATGCATTTATGTTATTATAATAATTGACTAGGTTATCACTTCGTGTAGTTAAGTTACTATGAATTCTAGAATCATCCGGTTGGGTGAATTAACTTTAGCCAGGGACGTTAACCTGGAGACAAACAAATCCAAATAAGAAGTAATTTCACTCAACGCGTAACAGTTTACTTTATGCAGAACAAAATACTGTTAACAAAATTCCAACTTTATTATGTAAGAAGATAAAATACAACACCAAGAAGATTTATTAGCTCTTCCTTCAAGGAAAATGTATCATACAATTTCCTAAAAATTTAAAGCATTTCCGAATACTTCAATGGTAAAATTTGTTTTATATTAAACCAAAGCACGTTACGATTCACTTTTAAGGCGTTTAAGTAGTACAAAAGGTTCTATATTTTGCACTGGGAGAATGAACAATATAGGAGGGAGACTTCAGTTACTGGGCGCCAAAGATTCCTATTAATTTGAAACCCTTAATCTATAATAAACACCAGACCACAAGGCAACGCCAAATGAGTGTTAGGGTTATTGATTGTTGTCTTAGTAAATACTTCAGGAGACGCGCTCAGTAGTACAGACCGACTCTTCATGCTTTCGCAACTTTTCATTAAATGCGGTGCAAATTGAAATATTTCTAATATTCAGTCCTGAAAGTCGACTATTAAAATTGTTTTGAAAAATATGACCTACATCCCGTTACACTTACTTAATCGGAAACTCAATAAGCTCATGTTAAAAGTTTTGTTCGTAATTTATTATGCTTGTATGAAACATTCAAGCCCACACTTGTAGATTATTATTGATCTCCAACTCATATATTTAATATAATGGTAAAACAATATACAGATAGTTTTAGTAGATTGTAACATAAGAGAAGATTGACGTTTACTACTATGTAGGTAGAAACGTTTGCAATCAAATATAATATGATGATAAATGATACTGTAATTGAAGTAGTGACCTTTCGTGCACTAAGCGCTTTTTCTTCTTACGATAATATTTATAAAACAATTATTACTCTATAAATATTGATACAAGCATTCAATAATAGACAATACTACAGAAAATCGTGTTCAGTGTAATTAACAGACTTGAAGCTGATACTTCCGTTTTCTATATAACTTTAGCACTGAAAAAAGTAGGCTATATAATTTTACTACAGTTTTGTGTTTAAAATATTGTAGTAACTATGAATAAACTTTTTACTAATAGAACAATAATAGCTTTAATATTTGCAAGTTGTTCGGTTTATATGTAAATAATTTATAGCTAAATTTTATTTCCGTCGAGTTTGTTGAGTATTTAAATTCGCCGCGGTATATTTAAATTTATTAGCATAAATTTCCCTTGGTTTACTTAAGCACGCGCCAACAGTGCCGTGAGTGGTGAACGTTGTCATTTCGCATGTGCGAACAGTGTAGTAGTAACTGGGAAATCCACGAAGCTTAGAAGAGAATCGTTTCGTCTTTCTAACACGCCGCATCGCTTTTACACGTTCTGCTTAATTAACAAGGTGAGTGCTTTATAGTAAACGCTTTGCTTTGATTAACTGATTAAGAACATTTAATTATTTGTTGTTTGTTAAATATTATTTAAATTTTATACAGTCCACATCTTTCTACCAAATGAGCTATTTAAAATTTACACCGCAATTATTTTACACAAATCTTTGTTGTAATTTTTCATATGAATTTCTATCTAAAACATTCTAATAGATTTCACTATTTTAGTATCCATTTCTAAGGTATTAGGTTTAATAATTCATATATAAAATATTTGAAACAAGTATTGTAATATTCAACACACTTAGTGTTAAAACTTCGCACCAGGCCGTGGACTTTTAACATACCCTATGGTAACAATCTACAAAACGATTTTGCAGTAGAACGTCGCCTAAGCGTATTACTTATAATTGTTAGTGAAAGCTAGCATACTATCGCAAACTACTTGATAGTCGCCATATTCAAATTGTACAACGTGGGCGCACCAAATATTTTATTTTTATTTACTTCTAATTATAAAGGTTCGAACGCTGAGAATCTAAGTTTAATGTCGTTTAAGCTCTGCCGTAGTTCTTATAATATTATACACCTTATGTTGGTAAATCGTCTTAACATATTGCAACACCGGCACAACTTGACGTTAGTGAAATTTCACACGTGCACATAGGAAAGCAAAACGACTAGAACAGCGTTACTTTAACAAAATGGAACCACTAATATTCAAGAAGGTTATTAAGATGATGTTCGTTTATACAACTTAAAACAAGATTCTTGAAGTAATTAGGAAGCCCCTTTATAGTTTTATGGTTAAAGATAATAATTTTTGTAGATTAAATCCAGTTTAAATAAAACGTTAAACTCAAGCATTGTGCAAGCGGCAATGGGACAGCAATACCATGAACTGTATTAGAATTATACAAAAGCAAAGCCTAAATATAGACGACTACTTCGCTTGCATTATCCATAATTTATACAAAATGATTTATTTGAAATTAATAAAGTAGTGCTATGAAGAATTGTAATAAATTATATGTTAGAATGTCAACCAATTTTGAAATTTGTAAAGAAACTATTGTCAATCAAACAACTTTCATGTTTTGAAAGCTAATTGTTTAAATTCTCAAAAGTGTGTTATTTTAAATAGTGTATAACCTTTCGTGAACAAAATGTCTTCTTGGAATAATATTTCTTTGTGACTGTAACATTTATATTTGTTTTACTAAAATAAAATTTTGTTGAATTCAACATATTTTTCTGCATGTGTGCTTCAGTTTCTTATAGTTACAATATAAAATTCAGAATTGTATAACTTTAAGGTTGTAGATATTATTATTTAAAATAGTTGAAATTACAACATAAAATAGTATAGATTGCAATATCAAATGTTAATGATTACAATGATTCCATTTTAATTTTAAATTGTAACTACTTACGTGGTACTTTTTAATATAAATTCAAAAATTATTACAAGCTCTATCAAATTTTGTTAGTGAGAATTATAATAGTAACTACAAAAATATTTAAATATTACAATGTTAATATATGAAATGTTACCACACACAATATTAAAAATTTACAACACTGTTAGCCAAAAAATTACTGTAATGTATGTTGGTAATTTACTACAAAACTTTGGTGAATATTACAATAATTTGTTTCTATTTCATATAGGACGACAAATTGTAGTAAAATTCACTACAATTGTGGCACACTTTACCTTGTTATAATTTGTAAACGAGTTCCTTTTTCAGTTGAAAATTTTTAACGCGTGGTCCTTTCTTTCTTCGCTTTGAGAAGAGTCGCGAGTCATGCATAGAAAATCAACTAGTAGTTTAATCATTTATTTTAACAATGCTAAAGCACTACAAATAGGTGCATGGTAGAAAACGGTGTAAAATTATTAATATTAAAAAACTGATGTATTAACGTGTAAAATTTATTTTAAAAATTTAATAAATATCAAAACGCTTTCGACGTGAGCTATCGTCAGTGCATTTTCTACAAGTAATATTTGACTAGAAGTATCACATTTTAGATTAGATTAACTTACATCATGATACATCTTAAGCATAACATTCCAAAAGGCTTTTTCCTCTTCCTGTCTGCTTCTCCTACTGTCCTCATTTCATAGACGTATCGTGCTGTGCTCCACACATATGCTTTCAGCAATTTCTTTGTTGTTTCTATGTTTGTTATCTTCGAACATAACCGCTACTCTTTCTTGTTAGATACAGTTTGGTTCCCGTTCAATTGTTTTGTAAATATATACCCCATTTCACCGATATTCAGTGGTGTGTGAAGGAGGATAAGCAGCTTTTGACTACCAAGATCGTCCAACATTTATACATTTGCTGAATTAATAGTTTGTAGCAGTGTAAAATCCTGCTAATATCATTATAGGTAGGCAATCCTAATTACGTAGCGTATACATCTATGGTGGAATACAGTTCTATTGCGGGTAGATCAAGTTAGAACAGAGTAGGGATTCGAGATCCGACGGCGATACTCGAGGTCGTCTCGGTTTTCTGGTTTTTTTTTATTTGAACTTGCAAGCATGATGGTGATTCGAGAGATCGGTTTCTTAGGAAGAATTTTTGCAAAGAAGCGAGTTCGGTTTAAAAAGTGTTAACTTAACGAAACTTACAGCAGGCTAGTGGTAGGTGAGATTTCTTTTAAATAAAATTTTGCTAATGAAGTATTACAAATTTTTAACTGTCAGTTACGGGTGAAAGAAATAACTGTAGTTATTTTTAAAAAAAATTAGATGACTAATGGTACCGTCTTGAACGTAAGAGGTTTTCCAGTTATCTAATGGCGTTGGCATACATTTGGATTTGAGTAAAAGGAAATTTATAGGAAGCTGTACCATTCGAATTAAAACAAATATCAGGTGAAGAATCTACAAGTGCGAGTTTTGAGAGCAAAGGTTGCTGATACTTCATAACTCCATGGTCATTGCAAGGCTCAAGTCGAGTCAAGGACACAGCTGGCGTTTATGTTTGGCTGATTGCATCCAGATGATAGTGGTTTTCCGACAAATCATGTAATTAGGTATTTATGACCTTCTTATCTGATCGGGTTTGGAACATAATTTATCTAACCAAAAGTGTAAACTAAAATAATCTTTATCGGTAACTTCCCCTATGATTTGTTTGTAAACATTCCTGGAAGTTATAAATTAATTCTATTTTAAAATTGTTAGTAAGTTACCTGATGCCTGCTAGATAATTTTAATACCGGTATTAGGCTACATTTACTTGAAATTAAATTTGAACTATAATGACCGTTATTTAAATTGAATTTCACTTTGAAAATAAGCAACTTTAAATAAAGTGCTTTGTATAAATATTTTGTATTAGCAAACAGTGTAACACTGATGGGGTTATGAGCTCAGACACTTATCGGCGCATTTAAATTAATTGTAAATAATTTAACGTAATTTAATTTTTTCAATAATTGTATATAAAATTTTGACTTATGAAAGTTTAAGTCAGTTGTATATAGTTTTGCTGCTTGAATATTTCTTAAGGAATTAATGCGAATATTGCTTATTTGTACATACCTCTTCTTGTACATATATTACGAAAACATTAGAAATACTTTGCATTCCAATTGTTTATTTATTGAACTGGTGTGTTTGTGACTTAGTGCATTCAATGGTACACTACTGTGTTAAGCTATACAGGTCATCCCACCCCCGAAGAAGTTATTAGACGTTTTATGCTCTTAAATTATTATAGCTTAGGCTATGTTTTTGTAAGCAAAATTAGTGTTTTGTTTAGATTCTGCCCATACTTAGGAAGACGAAGTTTGCAGCCAGTGTAGCAGTCCCGAGGTATTAGATATATTTTTTTGCTCCCTTACAGATAGGTGTACCAAGGAGTAGACAAGTTTTCCAATAAATCTTTTAGCACAATCAGGATTAGTTGGAAATATTGCAAAACCAACACCTGTATTTGTTTATAGTACTCATCAAGTTTAAGTGCAATTATTTTTTCATCAGTGGGTTTTCCGTGATTAAACTGGTTGGAACTTCACTGATTTCTATTCTGGGCTAGCTTACACAGTTCCCTGACAATCCTACATCCTAGATACAACTCGGCTACTCTTTTATTGTTTTCTAAATGTATGTCCTATTTCACCAATATTCGGCGGTACGTGAAGGGGGTTAAGCAGCCCGCGGCTACCAGCACAGACATTTGACGAATTAATAGTTTGTCAGTAAATTCTTTAACACAACTAACATTGGTAGAGAATATTACAAAAGCAACATCTGCTTATAATAATCATCAGGTTTTAGTATAATTATTTCTTTCGTCATAAAGTTACCGCCTGGAGCTTGGAGCTGGTTGAATGCGTACCTCCATTGATTTCTATTCTGAGTTAGTCTACACATTTCCATGAAATTTCCACAGCATACATCTTTAACTATCTGTGTGCAATAGTCTAACCTAGACCTACTTGTACCTCTCCATTTTCCTATCTCTGCTTCTAATATATTCCGCACTATTCCCTCATGCTTTAGTATGTGGCTTATCATCCTATCTCTTCTGTTTTTACTGTTTTCCACATACTTTTTTCTTCCTCTACCATTTCTAGTACCTTTTTGTTCTTAACTTTGTCTGTCCATGATATCTTCATCATATATCTGTAGCACCACACTTCAAAGACTTCTATCTTTTTCCTGTCCGTTTTCCCTACTGTCCAAGTTTCACAGTGCTGTGCTCCACACATATACTTTTAGCAATTTTTTTTTGTTTCTATGTTTGTGGTCTTTCAACACAGTAATTGCTGTTTCTTGTTAAATGTAGCACGACCTTGTGCTAATTTGTGTTTTATATCTTTTGCGCTTTTTCCATCTTGCATTATATGGCTTCCTAGGCAGCAGAAATCTTAAACCTATTGTATATTCTCGTTATTTATTTGTATTCTTGTTTTTGATTTATTTTCCCTTCCTTTGCGTACTAGTACTTTAGTTACATTTTTGTTAATTTTCGTACCGTGTCTCTTACTTAGAACAGTTTCCATTTCATTAAGTAAGAGCAGCTTTTAACTTTTTCTTGCTAATACCGCTATATCATCAGCAAATCTAAATATATCAATCTTTAGTCCCTGCATAATAATTCTAAATGTCTTCCTGCATTTGACAGTATTCATTGCCTCTTTAATATACAAGTTAAAAATTAACGGGGATAGGGCACATCCTTGTCTCGCCCCTTTCCTAATATATACTTCTTTACGTTCATGTTCTAATTCTATTATAGCTCTTTGTTCTTTGTATAAGCTATTTACTATCCGCCTATCGCTAAAACTTATTCAAATCTTTTTGAGATTTCGAACATGCTTTTCCATTTTACATTGTCGAATACTCTTTCTAGATCTACAAATACTATATATACGCTTTCTCCTTTTTCTATTGTCTTTTCCATTATCACCCTCAGAGCTAAAATAGCCTCCCATGTTCCCCTGTTTCGCCTAAACCCAAATTGATCTTCTCATAGTACTTCTTCAGCCTGTTTTCCATCCGTCTTTGTTCAAATACCATCATTCAGACAACTATAAACGACATCACATTGTAAAATTTAAAAAAAGTGAAAATTTTCAACAATAAGTTTATCAGCACATTTGTCAAAAATATTAACTTGAAATTTTCTAGTTAATATTTTTGACACATGTGCTGACAAACTTATTGTTGAAAATTTTCACATTTTTTAAATTTTACAATGTGATATCGTATATAGTTGTCTGAATGATGGTATTTTAATCAAATTTAACAAGTAAGTTAATCTAACCTAAAATGTGTCACTTCTAGTTCAATATTATGTTACTTGTAGAAAATGCACTGAGGATGGTTCATGCCGAAAGCGCTTTGCTATTTATTAAATTTTACACGTTAATACATCAGTTTTTTATTTTTATTAATCAAAACGTGTACACTGCCAATTGGGATAACTTGTAAAATTATATTCTTTAAGAATCTAGTTTTGGTTCTACCCATAGCAGAGTGAAGACGTGATCTTGTGATAAATTTGAATAATGAATTTTTCTTATAAGTTTTGTGTTTTAGTCACTGTCATAATTTATTAGCTGTCATAGTTTTTACTGTAAACATGTATTGGAATTTTAGTTGAATAAAGCCTTTCATTTACGCCAGGTATAAACTGTTTACAAGAAAACAAAGTATAGGTGAAAGATTAGATACTTACCTACTAGAATTAAAGCAATTTAGCAAAGATTGCAAATTTTCTGCTGTTTCCGCTGAGGAGAGTAGAAGCAACTGCATACGTGATGCTTTTATCGCAGGTATCTCTTTTCAAAAGGTAAGATAAAGACTTCTTGAGTATTTTATTCTAATTCTAGAAGAAGCGTTCGAGTTGGTTAGAACCATGGAGATGGCCGAAGAGAATTTGGCCGACTTTCCTACCAATCAACAACTATTATATTCTGTTAATGACAGAGTTATTTCTACAGAAAATGTTGACAGCGACATGACATCCGCTCTGTCAAAAGGGAAGTAATGTTTCTTTTGTGGAGGCCAAATTCATCGGAGGTAGTGGTGTCCTGCTCTCAAAGCCATATGTCGGAAATGTCTAAAAATAGGCCGTCTTGCTAGTGTCTGTAGAAGTAGTGGACCACCTGAATCACGTGACAAAAATGAAGAACACCTGTTCTATTTACACGAAATTCTATGAATAGCTGCGTTCGGTCTTCAAAAGGCTACTGTATGTGTATCGATTAACGGAGTTAACGCCAACAATCTTATAGATACGGGGAACTCACATAGTTTTATAGACCTTTCATTTTCAAAACCTATCCCTACTCTAAAAATGCTAGCTTGTAATCAAACGATAAACCTTGGCTTCTTTGGATCACGTTACTCGTGTCGAGGGAAGCTGTGTAGTAAGGATAGAACTAGAAGAAAACGTATGTGAAAAGGCAAAGCTTCTAATTATTAAAAACCGATTCCCTCAAGTAATTATAGGGCATGATATTTTAAAATATCACAGTTTGTTCCAGCTTTCTCTCGGAGGCCCTTGCGCTGCGCTAATGATATGAAGTTTGATTCAAGCCTATGTACTTTCTGTCTCTATATTTTCATATCTATCACCCGATTGCAAACCTGTAGCTATCAAATCAAGAAAATACAGTCAAAAGGATATAACCTGAATACGAGATTAAGTGAACAGACTCTCAAGTCTGAAGGTATACTTGAAGAAAGCCAGTTACAGCGGATAGCTCAAATTTTGGTAACTAAAAACAGTAATCACAAAAAGCGAATGTTAATAGACTATTCACGGACTATAAATAGATACACCGAACTAGATGCGTACCCACTACCGAATATTGAATCAATTGTATCTGACATGGCCAAATATATACATTTTAGCAGCATATAACTTCAAAGTGCCTATCATCAAGTCCCTATTATCGAACAAGAGAGAATATACACTAGTTTTAAAGCCGATGGCAACCTAAATCATTTCTATCGTATTTTGTTTGGTGTGACTAATGGTGAGCCAGTTTTCAACAAACTATTGACTGGGTAATTAAAGAAGAACAACTTCATAATACGTTCGCATACCTTGATGATGTCACAGTGTGCGGACATGACCAAAACGAAACGACAAAAACCTTAAAGGCTTTTTGACCGCTTTAACTAAGTACCCACCTACGGTCAATAAAAACAAATGTGTTTTTTCAGTTAATAGTATAAACATTCTCGGGTACAGTATCCACAAAAGATTGTAAGACATGATGCGAATAGACTACAGCCTTTAATAGAGCTTCAGTTACTAACGGATGATTCTTCGCTTAGACGATTGTTGGGGCTATTCGCCTACTGCGCGAAATGAATTCCGAACTATTCGGGAAAAGCCCAACATCTAGTTCGACACAAAACGTTCCCTTTAAATAAGGAATCCCCCAAACTTTTGAAGAACTGAAATCATGCGTCTCCATATATGCCGTATCTGCTATTGACGGAGAGGTCCCGCTGACGGTTGAAACGGATAAGCCTAAGTATGCTGTAGCCGCTACTCTATCTCAAGCTGGCAGACCGATGGCCTTTTATTTAAGAACATTATCTCCAAGCGAGCAAAAACACTTTGCTGTGGAAAAAAAGGTTTATACTATCGTGGAGTCCTTAAGGAAATGGCGGTAGTACCTAATCGGACGTCACTTCAAATTGATAACTGACCAAAAATTGTTTCATTCTATGACAGGAGACACTTGAGTAAAGTAAAGAATGAAAAAATAGCAGGATCCACAAAAGATTGTAAGACATGATGCGAATAGACTACGGCCTTTAATAAAGCTTCAGTTGCTAACGAATGATTCTTCGCTTAGACGATTGTTGGGGCTATTCGCCTACTGCACAAAATGAATTCCGAACTATTCGGAAAAAGTCCAACATTTAGTTCGACACAAAACGTTCCCTATAAATGAGGAATTCCGCAAACTTTTAAAGAACTGAAATTATGCATCTCCAAATATGCCGTATCTGCTATTGACGGAGAGGTCCCGCTGACGGTTGAAACGGATAAGTCTAAGTATGCTGTAGCCGCTACTCTATCTCAAGCTGGCAGACCGGTGGCTTTTTATTCAAGAACATTATCTCCAAGCGAGCAAAAACACTTTGCTGTGGAAAAAAAGGTTTATACTATCGTGGAGTCCTTAAGGAAATGGCGGTAATACCTAATCGGACGTCACTTTAAATTGATAACTGACGAAAAATTGTTTCATTCTATGACAGGAGACACGTGAGTAAAGTAAAAAATGAAAAAATAGCTAGATGGCGATTGGAGCTCTCTTCTTTCGATTACGATATAGTATACCGGCCGACGCGTTTTAAGGGTGTGCTAATGTAACGCCCAACAATAAAAGGGCTTAAATTATTTTCCTTGAATTGAGTTGTCATCTCAATCTAAAGCTTTGTATATATAGTTGAGAGATTTAAATTTTTTGTCATAGTATTTTCTCTGGTATTGCTGTTAATAATTTTCTTTGGTTTGTAGTTTCCGTATAGTGCTAGTTTAGAAAGTTTTTTCTTGTTCTTTGTTCTAGTTAAGAGTGTATAGTAGAGACCTGTAAATTATATTTTTTCTTCGTGAGAGTGTTGGACCTCCCGATTACGACAATTCTCGATAGTGTCTTGCCGATATTGTTTCCTTGTCGACGTGTAGTACGCGTAGTTACTAAAACACTAAGTCTTTATTATTTTGGTCCCCCAATCTTTTTAATTTTTATTTTTTATTTTCTCACAGGTCAGTTCTAAGGTTAGTTTCGATTTTGAGGTTAGAATTTCGTTAAGGGTTAATAATAAAAAAAAATCTTTGGTTACTCTAAGGAAAAATCTTTTTCTTTTTTGGAGAGAGGCAGTGTAACAATTTTTTTGACGACTACAAATCCTTTTCAAATTATTTATAAAATACACTGCATTGTCTATTTAAACAAACAATTAAATTTTGCTATGTAAGTAAATATTTAGATCAGGGCCGTGTACCCCAATCACAAGCCGAATATTACTTTACAGTATTGGTTTAGTTACTATTAGTAAACGTTGGTCGTTTGAATTGCATCTCCAATGTCAAGCGATTTTGATGTGAGTGCTGCTCATCGAACGGACGATTCACTCTGGCACGACCACTTGTGAAGTCACAAGCACCATGTAGTTGAATAGGGTCTTCACCAGCAACCTGCGTGTAGCAATAGACGTTGCCGCTTGACCAAGTGCAAGATGCTTTTCTGTGTATTTTAATAATGCGCTCTATGGATTTCTGATAATAAATTTCTTAAATTTGTTAATTTTGATTTCACTGAATTTATTAAATGTGCTTTGTGGATTTTCTAGTTATGGTCTTATAGAATTTCCAATAATAGTTTCTTTAAACTTTGCAAATATTAATTTCAATTAACTTATTAAAAAATTAAAATAAATGGTTGACGAAATTTGGTTTTTGTAATTATCAAGTCTATTCTCACTAACGTAAATGTAATAATGTTTATTCCGGACATTAGGCAATGATAAGATCGCGAGCTTACAAGTTCAAATATCATATTTAATTTTCCAATTACCGTTAAATAATTTGTCTTTAATACAAATTAAAGAAACATGGAAAATGATGTACTTTGGATAGCCTGTTTTATGGTTCGATTTTGTTTCGATTTGCGAAGATGAATTGCACTTCAAGTTCGTGTAAATGGTTCCAGTAAAGATCCAGTATATTACGTAATAAAATGTGGAGAGTACGTTGACGTCATTTATTTGTCAAAGGATCGCAGGCCAGCACATCTGGATTCGACAACGTAATTGTTTCAATGTAGTTTAAAATAACTGTTTGCAAGGTAAGCGTTTTTCTATCACTTTGACATGACTACAGCTATTCGCCTATCTTAACAGCGAGGCGGATGATCGAAAACAACATTGTAGCGATTTATTATTCTTGTTTTACCATGTATTTACGAAAACTTTTGCTATTTAGAATTTATCACAGTTTGAATCAAGGGTTATATATGATATTATTGCAAATTAATATGAATACCTTTATTTAATTCTAACAAAGTATTTCATTCTAATTTAATCACGCCATAAGTAATTGCGAAAACTAATATTTTTAGTCTTTGAATATTTAATACACATTTGTAAACCAAGGTAACAGATCTGTGTGTTTTGGGTAATTAATTTGGAAAACCTTGTAAAAATGTTTAATACGTTATTAATATTTTTTTATTCTTAGTAAAGACAGTCGTAATTTTCATATTCAATCATTGTGTTGAAGACTTTAGGCCACATTTGTGGTGTATATTTTGTACATAAAATTTTATTACTTAGAAAGCAAAATTTTAATTAAAGAACAACCATTAAATTCACTTGCATAATTGTTTTATTTTGGACAAGTGAGTTTAAAGATTGGGTAATTGAGTTAAAAAAATAAAAAGGTATAAATACCCTTTCATAAAAGTTAAGTCTATAACAGTGACTTGATAAAGAAGCACTAAACAACACCTTCCAGAGGCTTAATGCCTAAATTGGTTCATCTAGTAGTGTTAAAATTATTGATATAAATGGCTATTCTTTTTCTTTATAGTATAACGTAGCAAGAGTACATTTCTTGTGTCCTTCATTGTAATATTAATAATATTTTCCTTACAACTCCTGCTTTAGCGGTAAATACGATATTTCTCTCTAAGGACTTCCAAGTCCTCCCTTAGGGCAAACCCGTGATTAAAAAATTTAAGGTCTTGGTGGCGCCCCTTTTGCACCCCCTATTTTAGTATTATTAGAGACACTAAGTAAACAATGTTTTGTCGTAAAACTAACGACCACTCCTCATAAGTTCTACCCGAGTAATAGACCCCTAGCTTAGTCGGAAGAATGTTGAGATCCCTTCACCTTAAGAAGATCTCCAAGTTAGCCCTAGGTTAATAATTCTCACCCCCCATATATATTTTATATTTCAATACAGCATCCAAAGGTAATACATTGGCCAGAAAGCGAGTTTCTTTTAGGTGGAAAATTTGAATTTTGTCGAATCCTTGCTATTCCGAGCAAGGTAGGGATCTTATACGTGTATGACAACACTTCACTCACGGGACCTACATTTTACTTCTCATCCGAACGATGGCGTATTTTTATGAAAAATGCTCGTGTAACATTTTTCAAGCAGACTTTGTAATTTTTAAAACTATGGGTCGTATCCAGGAATTTTTTTATTTGTATAAAATGCTCGTAGAGGAGTCTGTTATTCTAGCAAATTTATGCGTTTAAGGCACTGTTATTTGTTTTGGCAGTTTAGTCATGAACTTTATGAGTGTTAAGTTGTAGTTAGCCATAGTAGTGATTAGTTTTTATGAAAAATTTGTTTTGTAAATTACAGTCTATATCCTTTTTAAATTTTTCTCGTCATACTTCAACTTCAAGAAAACGTTTTAGTGTTTAATCAACAACAAAGTTGATGATTTAGAAAAGTGGTGTGTATCTTTGCGATCAAAAATTGTAGCATCACTGCAGATTATCCGCAATGTAAAGTTGAGGGCAATGTAGTGTACAAATTGCTTCCAGTAAAATAAAATAAAGATGAATGGAAACGTTTGGTCCCAAAAACACAGTCGGAGTCATAATAGAGATTTGTCATGTAAAAAGATAGTTAAAATTAGGCAAGGTCACAATATAAAAGTCTAGCACTCCAAAATTTTAAATCTTTCTTTTACTAACTCAAACAAAAATAATTTCTACTAATCTGTTAATATATGTAAAACGTTTTAACAAAACATCTTAAGTTATGAATTTTTTTTAGAAGAAATAACATCCATGTGCACATGGCTACATAAATTTCAGACACTAGTCATCAAAATCCAATTGTCCCGAGACGGAAATTTTCTTAATTTAAAAAGATTACTGTTTTATACCTGTCACCACAAAAAATAAACCTCGTCAGGCCATCAAAATTCACTGAACAAAACTCTGCGCACTCTCGAACAAGAGTGTATACCTATTCTCTGAAATGAAATTGACAAGAAAACAAAAAGGTAAAACTGTAACTGTTAATGCGGCGGTTAACTTCGATAACCACAGATGGTGAGATAAGTGGACATGTATACGAAAACAATAAGAATAGCGGAAACCTTCAAGTACTTGCCTGAGTTATTAGATTTAGCGGTGTTCGAAGAACAAGTAGTAAAAAACGTCGACTTTTGACAGGAGGTGGTATCTGTCTAACAAGAAACCATTGCGACGCACAGCACACTTTTAACTAAGTTTTCGCGGTACATCAATAACACAGAGTAGATTGAAGGCTGAATCGCAACAAATCTAATGACACTTAATGTCCACAGGGCGGATGCGAGTGTACCTGCAAGCTACATCTTATGTTCATCAACTTCATCAACTAACAGTAAATTAACTATGAATACAAACGGAACAGTAACTATAATCTGCATCTCTTTTACACACGCATTTTATTCTACTCTGTATTGCACAATACGATAACACCATATTTTGCTAAATATAAACCAAAAAAAATTTCCTTTTTGACGAGACCAAAGGTCTCCACACTGTGTCAAAAGACATTTCTCTTCGTCTTAAATTATAATGTCGACTAGATCTTTTATATGCTAGATGTAACTAGAGTGTACTTTTCTAAAAATTTTAAATAAACCACTACGATCTGTGGCATATAACGGCATATCGCCTGGGATGACTTCTACATCCTCTAATGGTTCTAAACCACTTACATAAAATTTACCAGTCATCGGAACGTGACATCCAAAGACTAAATACTTTGGCGTAAAATCAGTAATTTCATAAATAGCTGAATTAAGAGCATATTGAATTTTACATACGTAGTTCCAAATCTAATGTATCATGAGCTTTTACATACCAACGAATTGCCGTACCAATAGTTCTATTTATTTGCCCTACATAATTACGTTGTAGCGAGTAAACAGTAGTATATCAGACCTTTTGCATCTCATAATCTGAACAGCGAGTTTTAAAAATACTACTATCCAATTGTGAACGGTTGTCACATATTACACACTGAGAAACGCCATAAACTAAAAATATATCGTTTTCAAAAAATTTACGAATGGCAGGAGCGTTTGCACTACGAAGTGTACAGGGCACGGCATATTTTTAAAACCATTCTCCTACAACCAATAACCATTTATGATCAAGCTTAGAGCGTGGAGAGCGACCCATAATATCTAAAGCAATTTTTTGAAAAGAAAACTTAGTCTCTTTTTCATTTCCCATTAATCATAAAAGATTGTTATTTTAACGCTTTCTGTGCTCCATAGACTAAATAATTTCGAGAAAAATTTTAGTATGTCTACACGCATTTTAGGCCAATAAAACTAATTCTTGGATACGACACCTGGTTTTAAAAAATCCTAAACGTGCTGCAACAGGAGGATCATGAAAAGAACGAATAATTTTCTATCGTTGTGTTTTTGGGACTAAACATTTCCATTCATCATTTTATTTTACTGGAAAAAAATTGTATACTACATTGCCCACAATTTTATATTGCGGATAATCTGCAGTGAAGCTATAATTTTTGATAACAAACTTACATACCGCTTTTCTAAATCATCAACTTTAATGTTGACCAAATACTAAAACATTTTATTGAAACTGAAGTATGACGAGTAAAATTTAGAAAAATTTAAGAAAGATATAGACTACAATTTACTAAACAAATTTTCTGCAAAAACTAATCACACTATGGCTAACTACAATTTAACACTCATAACGGTCATAACTAAACTGCTAAAACAAGCAACAGTGCCTTACAACGCATAAATTTTCTAGAATGTCAGACTCCTCTATGAACATTTTAGGCCAATAAAAAATTCCTGGATACGACCCATAGTTTTAAAAATTGCTAAGTCTGCTTGAAAAAGGTTGGCAAGCATTTTTCACAAAAATACGCCATCGTTCGGATGAGAAGTAAAATGTAGGATCCGTGTGTGAAGTGTTGTCACGCACGTTAAAGATCCCTATCATGCCCGAAATGGCAAGAATTCGGCAAAATTCAAAATTTCCACCTAAAAGAAACTCGCTTTCTGGCCAATGTATTACTTTTGGGTGCTGCATTGGAAAATCGTAAATGCTTTCGAAGGCTCTTCATCAGCCAGTACGTGAATCACTACGTATTGTACAGACTTACATGCTTATTAAAGCTAGATTAGTCTTTGTAGCAAAGTAGCACTTATAAGGACAGTTATTTTCTTTTGTACGGGAAGGATCACTTGCTTTATCAAACTGTAAGGTGTCCATTTAGAAAAGTAATAGTTACGTTGCTAAATATAAGACTTCTCTTTTTATAGAGCGAATAGGCCTGATCGGCTGAAAGGAGCCTTCCTTGCAATCACTACTTTGCTTCTGAGTATAATCCGGCTTAATTGGACTTGTGAATGCGCATTCAGAAATAGTATTTCTCGTCCTGTGCAGGTGATTCCACTTGGGAAACTGAATGAAACGTCAATTTACTCGGTGTTTAATGTGACACTCAAAACCCGGAACACTGATGTCTTAACTAATTTATAATTAAAATTGTATGCCAACTGAAAAATGGATGGTTTACATAATGAATTAGTTGTGACATTTGCTTTAAGTAAGGTATTATTTTAAAGAATTTTATAAAATGGTAGCTAAAAGTAAGAAAGAATTCACGAATTATAATTTCAGTATGTAAAGCGGCGCAATATAATTCGAATAACGCGCTTTTCTAATTATATGAACGTGCAGACGCGTTATTACTTTTCTGTAACGCTAAATGCTGGAGTTTCGACATTTATTGTGATTTATTTTCTCGTACAGTATATTTCAGTGAATAAGAATTGGAATGCTTTGAATCATTAATAAGTAGTAGATTTCGTAAAGCAACTTCTTTGCAGAAAGTAAGCTGACGACGTTATTTAGAATACAAGTTCTCTCTCTACATAATTATTTTTGCATCGCCTAGCGACCCAAGTTAATGTTTCGTAAAATGAATTTCACGATGGTATAAAATTTGTCAAATAATAATACAAAGTGTAATGGGTGAAACTGTGCGGGATGGTGTTTTACACGTTGTTGGAGATGTCTAGCTATAAGGATCACAAAAAGACTAACGTAGTTTCACCCATTTAATTGAAAGCACAACCAGCAATTTGTTCGAACTAATAAATCATGACAGAACCTTTACTGATATTATATTATAATAAGTACAGCAAAAATGGCGTGGATTAGTCGTTTAGTTGGTTCGTGTGTGACCAGTAAACCCAAGGTCCCGTGTTTAATTCCTGTCACGGACTGCATAATTTTAGGCGAGCATTTTTCACAAAAATACGAGCTCGTTGGGATGGGAGGTAAAATGTAGATCCCGCGAATGAGTGTTGTTACGTACCTTGCTTAGTAGAACTAGGGGTTCGGCAAAATTTATAATTACTAAGTGAAAAAGACTAGTTTCCTGGCCAATATATTACGTTCGGGTGGACTATTGGAAAATGTGTAGGTTAATGCTTCGCGGTCTTCTAGTTGATCTCGACAGTTGCAATTGAATTCTTGCTTTCGTGGCGGCTGTCCTAGCCGTTGATTTGGTCCTCTTCACCACTGCTTTGCGCGTAGGGACTGGTATTGGACATGTCGACGAGCACGCGCTACTGGTTGCGCTACACTCTCTCCCTCTATTCTGCGGTAACACCCCCGTAAGCAACGTAGGTCTGGCGCGTACTGTCTGTAAGGGAACGCTTGTGTTATTTTCTCGATTCAGCAAAGACCGATCTCTGCGTCGTATAAGATTTACTGGGTCTATGGAACCTGATGTCTCATGAAAGGAGTTAGCCGACTTCCGTGATATTTTCCTGGTATTTTATTTAGTACACCAGCGTTTGCAATTTTGTATGAAACTGGTCTTATAACTTTATTAATTACGTAAGGATCGTCTCATTTGGGTACCAACTTCAAGTATAACCCTTTAGCGGCTTCACTTAACACAGGAGTCTTAACAAAGAAGTAGGCCACCAGTATTGAATGGCAGTACTGCGACTACGTTTATTTATGGCTCAGTTCTAATATCTTTTGCGTGTTCAGATTTTTCCAGACTTTCTTCAGAGTCGAGGAGCATAATAAAGACGGTGAATTTACCTTTAGTACTACTACGCATAAATCATGACGCAGATCGTCTAGAGTACTTTACTTGTGTACAAACATTAAAAATGCTGGAGTGTGCCTTGTTGACCCACACATCACGGTGTTAATTTTGAAAATAATCGCGGGTAATTTGTGATGCCAATCGCAATGGCTTTTTCCAACACACTTGAAAGCGGCATTTTTAGGTAGAGGTTCTTACGGTCCACCGGATTTGCTTGAGCATGTTAGAGTGGAATTAATTGTTGTTTAACACTAATCAAAATCAAACTTTTTACACTGCACTTGCAATGAACTGCGTTCTTTTTTCAAAAATAACTTTACGATGCATTTCACAGCGTAAAAGCACGTGATTTCTTAACATAGTAGTAAAAGCTTCACTAGCAGCTTCTTTTATGAAGATAGATTTATCAACTTCTTGCACGTATCGCTAGTGATTAGAATCTAGCGGTCGTCACTCTGAGCTTTTAGGACCGGGCCATAGATCTACGGGCAAAACCTTGAGTCATTGAATTGGTGATGGTATTTGCACTAGACCTGCAGGTTTTAAATTAGAAGATTTATAGCGTTGACATTTAACACAATTTTTTATCTAGTCTGCTATGTATTGGCACACACCTGGTCAATAATAACGAGCGAATATCCAGGACGTGGTGCGATCTACTCCATAGTATCTAGCCGTCAGGGCGTCGTGGTATTCCATTAATATCCGTTTTCAAACCGAATTGGTAACAATCATTTGTGTCATCAGGAACTTATCGGTAGAGAATGCCTATGTTCATTAGGTATCGATGGACCGCTATATTTATTTTGGTCTTACGTAACTTTAGGATTTTCAAAGGCTTTTATGATTTTTTGAACCGCTCGGTTGTTGAATAATTGCATTCCACAGAGGGAAACAATTAGCTTGCATGTTCAACGAGTCTTTCGTCGTATCCCTCTCGCTTTTGTAAAACTACACCCACAGCATTGTTTCTGGCATCTGTTCGAAGAATGTAAGGAAGTGTTTTCTCCGCTTGAAATTGAGCCGGTGTCGTTGCTAACCTACGAAACCACGAGCACATTTGCACGAATGATTTTACCCGTTTATCAGATTTCGATGGGGTCATTTTGGAAATACTTGTGACTATACAGTCATTCACTGAAATTCCTTGGCGTGTAATAATGTGTCCAAGAAATTTAACATTGTCGTGCGTGAAAACACATTATCTTGATTATTAACTGTAGTTAATTAAAAAATGAGCAAGAGACTTTCCCAATTGCCGTCATCGGTCTTAGTGGCGTAATTGGTAAACGCATGGTTCCGGCAAAACCAGGATACAGGTTCAAGTCCTGTCGAAGACCTTATATTTTCCATTTTTCAATTACTAGCTTGATTTGAAATGATCATTTGGGCTTTGCATAAAAGTCTAAGTTATTATTTCATCTTATTCACTATATATATATATATATATATATATATATATATATATATATATATATATATAGCCGTGGAACTTCGCTCTAATTTAGTATTCTCGCAAAAACATTCGAGTCCCAACGTTGGGCCGTCATAATTATTGCCGTGGATCTCGGGTCTGATCCTCACCAACAAATATATTTTCAAAAATTTTATTAAATTTTCAAATTCGAAAATAGAAAAATTTCCAAAAAAATTTAAATAAGTCAAAAAAAATATTTCTTACCCGTTTTCCTCTCTTCCTCGGTTGAACGGCCTTCTTCAACAGCTTCCGACTGGCTCATTTGGACCTCCTCTTGGGTGTCTAGATTCACTCTCATATTCTCAATCGTACACACACACTCGCAATAAAACCACCAAAATACAACCAACATACAATCTTTTATTTATTACTATTTACAAATGAAATTTAATATTGTCCATATTTCATTGATCACGTTACACTTCAGGAGATCTTATTTAGTAATGTCCTGTATTTTATTTTTAAATCATCAAACACATAAAATGTACCCGGAGTAAATGGGCCTTGAATAATACCCTCTCTGAAATTCCTCCTTTATAATTTATTTTGTTTTTTAATCTAAGTAAACTCTGGGGTAGGGTGAGCTCATGATAACCCAGCTAGTTATACATACTGTATGCCCTTTTACTTTGACATACTCTTAAAAAAATTTAAAAACCATGTCATTTACTCTTCACAACAATTTTACGTTCTGATGGAACGTTAAAAAGCTTTATAGACATCTTCATATTTCTAGTTAAACACCATAATAAAGTTATTTACAGGTATTATGTTCAATACGTAAATAATCCACACTACCTTGAAAATCACTCTCATACGTCACCCAATATTTACAGTTTATAAGAATCACAATTTCAATCGTTAACTGGAAATTTCTAGGAGATCTCTGCTCTGTGGACGATGCTATGTATTTCTTCTATCTGTTCTGCAGGCCGTTTCTAGCTGTTATTAGACGAACTCCATATAAGTTGAACTGCTAACGTCGCCTCCACGGTGTAATCCAATTCCAAATTCCATTTAAACATACGTCTTTCACAATTATTTACTGTGATTTACGTTACTTAACGTCCCGACACGAGTTGGTTAAAAATTATAGGTGATACCTCAATTAAAATAAGTAATCTCGGCACACTAACCGCGTTCTAATTAAGAGGCTACCACCATGCAATATCATTTAAATGATTTTATAATATTTACAACTCGTGATACTTTCATGCGTCGTTTGGAACGATCGAAATATTAAAGACACGAAGTTAAAAGAGAAGAGAGGGAGTGCTCGCTCTCTAGAGTATTTATATCCTTCCAATGTAACCTCTCCTGGTAACATTTATCCGAAATCCCCTGTTAACAACAACACATTGTTACAATTTTGCACTCCACCAATATTTAATCCCGCGAATTTTAGCACGTCGTTATTATATTTTCAGAAAACTACGCTACACTATGCTTGTATATGTCTCGCGTTCAACTAACTATATCAACCAATCGTATATTTACCGACGTCCTACAAGTCCCTCCTATACTATCGTTGTCCCATGCTTATGCGTTTTCTACGTCTCTTTCTAACCTTGCTGGTAGAAAATCAATAGTCCTGTTTGGACCACGTGGACTTACTATGTGATTTAACTAACCCCTCGTTAGTATTTACTCCAAACCCAGGCGACGGTTTACTCGATATACGTAGAACCTTCCTCTTTATCTACACAAATAATTGGAACTTGACATTTAAAATTCTGCAGGTGTTTAATTAACTGACGTTTTACCACAACACTTCCACGAGTTTAAATTCGGCGTATTTCTACCCCACCGATATATTTGTTTGTTAGCAACGCTTTTCACCTTGGTATTATTGGGTTTTTACACGCTTTTATGCATATCATAAGTCAATAATCGTTCAATTACATTCAACTAAATTAATAAATTAATGGCATTGGCTTCTACCATTTATTTCTTTGCAAACCTACTAAATATTTATCACTATTTGTGCAATTTGATTAATACTCGTTACTTAAAAATGAATTAACTAATATAACTATCACACGTAATTTCAGGTTGTTCCTTTATACAGGGTGTTTTGAAATTGTTTCTTTTATATTTATTTTTAATCTATTAAAACCACTATAATATATATATATATATATATATATATATATTGATATGATAACGCCGTACTCGGTGTAATGGACGTTTTCTATAACTCCACCTCTCTGTTTTCTAATCAAATTTAAATCTTACTAATTTTATTGTTATGCCACGGCTAGCTTCTATTATTCTACATAGAGTGCACAACGTTACGATGATCAATTTTTTCCTTCTCCAACCCTTTATGATTACTTATTTGTTTGAATTATAAAAGGAAGTCAATTAATTCCATATAATGAAAAGAAATATTTACAAGTTTTGAAAAATATTAAAATACACTCCTCAATCAATCAATATCATAAGTATTATTTACCCCATAATTTTTATATGCTTTGAAATCAATCTAAAGTCACCAAAAACTACCTTTTTTACCAAAGAAACCTCGAACGTTCTAGATTCCTCTATTATTTTACGTACTTTTAACGTATGCAATGTTTATTGCTGACTTTGTTACACTTTTTATATAAATTGAATAAATTCAGGATTGAAATTTAAATAGAAAAAATATCTTAAAACTAATTAGATCTGACCTGTTACAGGTTGTTTTTTGGATTGTGGATTAACAGCCCTTTGTTGTCCTCATTCATCTATCAGTGCTCTGTTTAGTTGTACTTTTCATTTTCCATATATTACTTCGTGCTTCTTTATTGATTCTCGCAACTCAAAATTGTACCAAAATCGTCAACGCTGATTTGAAATATTATATTACTCCATTTAAAATATCCCCACATTCGAATTATTATATCTATCCACACATTTAACGTGTTATACCATCAATTAGAATTGTTGTCAACCAATTAGGATTATAAAAAAATGTACCATACATTCGGAATTATTATCAACCAACTAGGAATGTCCATTCGAAGCCGTTAAACGGCAAAAAAAGTCTTCATATTTGTATCACTTATTTGTCACTATAACTTCCACTATTATATTATTAAATGTTTAAAATTACGCGTGACTTTTAATTCGCAGTGACACAGCTTGGCCTTGCTTGAGTTTAAAACTGAAATGTGTTATCATTGATCGGTATTAATATAAGCTCATCCCACTTGCATGTGGGCTGGGTTTTCAACAAGTCTGTCGATATCTTAACCAATAAGGTCTTTGTATTTCATGCATTTGAAGTGGTTTCTGATGTAATATATCGGTTTCCCATGTAATGGTTATTTGCTTATAGATACCTCGTTATCTTGGCCATACGTTGTTTTGTTTAGATATCGCGTTTTACATATTATACAAAAATACATGATGTAACTTCAATTTTACTTTTGTTTATTTATTTTCTGAAACTGCGTTTTCTTTTCAAAATGTTTATTATTTCTGCGTAATTGCGTAAAGCTTTGTTGGGTTTTATCTTTTATCTTCGTATTATATTATAACTAATTAGAACACCTTTCAATGCGTGTTTAATTACATTTACTATGATTTTCTTCTGAATAAGCGTACTTTTACTGAAAGATATTCTTACTTTGCATTACTTAATATTAATAAAGATCTATATACCGATTGTTGAATACTTGTTATTTATCTAATGTGTGAATTACCTATTCTCCTGCTAAATACTAGTACTATTGTTTGTGATGGTGTAATAGCCGAATATCATAATAATTTATAGTTATTACATTAAATTAAGTTTTATGCATTTAAAAGGTGAGTGACTTGTATAGGAAGTGAAAAGTGCGGAATTGTACAGGAAGACAATCGATAGGAAGTACATGTGCAACGAACTCTAGGCTAGGTGTAATTGGAATTAGTAAATAAGCATAATTGCATAATCATTGTTAGCAGTTAAGAATTAATATAGAATAAGAGCATTATAAGTCTAACCCTAAGATGTAACAGTTGTACTGCACCTTAAAGTGATAATTAAATTAAATATGTGAAATGGTCTTCGACTTTGTTTTAATCACCTCTACTGAAGCCCCCGAGAGAACACCACATGTTGTAAGATATGCGTATTCGCATTGTTTAAAGGTAACTATGATCTATAAACAGGGTGTTAAATGCTTGCTATTTACATAATATCCAAATTACTTTATTCTCTGCTAAATAAATGCAGTTTTCTGCTTCCTATTGCAATTTATGGTTACTGCACGACCCTTGCTACACAATACACCCCTAAGCAACTCCTTGTCACAGCATTATATATATATATATATATATATATATATATATATTACACAAGGTAAGTTGATAAATACTATCGTATTATAGTGAATAAGATGAAATAATAACTTAGACTTTTTATGCAAAGTCCAAATGATTATTTCAAATTGAGCTAGTAATTGAAAGATGGAAAATATAATTGATCATTGGTTGAAAAGTGGCATGGGAGGTGATTAGTTAAGCATAATCAATTGTCCTGGTGACTGATTGTGGATGGAAAAGGTATTTACTTCTACGTACATTAATAAAACAACATACAATTTTATACAATTTTATTTTGAAAACAACGTGGCGGCCACTATGACGGCCCTGGTTTCAACATGGCGGCCGCCGCCATGGTAGACGCTATGGTGATTGTCATAGCGGCTCAATATATGCGTTTCTATATAACGTACGTAAAAAGCTGGTACTATTATTGTATATGTAAATATAGGAAAAGTATTGATCATTGCAATGTATGGTCTAATAAATTTTATTGATTTGTTTTTTTTACTTTATGTTTGTGATATCCAATGATTGGTATCTGTACTAAATGAGCTCTCTCATTGCTTGAGATGATAATGTGCTTGGGTTCATATATGAAAAAGTGAAAGTGAAAGTAACAGACTCGCCTTGGTAACGTCGCATGATCATACAACGAATGACCTTGAAAGGTACAAAAATCTGCAAACCGGACCTTAAATTTTTTGAAAATTTAACGCTCAAAATACATGGGAAAACCTGTTTTTTTCGTTAGAAAACCGGTTTTTGCGCCAGAACGCATATAGATTATCTACTACCCGGGTGGTTTATTTTTGCCAAAAGCGCTCAGGCTTTGAATACAAGGATATTCGTTAGAATGTTCACATGTTGTTCTTCTACTAGAAGGCAGCGGTAGACCTGCTGTGGAGATATATCTCTTCCAAAAGAATCACGTAATGGTATAATTGTGTTATGCCATACCGAGATGTTAGCTTTGACTCTTTACCACCATATTGCAGCTTCACTGTATAACAACATGCGAAGTCATTCTATAACATTATCATCCTTTATGTCTGTGAAGTCCTGGTAAACAGTTATCGCATCGATAAAAGCGTCCACAGATTTACTAAGCGTACCGGAAGATCTTGATGCACACTGCGCGTAGCTACCGTACATGTTCGAGTTACTCGTCCTATCTCCTTACAAATTTCCTTTAGGGCCATACAAAGATATTGGAGTTAACCATGTAACAGAAATTTAAGAAAACAGCACCAACCAAAACCTCGAGTGTAGTTTGTCGCCGGAGGCCCTGAAGTGTAAGTGTTATTACTCTATAATTTGTAGATAGTAATTTGCACAATTGAACGTTAAAAATTAAATAAGTAAAAGACAGGGGACTGTATCAGCTTTTTGGCGAGGAGTGGCTAGTTCCGTATGAAAATTTGTTGTCTATGTGACACTTTTTAATGTAAATCTTGCGTGCTCTACGATTTATTATCGATATTGGATACTACACCGCCAGAAATAAATAAATAATCTACTTTCAAAACATATACATTATAATTTTCGTACGGCACATTCCTTGCGTAAAGTGAGAATATGAAATGATTTGGAGTTAGACATCTTTTAGGGCATTACTATTTTTAAATCAGCTGGTGGCTCAAATAAATTTATTTTAAAGTAATTTTGAAAGGGGTATAAATGTGTCTAATAAACGATGTAAGTTTTAATATAACTCCTATTACCTCCAAGAGCTTTCGCTTTTGTTTAAAAAGATTATGGTATCCTTTGCTTAGTTTAATGCTTTAAAAGCTTTACAATTGATAACTGTTTGCACTGCAAACTTTGTCATATTTCAGCTTTAATACCCTAAATTTTCAAGCCGAAATAGGTATCGATTTATGTTAACTATAGGTTTGAAAGATTTTGAATAATGTCTGATAACAAGGATCGTAAGCGTTACCGCCCACATAATTTATAGTAATAGATTGTATGTCAAGAGAATCTTGTCCGAAATTCCTGTTGTTAGGTAATAGAATGCTGAAACATGAACATATTCAGTTGTTATCGTCGGCTCTTTGTTAGTAATTATAGTTATTTGACACTCTACACATCAAGGATAGGAGTGGCGAAATATGTAATTGTCCGCGTAGGTATGTTAGTATTAGCTGAAGGTACTAAAGACACGTCACTTATTTGTTTTGCTTTATTAATCCCATTTCTAAAAGTGGAGTTTTTGTCTAGGTTTTAACTAGAAGTATCATTCGTTTTATACGACCACTAAGATTAATTAATCTGGATAAGACTCTCTTGAACATAAATTTATTTCAGCACATTCCTTTCCAAAATTTTCTTGAAATTCCTCTAAATTGATTACACAACCAGGCTTAGTAGCTTCGTTTGCTAATTGCCTATTTAGTAATATTCGTGTTTCGGAACTACTCCTACTATTAGTTATTCTTCTTATTCGTAATTATTAATTTAATTCCTCTCCATATAAATCAACAACTTAAAATGTTTGTCATTTTGAATAATAATAATATTTCTTAAACAACACCTACTTCTATAATTTTTATTAGCCAAAATTTTATAAAATATTGATGGAAGTTGCAGATAAAATTTCTGGAAACTCAAAAAAATTTTAACTAATAGAAACAAATGTAAACAGTACGTTCAATCATCTACATGATTATATTTGTAAAACATATCTAAGACTTTATCATTATGCGAAAATTGTATAAATCACATTGTACTAAATGATCAAAAATTAAAAATGAAATCTGAAATAAGCATATATTTTTATTTTTCTAACTATCTAGTTATCTATGAGATAATTTATTTTAAAAACTTTTCTCTGACTACGCTAAATGCATCAGTGTAAATTTACACTAAATGAATAAAGTACAGATATGCACAAACTCAAACAAATTTAATGGTATGCTTTTGAATACCATTTAGCAACATCTAATAATTTCAAAGCCTCACAATGTTAAAGGACAAAGTAATGTTTACCATCAACGGATCAACTAACATTTAGAGCATGAAGAACCCTCAAGCTTTAACGGAACAAGTATAACAATTAAATATTCATAAAACAAAACGTTGGTCATTAGTAGAACAACAATCAACGTATTCGAGCCCCACGTTTGCAGCGTCAGTGTAATTAAACTTTTTGTTTTTAAAGATTTATATAACAAAGCTCGGTTGAATACGCTTTCAGGCGGCTCCATAATGCAGTTGGTACGTGTGTGACTACTATGCCCAAGCTCCCGCCCGGATTCGAATCTCGACATGATCCGCTTGAAAATGTTAGGTGAGCATTTTTCACAAAAATACGACCTCATTCGAATGAAAAGTAGGATGCATGGTGTGAGTGTTGTCGCGTACGTTGAAGATCCCTACCTTGCTTGGAACAGCAAGAGTTCGGCAAAATTCAAAATTTCCAGATAAACAAAACTTGCATCCTGGACACTGTGGTACCTTCGGGTGGAACATTGGAAAATAAAATATAGTGTATCCACTCTCAAAAAAAGTCAGACGCGTAATGAAAAGTTAATTTGGACAAACTACACAACTGTCGGAAACTTCCGGGCTAACTCTGAACTCTAGGTTTAACGATTTTTAGATACCAATAGGGGAGTTGTCAAAATATTAATTTTTGTCAGGCGCCACTACATCTATAAGGTTACTCCTCAACAAGAAAACATCTAGAAAAAGTTGTAGAAACTTTTTCGATGAACAAACATGAATACAAGACAGCAGAAACCACTTGGTTAACGCTGACTACGAGACGTGCCCTGAGAGGGCAAGATCAACCAGGAGGAAACATAAATAAGCACAGATTTTCAGTTCAATAAAACGTAATTGCTAAGGTAGAAAAAAGCATTGCGTCCTAAACTATTTCAGTATTCTAATTGCATAATAATTGTACCTATGTATTCGGATGTCCCTTATACTCTCATGTATCCGCTACTTATAGAGTGGTTAATTTTAGGAATTATATGCTACGTTTATTTGGATGCGCTTGAAGTCAACACGATTAAAGTTGAAATGATAGACATAAACACTTTGTCGACCGAATGGAAGCACCAAACTCCACGCCATTCAACAAACGGACTGAACTGAGTTTACAGATCAAAATTAACGACATAAACTGCCAGAGTGGATCGAGGTACAGTTGCTGCTAACTTCATTCTAGATACTGGCTGCATAATGAGGTTAGGTTACGTTATTTGGCACTTTCTGAATATGTCGTCATCGTCACGAAGAAATA
Source organism: Platerodrilus igneus (assembly GCA_036346225.1). Lineage (NCBI taxonomy): Eukaryota > Metazoa > Arthropoda > Insecta > Coleoptera > Lycidae > Platerodrilus > Platerodrilus igneus. The sequence goes on from JARFIW010000385.1 coordinate 7,353,172, forward strand.
AAAAAAACATTTGGAAAAGGGTTAAAATCCTATATTTGTTTACATAAATCGAAGCGGATCGAAAGGGGGTTCCTTCGAGCAGGTTGGTTACGTTCGCAATAAAAGAGTTCAGATTGAGTCCAAATTCGATAGGGTCGGTTACCAATCGCGTTCAACTATACCGAGATAAACATATTAAACGACTATCAATAATCTAAAAATCATATGATCACCGTTACTAGAGTCAACCGTTTTTTGAATATAGGAAACACTAGCAGTTTTTTAGTAAAATGATACGAGAGAATGAAGAACATATACAAGGTGTTTCAAAATCACGGTACTACTTTAAGGATATGTCTTTTTAGCTAAAATAGACCTAAAACTTATATAAACAAATGCTCTAAAATGTACCCCTATGGAATTATAGGCCAGGCAGAGGGGGAGAGGGTCTACAATTTTTTGTGTGTAAGCTCTTATATATTCTAATTATAAAGAAATGAGATTGAGAGTTGAAAATATTTATACGACAATTAAACATGGAAATGGTAGGAGAAGGAGGAAATATGTAGCAAATAGTAACAAATAGGATAGAGGAGATAGGACACCTACTAAGGCATGAGGTAATAGTGAGTAATATATCAGAAGCAGAGAAGAAAGATTGAGAAGTAGAGGTAGATCTAGATTAGTGAAAGACGTGGGCTGTGGGAATTTCAGGAAAATATGTAGGTTAGCTCAGAATAGAAAACAATAGAGGTGCGCGTCCAATCAGTTCTAGGACTGAAAACCTAATGATGATAAACATTAACAGCGACTGCTAAGAGTGCACACCACATTGTTGTATGCAGTATTCAGCTCGGCGAATGCATTGATCTCTGGCAAGTCTTATAAGATCAGGCCATTCCTAATAGTTTCAGCAACCTCCAAAATACAATTCTTTAGATATTCGCGTGTGGTCTAGATTTTAAATAAACAATATTCATCATCCAATTCCAAACAAAATAATGTAACTCCTGGAAATCTTCGTGGTAAAAAGAAGGGCCGATGAGGTTGTCACCAAGAAGATGACACCTGACATTTAAGGAAAATGTATGCTGGCAATGATTACTGGCAGTCGCATAGAATTTTTATAATTCCAAGTATAGGTGTTTCTAAAATGTGTAGTTCCATTTCTTGTAAAGCAGAATGCATCAGTAACTAGCAAGCGGGTTACAAAGCTACGATCTCTCGCGCATTGTTGAATTGGTCATTGCAAAAAATTGTTTTGTTTGATATAATCTTGCGGTAACAATTTTGTACAAACGTCATATGTAATGGGTACAATTGCTACTCGTGCAATGTTTGCCATACGCTTGCAAGTGAAATACCAAACTTCTGGTGCTACTGTTGGAGGTAACTGAACATCATTGAGTATTTGTTCTTCAACATTTACATCTCGTCAAAATCTTTGTGGACCTGCATTTACTTGTGTAGGGTTTAGCGTGCCTGTTTTCCTAAGACGTGTGTCAATGGCTTGAAATGTTTACGATTAGGTATCCTTCTACAAAGAAATTGTTCTCAGTATCTTCAAACTACAGCAGCGTCAATTCTCTGTACCTCACTATAAACTAACAGAATATCTGTTTGTTCTGCAAATGTAAAGAAATTGGTGTTTCCCATGATACAACAAATTAAAGTGTCTTCAAAGTACCAATTTACAAAACAAAAATGCCAACAAAACTAGTACCGCTATTAATGACTTACACAGTGTTTGAACAACGAAGGTAATACATAGTAGACACTTTTCAATATATACCTTTCTTTTTCAATATCTCTATAATACTTTAGATTCATTTTAGATATAGTTGACATATACCAAGTTATTGCAAAGATATTGAAAGATAATAATAACAAATAAATAATCAATATGAGGCATATATTTATAGGTTTACATACATATAGAAAATTAATATTAAAGTTAAATGAATCTCAAGCAAGGCATCATTGAGCATCGCGAACACTTCACCTCAATTAACTTAAAAAGGGCTGCAGGTATCTACTTCAATCAAGAACGACTTTTAACCCTCAAATATCAAAGGATTATAATTTTACAATAAGATTTTTACAAAAACCTACACACAAAAGATATATAAAGTAAAACATAGGCGGGTCTCACAAATGGGACGCTCCTGATCTTATTATCGAAAAATGGATAATTCGCTGTAAGAACACGGGTAAGTAGCAAAAATCTAATTAAGATGTCTTCATATAAACCAAAAGGTCAATTTGGCTTAGTCTCCTTAACGGGGTTATTACTCTATAGGCGTACATATTAGGGCATATTTTTATTAGAAGTTCTATATTTATTTTGTGCTAGAAAACACATCCCTAAATTAATTCCGTGCAATTTTAAAACAACCTAAGTATATGTACACTTATTTCAACTGAAATATTATTGCAACATCAAGTTTAAGGTATTTACAAGGAAATATAAAAACATGTACCTTAGATGTGTCAAAAGTAAGTAACTTTGTTAGCCCTTAGCAATGTAAGCGGACGGTTAATTATATAACACTATTTATTACACTAAAACATTTATGTATCGAAGCATAAGGCTCAATGGCGTCTTTTTACTGTTCTTACTAAGTATACGTGGACCAAGACTTACCATGCCACTACAGAGTATGGAATGAATCCAGCAACCTTACCCTTGAAAGAACATGTTCTATGATCATATAATGTTTAGTAGCAAACCCGATGTTCTGTAAATACCTCAATTAGCCAATATTATCGACAATTAAATATAACGACATTACCACAATCCAAGTACACTAGGCTTTATGTAAAAGAGTTTTCCACAAATAAACTAATTATACGTAACGATCTTTATTATAATATATTCCCGTGTAATATTTATAAAGTTAATCGAATAATAGCATGAATGATTAATGTGATTTATCAACTCGTAATACGAATTTAAAATGAAATCCGTTTTGTTTCACTTTAAGCAATTGCTCGAAGCTTACAAGTTTCTCTTAACTAGTATAATTACAACGCAATTAATTCCCTTTAACAAAGAAAGATAATAATGATATCCACTCGGATATAAATATAATAAATTGATATTCCGCTTAGCCTAATTTTAGTTTACCAAATGAAATGTAATTTATAGATTAGAGATCCTCAAACTAGAATATTAATTCTAATCATACCCATCTGAATATTATACTTGTCGACTGCATCTCCTGACTGCACTTCAACGGCGGCCTTAGGACATATCCACAACCAGAGTGTAAAACCTTGAAAGAAACTCCATTGAAAAACTCTTTCGTCTTGAACCCAATAACACAAAAAAAAACAAAGTACACATGCAAACACACGAACTCTATATTCAAATCACAAAGCGTCGTAGTTTATGAAGTAGGACAAAAATCTAAAATATTAATCTGTTTCCATTTTGTTATTTACTTTACAGTAAACTTACCCTGGAAACCAGGATGAAGCAAATATTTAATAATAGGCAGACAATGCCAACATCCATATGCAATTAAAGAGACAGGTTGTATATAAGATCCGGCTTGACTGTTTTAAAAAATCTTCTAGTACGATAAGATATTCTGCCAACTACTATAAAGTGAAAAATCCCATAGAATAGATGACTTTCCTCCACTTTGATAAAGTCAGAAAATTCGCACTCTCTCAAAGTTGATCAAAAACAAAAAAAAATTGCATAGGAAGCATTATTTTCCCAGATAATAATTAAACCAAAATCAGAAATACAATATAAAGAAAATTAAATCCCAAAACATACAAGAAAAAGACAGAATAGTATTTCGCTTACTAAAAATAAATAACATTGATTGTCCCATTTTTTAAGCATAGGATAATTTCTGTTACATGTTACCAATTTACTAAACAAGATTTAGAATCAATTTCCATGATAAATCCATTTATTCTTGAGATATATCTATTGAAATATAATACATTCCAGTTATTCATATATACTAGTTCACTAAATAAGGACCTGTGCTTGACCTTCTGAATTAATCAACATATCAAAATCGTCAACATAGTTACTCTATGAAAATAACAAATAATAAATATATATCAAAAGCTAATGTCAAAAGAATGCCCCAAAACAATTTACCAAAGAAATTCAATAGTAAGAATAAAAGTTAATCTAACTAAACTTGTTATACGTTTTTAGATGAGAGATAGACAATCAAAAGCTTAATCACAATAGCAATAACAAATGAAATTTTTGAAAATAAAGTGTAATTGATGTAAGATTAGTGTTTACAATAAAATCATTTTGGAGTGTTTGAAATTACAATAAAGAAGTTTAGTATTAATTCTGTAGTGGAAATTAAAGCCATAACAAATTTGTATTTACACAACACCTGATTTACGATTTAATTATACAGACTCTATTATAAAAGTTTAATATTTCATTTGTAGAATTTCAACTTAAAATACTGAAACTATTTAATTTTGTATTCTTCTAATATCTAGTGATTAATCATTAGCATCAATCTAAACACAATATCAGTTAGACTGTATTGAAAACTTAGAATGGTAGTATTTTATCGTAATTATTATATATTTAAATGTCAGGCAACTTAGAAATGGATTACTTTTCAAGTATACAAAAAATACATAACGATAATAATATTTTAAACAATAATGAGAGATGGCAGTTTAAAACTCACCAGATGCGGATGTAGACGTCGCTGGTGTACGAACATATGTTATACCAATCTTGTCACCAAAATGAAACAGACCCAGAAGGACTCTCGTAAAGTACTAGAAACAGGAAGAAAAAGAAAAGACGGAATTGAACACATCGCCATCGAACGCTGCATTAAACTGTATAATCATCCGTAGAAAATAACACCATAGAAGTTTTCACGTCAGAATTCTTCCTCAAAATTTATTGCATAAATATATTATAACGGATTTTAAATTTCAATTTCCATGCACTGAAGATGTTTTTCTCTTCTGTATAGCACAAATCTTTCTACATTTGGATATTTGAAGGCAATAATTGCACTAAATTTAGTTACATAAAGATTAAATTTATTCCATAATTATTTGCGTTGCAAAAACAAGGGGGAAATAGAAATAAGATGTTAAGAGTCAACAGTACGATCCATTGTTAATTCAAACCACCCGAACTGTATGTTTGAACTCTAATTCACAGATATCAAATGACACAGCGTGTCTTGTTGATCAGGCACACTCCAAATCAACGCTAGGGATACCATCAATCAAACCCTTTTTTAGTTTTTGTTTCAATTGTTAGATTTTTATTTAGGATGCGTAATTTTGAAGTTAGAATAATTAGGAGCACGTTTATATTTTCGCGTTTAAACCCAGTGTAGTACCTTCGGGTGGAGCATTGGGACGTGGTCGCACGCATAGCGGCCCTTAATTAAATTATAATGTGTGGAATTCTTCCTTGCCGAAGCAAGGACATACCCACTAAAAATATACTTTGGTGTCGGACTCGAGATCCCTTGTCATAGACGTTTATAGGGATCCCGTGACTAGCGTACATGGACTAGGTCTTTTACTGCCGTTGCAAATTGAAAAAGCATGGCGTTACACGCAGTTTATTCCTTTCGGACGTCTGATGGAATCGCAGCAAAGATCATTGCCAGAGCATCGCACTGGAGTTTCCATGACGTTGCCATAGGGCATCTTCATTCGCGCCCAGGGCTCGTATGAGCTGGTTTTCGTAATCTTCTAGAGATCCGTAAAACCTTTCTGCGTTCGACGGGAGCCATTCCTTGACGGTTTGCATATTTGCCTCTCTGTAAAGCTGAACGTTTCGAATGAACCAGGGTGCTCCGAAAACTCCCCTTAGGGCCTTGTTCTGGATCACCTGGAGATTACGCATGTGCGTTTCCGCTGCGTTGCCCCACACTGCTGATGCTTATGCAAACGTCGGTCTGGTTATCGCCTTGTAGAGCCTAAGCTTGTTTGAAGCGTTCAGCGTACTTCGGCGATTGGTCAAGGGATATAGCTGAGCCATAACACTCTTGGCCTTGTTTACCGCATACTCGATGTGTGCTTTCCAAGTGAGCTTCGAATCCTGGTGTCTGCCGTTTTCAGTAGGTCGCTCACAAAGATGCCGAAAAGTGCCGGCGAGAGGAGAGAGTCTTGGGGAACCCCAGCCCTGATTCTCCGCCTCGTCGACCACACTCCGTCCAGCCTGATGCAAAACCATCAATCGTGAAGATAGGATTTTGTCAGTTGGACGAGAACGCGTGGCAACCCCCTCTTCAGCATCTTGTAGAGTAGGTCGTAATGCCAAACCTTGTCGAAAGCTTTAGACACGTCCAGGAACACTGGGGCTGTTGACTGTCGCCAGTTGAAGCCTTCCGTGATGTGCTCCACCACTCGCAGTATCTGGTGAACGGTGGAATGCCCCTTACGGAACCCAAACTGTTCATTTTGGATCACGTCGCGTTCCTGCATCGCTGCCTGGAGTCTCCTTAGAAAAACGGTTCCCGCTATCTTCCCAACCACCGACAGCAAGCTAGTCGGCCGGTAGTTCTGTGGGAATGTCGCTGATTTGCCTACTTTCCGGAGCACTACGGCGTCCGCCGTCTTCCACGTAGATGGGAAGTGCCGGAGTCTCAACATGGCATTGATGATTCCGGCTAACACCAGGAGGGTGTTTTCCGGTAGCGCTTTCAGAGTCCGGTTGGAAATTCCGTCCGGTCCAGGAGTCTTTTTGACCCTTAAGGCCTTGGTAAGGTCCTTGACTTCTTCAACTGTGGTAGGGTCGAGTTCCTGACGGTCGTCGTCCCTTAGCCTCCGTCGGACGTCACGGTGAACCTGTTTGGTATGCCGAAGGTCTGTGTGGGCATAGTTCGACTTGAACTGACGCTCCATGAAATGACACAGTGCTTATACTACTTCACTGTATTGGACAACATCTTCTCTGAATAATAGCTAAAAACCAACCCCTGCATGTCCGTTTGAGACCGTTATGTCAATCTTAACAGTATAAACCCGTCAGATGCGCGTCCGTTTTGTATAGCATATCATACAATAACACGGTTTAAAACGGATTTTCAAATCTCTGTAATAACGCAAAACAAGAAATTCTACAAGGAAGATCTTTAATAATTATAAGGTAATTTATACCTGGTATTTGGCCATCATATAACATTGGCCAATGGTTATAAAATAAGTAACATAAGAGAATATAACCAAAAATACAAAGTGGATCATTTCTAAATATGATCTTCATTATAAATATATATGTTTAGAAGACAATAACATAGGTGCTGCCATACGTGTACTCATTTTAAATAATACATGTTTGGAACAAATTTAAGAAAAATTCTGCGATTTCTAATCAATATTGGACACTAAACTACCAGTAGTAAATGATTTACTTCAAGCATCGGTAAACCATAATTTTCGTACGGCACCTTCCTTGCATAAAGTAAAAAGACGGCGCAATTTGGGTATGATCATTTTTAAATTTGAACCCTACTTGGAGCACCTCTTTGTGCAGAATCAATCTCCAACTGTATAAATAAAAAAATTGATTCATTATCAATAATGGCTGATTGACTACGATCCAATATGATCCTATCATTTTTCCTACTTAAAAATTGCTTTGCCATTCCCAAACTGACATACATTCTAAGATGTAGTCCAACCTGGATATACCCTGACATATTAAGTTCCTTCGACAATTTACTACACAATACTCTAGAGGAAATACTAAACATCAAACTTAATCCAACCAAATGGACACAAGCTTCATTACCTATTAAAAGAGGTGGCCTAGGAATCCGAAAGGCCTATTCACTTGCGTTACCAACATTTTTATCTTCAATTAATGCATCCTGGCTTCTAATTCAAAATATCTTTTTAAATTTTGAAAATGTTCCTAACGAAACTCTACAATTAGAAACAGAAGATTTATGGAAATCTAAACCAAAAATACCTAATATAACACACAACAAATTTATCCAGAAAGAACGGGACATACCTTTATTAGATGTTGCTTCAAAAAATATGCTTGAATCTGCTTCAAATCGTATACATAAGGCACGCATTCTTGCAGTTTCATCAAAATACTCAGGTATTTGGTTAGAAGCCCTACTGTCGTCTTTATTAGGCACTTTATTAGACAATTCTTTTAGGATCGCCACAGGACTTCGATTATGCTCGAAGTTATGCACACCACATTCATGTATCTGTGGAACTGAGGTAAATGAATTAGCCATTCATAGACTTAGTTGTCGTCTTAGCGCAGGCCGTCACGTACGTCATAAAATCATAAATGACCTAATTAAACGAACGCTAGTTTCAGCTGGCGTTCCTTCTACCCTTGAACCTTATTATTTATTCAGAGATGATGGTAAAATGCCAGACGGAATTTGTTTAATATCATGAAAGTTAGGAAAAGTAGCAATTTGGAATTTTACTTGTTGTGACACACTTGCTCCCTCACACGTAACTGCTTGTTCACAGAAACCCGGTTCTGCAGCAATTGCCGGAGAAAACATAAAATTAAAAAAATATTCTTTCTTATCAAATCTTTATCCTTTTTATCCAGTTTCGATCGAAACCTTCGGAACCTTTGGAGAACTAGGATTAAAATTCTTAAAAGAAATAGGTAAAAGACTTGCACACAATACATACGACAATAGATCGACTGATTTCGTGTTACAGAGAATCGCTTTAGCAATTCAAAAAGGAAACGCTATTTCTGTTCTCGGAACAATCCCACCATCTAAAAATCTAAATGAATTTTCTTTTTGCCTTCAAAATCTTTAGATAATAACACGTACACTAAAAACAATAATAAAACAGATCCAATCGATAAACATGTATCTGATTTATTTTACTCAGATTTAATTAGAAACCAGAGGACCAGAGATCTCTTACTATAAACAACCTAAAGAAAAACGTCGATGTTTCAAAAACAAACAATTTAATGAATAATGACCTCACATTCGAAGGAGAAAGTATTAAAGATAAAAAAAATGGGAGAAACAAAAAGACAAAAAGAACTTAATGTAAATTTTCCAAAAACACGTGGTTTAAAAAATTAAGGCAATACTTGCTTTTTTAATTCCGTTATACAATGTCTCGGACACCATACTTATTACAATTACTTCTTGAAAATTCAAATTCAAAACAATACTTCCAATTACCTAATTCATTTGATGAAGCTTTGGAAAACTGGCACCCTTTAAAACACATTTTAGCACAAACGCTAAAAGAATTACAAAATGGTAAACCAGAAATATATAACCCGGTATACTGTTTTCAAGACTTGAAGCAAACAATGCCACAGTTTACTGGAAACGAACAACACGACTCGTATGAATTGCTACGACATCTATAGAAGCATTACGTGAAGATTGTTTAACAAATTATCAAGTAGTAATTTTACAAAAAAACGAAACTTATTCCAAAAATAAATCCATCATGTACTGAAAACTATAGAGAACATATACAAATTTATTAACAGCAGAACTTTGAGCTATTATTACCCACTGAACAGGTATTTCGAAGCATACTAATTAGTACAATTCAGTGCCAACATTGCAACCACATTTCTCTTCAAGATGATCCCTTTCTTGATCTCAGTTTGCCAATATCAGAAAAACAAATTTCTCCATTATTTCATCACAAAATAAAAGAATTTGACGAACACAAATCATCACAACACCAAATAAAGAAAGAAAAACTTATAATTAAAAAAAAATCTAAGCCGCATATACGGCTCACAACCAAACTTAGACATTAAGTTCAACAAATATTACTTACCTTTGTGTTAAATATTTGAAATTTAATTGTACGCGAAAATAATAAATAGTAATGTGTAAAAATTCGTATTTAAAGTCGAATATCTTGATTAATAATTGAAATATCGAAAAGTGAATAGCGTATTCGTATTCAGCGTAAAAAACTGGATAAGAATCATATATTATATGTCTTGTAACATCACGGGGACCGTGCAACGGACAGACAGACAGACCGACCGACAGACTAGACCATCTCATTAACCAAACAAAGTTTGGTTGAAAAAAATTCCAGAGAAAACAACAAAAGTGTTCTAATCAAGTAGGATCTACTGACAACCAAACTGTCACCAGCCGAATTGAAAAAACTAAAGAAAGCAGTCCAAAAGGTGAATCTTACATTAATAGAGAAGATACCATCGACAAAAATATATCCTTATTTAACGACAACAAGAAAATACATAATGTTTATGTAGCTTTTGATATATACCAAGATGAAAAAACAGATGAAGAACATTATATAAACGATACATATATAAATACAGTATTGCCCGAAATAAACAGTACTGAAACTAAGTTGGCGGTGTTTTTATGCGTGCGCTGCCACACTCAAGTTAGCTAGTATAGACCTGTCAAGTAAACCTCAAACAAGTAATTAGTAGGGCCTAATTGTTAAAAATGGTGTTAAGTACAGAGGAGAAAGTGTTTCTGGTAGAGCATTATTTTCGTTCATACGGAATCGGCCGACATAAAGGTGCAAGTTTGCTATACGTGTCTGATCAATTCACACAAAGGTTTAATAAACGTTCTCCAAGTAATGCTGTAATTTTGAAGGTTATTGAAAAGTTTAGAAATACAGGTAGTGTATTGTGCCAACGAAAAGGAAACTCGGGGCGTCCCAGAACAGTTAACAACAACAATAACTATGAACGTGTTTTTGAGCAAATCTTAGAAAATCCGAAAGTCAGCCAGGCAAGGACAGCGTTACAACTTGATTTAAAAAGGACTTCCTTTCAAAGAATCCTGAAGGAGCTGGGTACATTTTCGTATGTGATTCAGGTACATCAACAACTACATCCTCGGGATTATCGCAGTAGAGTGGAATATTGCGTCAGAATTCTCGCGTTACAGTATGAAAATCCTGAATTTTTGAAAAATGTTTGGTTTTCAGACGAAGCACATTTTCACTTGTCAGGCTATGTGAATCGTCGCACAAATCGATTTCTGGGCTTTGCCAGACCCGATGAGGTTCAAGAGGTTCCTTTACAATATAGGTTCCCAACGGGGGCGGTACCGCCCCCCAGTGGGCGCTGTAGCTTTCAAAGGGGGCGGTAGCGAGTACAGGGGCAAAAGGGGGCGTTAGGAGGATCAAGGGGGGCGTTCGTGACGTACTTACCTTTTTAGAAAATAAATATATTAAAATACTTTAAAAATACCTAGTTGGCATGAATAGACAGTTTATTTAGCTATCTAAAATGTCTATGTTATTGTTATCGAGAAAATATACTTTAAAACATTTAATTCAGCATTAGGTCTATGAATACCTAATTCTGTTTAATATTGTCCGCAACAAGTCTTTGCAAGTTGATAAGCAAAGACGCGATATGACTTGCTTACAAAGTGCACCGGCATCGCAAACAAGATAAAACATACAAGTTGATGCTTGTATGATATCAAACGTATAAAAGGCAGGGATAGCTCTAGGAATGTGTTATTATTTGTGTGTGCTTCGCAAATAATCCATGTTCGTGAGTGATAAGTTATATAAGTCATTATAACCATTAATTTTATAATTATCTATAAATTCGTTGAAAAGTTAATTTATTTTAAACCGTGGCAAGTTTTGGATTTCAAAATGTCTGAATCTAAGAAGAAATGCCGGCAGTACAGTCTTTTGTATTTGAAATATGGATTTACGCACTCTCCTGTAAACCCATCATTACCCATGTGTTTACTTTGCCAAAAGTTTTCTCAAATGAAGCCATGAAGCCTTCTAGGCTACAAGAACATTTAAATAAAATGCATACTGATAAAAAGGACAAAGATTTGTCCTATTTTCAAGAACTGCAGAAGAAATATTTGAAACAGCCAACTATATCAAACCTATTTGCGTCGTCTTCTAAACAAGAAGATGATGGACTACGAGCATCATATAACATTTCATTGTTAATCGCAAAACGGGAAAACCACATACCATTGGCGAGGAACTTATCTTGCCGGCAGTCAGAGAGGTAATAAAACTGTTCTTCATCATAAGACATCGGCAGATGTCATCAGAAAAATTCCTCTGAGTGATAACTCAGTGCAAAGGAGAATAGACGAAATGGCTCAAGACGTTGAAATATCATTATGCGATTACTTAAAACTTGCAATTTTTCCGTTCAACTTGATGAATCCACTCTACCAAATAACGAAGTACTGCTGTTATCATACGTTCGGTTCATAAAAGACGAAAAAATTTATCAAGAGTTATTATTTGCAAAAAATTTGGAAACTGATACAAAGGGAGAAACGATATTTAATACCATGAGTACGTTTTTCAAGAGAAAGAAATACCTATGCATAATATTTTGTCGGCAGCTACTGATGGTGCTCCAGCAATGACGGGACGTCATAAGGGTTTCATAGCTCATTTGAAACAAGCAGTACCAAATGTACTCGCTATACATTGTATTATTCATCGTCAGCACTTGGTTGCAAAAATCTGAACGAACGTTTGCATTCGTCGCTTCATTACGTTATTAGAGCAGTAAATACGATTAGAAGCAATTCATTGCATGACAGATTATTTAGCCAACTTTGTAGTGAAAATGATGAAGATTACAATCGCTTGCTGCTGCACACAGAAGTTCGTTGGCTCTCAAAAGGTACTTGTTTGAACCGTTTTTTCAACTATTTGATTCAGTATTGGACTTTCTTGAAAACAGAAACGAAAAATTGCGCGAAAACCTGATTATACATAAAATGACATCGCTTATTTGACAGACTTGTTTAAAATATTTAATGAAGTCAATTTACAATTGCAAGGTGACGAATTGAATTTAATTAAAACAAAAACGTCATAGCTGCTTTTGTGGGAAAACTTCTTCTATTCAAACGAAATCTAGGAGAGGTGAATACAGCCACTTTCCCACATTATCAGCAGTCTCTGCAAAACATGAAGATTTACTTACTTACTGCCAACACTTGGACGTTCTTCATGTTGATTGTGTGGAGCGATTCCAGGATATTTTAAACATGAATATACGGGGTTGGGTTTTAGATCCTTTCGCAAATGCAGATACAGCAGAATCATCAAATTTAGAAGAGGAACTCGTAGAACTCACAACTAACGAAGAACTAAAAGTAAAATTCAGAAATGGATATCAAGAGTTCTGGCTTCAAAAACCAATACCAGTTCTTTACCCTGGATTGTGGTCAAGAGTACAGATATTATTAATTGTATTTCCTTCATCTTATTTGGCTGAGCGTGGGTTCAGTGCAGTAGCTAATTTATTGTCTAAGTAAAGGAACAGACTGCACATTACTGAACGTGGCGATTTGCGGCTGATGTTAACGAAATTGGAACCCGACATTAGCAAATTGTTAAAACTTCACCAGCCTCAACTATCTCATTAATTTTTTCTTCTTAATCTTTTTTTTGTTCATTATGTATTCGTATTTAAGTTTTTAATAAACAAGTTTGTACTACATTTGATAGTCGTTTTAATTAAGGTTTACTTTTGCGATTTTTAATATATATACCTTGTCCAACGCTTTAGTGAACGCTTGTAATAGCAGTCAAAAGTGCAACGTTCGTATATGAGTATCTATGTATATATATATATATATATATATATATATATATATATTGTTATGTAAGGGGGGGGGATATAAGGCTTCTAAAGGTATATATTTGTATTAATAGGGGTGTATTCCAAACGATAGGATCAATATTTCAGATCTAATAATTTAAAAACTATAAATTTTGCTATACTTTACATACGTTAAAGTATGTACCATTTCAGATTGAAACTTATATGCCAAAAGGTAGATAACATGACTTTATGACGTTGATATAATGCACGGTACTTGAGGTTTTATACTGAGTTGATATTTCATGAGCCAGTTGAGAGTACATTTGCCGTCGGAAAGCCGAACGCATTTATGGATATCTGCAATATAACAAAGCGTCCAGGTCGTGTATAAATTATTTGGCTTTTCCTTTTTATAGAATCAAACTTTTGGACGAATTGTAAATCAAAATTTAAAGTGAATCAAAATGTAAAAGGTTATTGGAGTTTAGTGAAGTGTTTTGGACCAATAGTAGAAATTTAAAATTATTATAAAGACCTGTAGCGAAGGTATGTTGGACACTGAAAGAAAGATGATTTGTTATTGGATGTTATATGTTTAAAAATGTTATTATAGTAAGCTAAGTTTGTTGATTTAATAACTAAGCAAAATAAATAAGGGACTTACTTTTCGAATTTGTTCAGATAAAGACCTATTTTATGAAACCTGCGTTAAGTTGTAAAATATTAATGAAATAAAAGTTTATATGTGTATCATCGAGTATTATTTAGTAAAGTGTGAAAGAAATAAGAAACATCGAGTAAATAAAGGCGACGAATATACAAAAGGAGTTTAAAAGTGGTTAATAGTGCAACGGGAAAGGCAACGAGTATTTAAAGAAGATTTGGAAGTGGTTATTAGTGGAACGGGGAAAGCGACGGTTATTTGTTTGAGAAGATTGGTGTTGGTTTTGGAATAGATTTGGTATAACGGCAGTAGGAGATAGGAGTGGATAAAGAAGGCATCGACGACATAAATAATTTTGGATTGATTTGAGAAGATTAAACGGCAGTAAGGACATCGTATGGATAATTGGAATAGCAGGACTAGGAGTGATTTATAATAGGACAGCGGGTTTGAATTGGATTGTGCGAAGAGAGGATTAATTGGGGTACGGAGCAGAGGAACAGGAGATCAATATACGGCGAGGAAGAATTAACGCAGGGAAGTAGACAACGGTTTTTGCTAAATTCTAAATTGGGGTAAATTTATTTCAGGTTTGGGTCATCGAAATTGTTTTTAAGAACACCTGGAGGCAGTACGCAAGCGGACAACATTGGAGAATCTTTTGTGAAAGTGCGTACGGCGATTTCGAACTTGAGCCAGCAGTTAAAAGAAGGCCTTCAGCGCGGTATATTTCTGGTAAGTACCGTAAATATATTATAACGTCAAAATTAAAGTCATAAATAGTTACATAAATTAATTTGGCATCAGGCAACTTTGATCTATTAAAATTTGGCATACATAGTAAATTCAGTACATTAAAAAAGTGGTAAAACAAACGAGGGTGCAGTTTGGTTGGGTAGTGCACATCTACTCACGATTGAACTCACGGTGAGTAGGTGAGAAAACCCTGAGATTAAAGTTTCAAATAGTCGAGGCATATAAAATATAGTAATTAGTAAAAAAAGAACCCACCAAACGTTTGCTAAAGCACCTCGATTTGAAGTCATACATTAAATAGTAAATTTGTGACGACGACAAAAGTCGTGTAACAAATTTTGTTTAAAGTTAAAGTGTAATAAATAAAGAAGGTATTAGCCCAAAGTGAAAGTAAAGTAATAGGGGTGATATTAGAAGGTGGCAAACCCAACGTGAGGCTCGAGAAAAAGGTTAAAAGGTGTTAGAGTGAAAGAGAGTAGAATCCAGGAGCCCGAGTTAGGTGGGGCCCGCAAGTTTTTCTTTTTACAGGAAACGAGTTCAAAACAAGGAAACAGAGATGACGGACGAGGACACAAAAGAATCACAAGATCGGGACTAATATACGGGGTTGAAATGGATGTAAGGAGACAAGACATAGAGCTAGACGCAGGGGGCGACCTACAGGAGACGGACACGAGGCAGACAGAGTTGGAGGTGACAGACACGGACACAGACCAGGCGACGGTACCGGAGGTGAGAGCAGCAGAAACCGACGGAAACCAGGACCTTATGAGATTTCTGATGAGTTTGCAGACAAATTTAACCAACAAAATGGAAACTTCTCACACGGAACTACAAACGAAGTTGACAGACAAAATTAATGAATCACGCAAGGAACAAAGAGATGCACACACGGAACAAAAAGAGGCGAATGCGGCGTTAGCCATAAAATTATGGAATCGCATACAGAACTGACAGACAAAATTACGCAATCACACAACGAGCTAAGGGACGAGTTTAGGACAGCGCACGCGGACCTGACGGCGAAAATAAACCACACGCAGGAATACTTACTAACTCAAATACAGATTGCAAAAGACGACGTGCGGACAGAGGTCCAACAACAAGTAGACAGGGTTGACGACAAGTTAGAACACACACGAGTACATTTGCAGGAGATTTGAACGCGACACGGACTGACCTTAGAACGGAAATTAAGACACGGGTAGACACAGTGGAAGAAACGATGATTAGCGGGTTTTCAAATTTAAGTACAGAAATACAAACATGTGACAAACGACATAGGACCAACTACAAAAATTTAGGACAAACATTAGAGACCATACAAAACGAAAACGTACACGGTAGGACAAAACTGGACGAAAACTTGACGACAAAGTCACGGGATTAGAAACCAGGGTAGGACATGACGTTAGACAAATTCACGAGAAACTCGACGACATAGAAAGGAGGCGAATTGGACTAGACTACGGACCGCACTTTCGATTAAACCGGGACGCTTTACCGAAGTTTGAGGGACGTAAGACAGAACAGCCCATGGGATTCCTGGACCGACTAGACGAGATCGTAGGGACAGAAAACGAACGAACAAAACTACAGATTGTGGGGGCGAGTTTGACAGGAAATGCCGAAAATGGCATAACATTATTCGTAAACAGTATGACACGTACGCGGACTTCAGACGACTCTTTATAGAACAGTTTTGGAACACAACACATCAGACCGACATAAGGACGAATCTAATTACAGGACATTATAGCAGGACTCACGGCACACGCGAAGAATACGCGATTGACAAGTTTAATCAGGCGCAACACTTAACACCGAAATTGAGCGAGGACGACATTGTACTTCTACTGGCGGGTCATATGGAACCGGAGGTTACCAAAGTGGTAGTGGTACAAAATGTCAAGACGTTGAGGGAATTCTTAGGAGTAATGAGAAATTTTGATCTAGCGACAGTACTGGAAGCGAAAACGCGGACATACCATTGGGAACAAAACAGGGGTTACAGGGAAGACAGTCGACGACAACCGTACCACGAAAACAGACCAAATTATAGACAGGAAAATTTTAACTACGGACATAGGAATCATTGGGGACACGAGGTACATAGACGACCGTATTACAATAGGGATCACCGGGATAACGCCTACAATGGACAAAACAGATACCGGCACGACAACGGCGAGGATGACGGCCGGACGACTGGGGGAGGAATACAAAATGGAAATAGCCGGACGGACAGGGACGTAAACGTCCAGCATATGACGACGGGAGCAATTACAACGGACCCGAATAGGATTGAGGTGGTGGAGATTCACGAGACGCCTCAAGAAGAAAAAAAAACGCGAATTTTTGGACGACCGACTGCTTAGGAGTAAAGATTGATGTTTTGCTATAGTATAAGGGATTTATTGTTAAACAGTTACATTTTTAATAAAAAGAATTTGTTATTTATAAATATTAATTTAAGGGACCGTGTTTATGTTGCTTTAGTGGATAGTGGGTCACAGTTGTCGCTGGTAAATGAGAGGGTAGTAGTCGAACATGGAGAATTTTTAAAGGGAAGAATAGGAACAATTGAGGGGGTTAATTTATGGTCAGCGATGAACAAAAAGCTAATGACGATTTATAATGTTATCCGTGTACCGATATATATAGGAAATAAAGAAGCAGGGAATGCAGAGTTTTTAATTACGAAAGGGTTACAGTTAGACTTCATATTGGGTATGGATTTTATAGAGGATTTTGGATTGAATATAGATGGAAAGGATAGGTCAATTAGGATATTTGATAAAGATAGGTCATGGGTGGTACCTACGGTTAGTGAGGAATATAGGAATGGAAATGATATAGATAGTACAGGATTAGGAATGATTAAAGAGTATAATGATGGACAGGTTAAAGTACGATTATGTAATATGTTTGTAAGATTAATTAATGATGAACAGATAGGAAAGTGAGTATTGATATTAAGATGAAGCTAGAGAATTATTTAATAAATATGTAGGGTTATTTAATGAAGAGCCAAGATTTGCGAGGCGGTATACACATAAGTTGGAGGTCACGGAAGACAGCGGATTTAATACAAGGGTGTATCCAATTCCGTTTGCCATAAGAAATAGGGTTAAAATAGAGATAGACAGAATGTTAAAAGAGGGTATTATAGAACCAGCGAGAACTCAATATGTGAACCCAGTAGTTATAGTACCAAAACCCAATAAAAGGGATATAAGGATTTGTTTAGATGCGAGGAAATTGAATGCGATTACAAAACCGCAGTATGAGCAACCACAAGGGTTGGATAATTTATTGTATAAAGTATATGAAATGAAAGTTTTCAGTAAATTAGATTTAAAGAATTCGTTTTGGTTAATTCCGTTGCATGAAGACAGTAAAAGTTTACAGGATTTAGTATCGAAGGCGAGATTTATATGTTTTCTGTAGTTCCGTTTGGTTTAAGTAGTTCTTCAGCAGCACTTGTAAGAGCGATGCAGAAGTTGTTTAATGAATATGAATGTTTCTGTTCGCATTATGTCGATGATTTGTTAATTTTTCAAGGGACGAGCAAGAACACCTGGAGCATTTAGAAAAGGTGATCCAACGACTGGACGAAGGGGTTTAAAGCTGAACGTATAGAAATGCGAGTTGTTTAAAAGCAAGGTTACATACTTAGGGTTTGAAATTAGCGAACAAGGGATGAAAATTTGCAATAAAAGATTGGACGAGTTGAAAACATTCAGCGACCAAAGAATGTGAGAGGACTGCGAGGATTTTTAGGTGTGCTAAATTATTACAAACGGTTTATACCGAGGTATTCTGAAGTGTGCGTACCGTTGGTGAGTTTGGTAAAGAAAAAGGAGAGATGGAAGTGGACTGCTGAACGAGAGAAGGCGTTCCAGGATTTAAAAGGTGCATTTACAAGGAGTTAGCATTAAAATATCCAAATTTTAAAGATGATTTTATTTTGAGGACGGATGCGTCGAAATATGCAATCGGGGCTGAGTTGGTGCAGATACAGGATGGAGTTGAAGTACCAATTGTTTTCATTTCTAGGGTGTTGAAAGACTGCGAAACCAGGTATGCGACGGCAGAGAAGGAGATGTTGGCCATAGTATACGCGGTGAAGAAGTTGCGTTTTTATTTGTTAGGTAAGAAATTTCTAATAGAATCCGACAACACGGTGGTAACAATCATGAAGAAAAAGGAGTTTTTAAACAGTAGGTTGTATAGATGGGCATTGGTGTTACAGGAATACGACTTTGAAATTAAGCATAAGCCAGGAAAGGAGAATGTGACGGCGGATTTTCTGAGCAGACCGCAGGTGGAATCGAATCAGAACATAAAAGGGTGTTTAATTGCTTTGCAGGAGTTCAGGGATGTTGGTCGATGGACAAACACCAAACTTATAGAGGCGCAGAGGCACAGTGATGTGAGCTCGATACGAGAGAAACTAACAAGAGAAAATATGGAAGAGTACAGGGGATTTACCATCGTAGGGCAGTTTGTGGTGAAAAGAATAGGGATGCAGAGCTGGTAGTGCTATCAAGAGACGTTGCCGCTGAAATCATAAACGAAATTCATTTAAAATTCGGACACATAGGTATCAGAAAACATTTTAGTATTCAGAGAGGCGTTTTACGCAAAAATGATATCACGGTGATTAAGGAAAGGATAAATCGGTGTGAAATTTGTATTCTAGGTAAAGACAAGAACGTGGTGCTGCAGAATATGCCGATGAGCGTGAGCGTAAATGGACCATTGGAATTGGTGGCGATTGATTATTTAAGCAACCTGATCACGAGTGAACAGGGGTATCGACATATTTTGGTGGTGGTCGACGTTTTTCTAAATTTGTAAAATTATTTCCTGCAAGACGGAGTAACACGGTGCATGCATTGCAGTCAATTGGAGAATTTGAAAGCCAGGTCGGGAAGATAAAAGAATTTTGGTAGACAACGCAACGTATTTCAACAATCAAAGATTCAGGAACGGGTTAAAAGAGCAAATATTAAAGTATCATTTAGTAGCATACGACATCCGAAAGCTAATCCATGCGAACGTTACATACGAGAGGTGATAAAATATTTACGATTGGCGACACAGGAGCATCACGACAGATGGGTTAGGTATCTACCACAAATAGAAAATTTTATGAACAGTGTACCGAGTTCGGTTACGAAAACATGTCCGGTAACATTAATGCGAAGGATTATACCAGCTAGACCATGGAGGGAGGAAATCGAGGTACAAGGCATAACAGAGTTGCTAAGTAATGCCAGGCGTAGAATCGAAAGGATGCAGCGTAGGGACATCGAACGAAGGTGTAGGAAAATTAAGAAAAGAACGATTTTTGGAATAGGGATTTGGTAGTCGTCAAACGATTAAGGGTTTCAAACCGCGACAAAAACATTTGCGCGAAGCTGTTGTTTCCTTATGAAGGGCCGTACAGGATCACGCGTATTTTGCTGAAGGCAATACGTTTGAGCTGGAGAATATGACAGGGGATATCGCGGGCGTTTTCATTTGGAGAATTTGTACCCATATAGAGTAGTACAGGAAGAGGGTTTAATAGGATAGGTTATAATGTGGTTCATGCAACGGAAAGTTTAGTTTTGTTTTGTTTTGTTATAGTAGTATAGTATAGGTTAGAATATAGCGTAGTGTGAAAGATGTGAGAGAAAGGCGAATGCGGGTTGCCAAATTAAAATGAAACAACGAAAGGGTGGTTTTGAATGAAAATCAGAAATTTTTGCACACCAGGGAAGAGAAAACATATGAAATTTCCAATTTCATTAAAACCAGTGGGGCCAATGTTATGTAAGGGGGGATATAAGGCTTCTAAAGGTATATTTGTATTAATAGGGTGTATGCCAAACGATAGGATCAATATTTCAGATCTAATAATTTAAAACTATAAATTTTGCTATACTTTACATACGTTAAAGTATGTACCATTTCAGATTGAAACTTATATGCCAAAAGGTAGAAAACATGACTTTATGACGTTGATATAATGCACGGTACTTGAGGTTTTATACTGAGTTGATATTTCATGAGCCAGTTGAGAGTACATTTGCCGTCGGAAAGCCGAACGCATTTATGGATATCTGCAATATAACAAAGCGTCCAGGTCGTGTATAAATTATTTGGCTTTTCCTTTTTATAGAATCAAAGTTTTGGACGAATTGTAAATCAAAATTTAAAGTGAATCAAAATGTAAAAGGCTATTGGAGTTTAGTGAAGTGTTTTGGACCAATAGTAGAAATTTTAAATTATTATAAAGACTGTAGCGAAGGTATGTTGGACACTGAAAGAAAGATGATTTGTTATTGGATGTTATATGTTTAAAAATGTTATTCTAGTAAGCTAAGTTTGTTGATTTAATAACTAAGCAAAATAAATAAGGGACTTACTTTTCGAATTTGTTCAGATAAAGACCTATTTTATGAAACCTGCGTTAAGTTGTAAAATATTAATGAAATAAAAGTTTATATGTGTATCATCGAGTATTATTTAGTAAAGTGTGAAAGAAATAAGAAACATCGAGTAAATAAAGGCGACGAATATATAAAAGGAGTTTAAAAGTGGTTAATAGTGCAACGGGAAAGGCAACGAGTATTTAAAGAAGATTTGGAAGTGGTTATTAGTGGAACGGGAAAGCGACGGTTATTTGTTTGAGAAGATTGGTGTTGGTTTTGGAATAGATTTGGTATAACGGCAGTAGGAAATAGGAGTGGATAAAGAAGGCATCGACGACATAAATAATTTTGGATTAATTTGAGAAGATTAAACGGCAGTAAGGACATCGTATGGATAATTGGAATAGCAGGACTAGGAGTGATTTATAATAGGACAGCGGGTTTGAATTGGATTGTGCGAAGAGAGGATTAATTGGGGTACGGAGCAGAGGAACAGGAGATCAATATACGGCGAGGAAGAATTAACGTAGGGAAGTAGACAACGGTTTTTGCTAAATTCTAAATTGGGGTAAATTTATTTCAGGTTTGGGTCATCGAAATTGTTTTAAGAACACCTGGAGGCAGTACGCAAGCGGACAACATTGGAGAATCTTTTGTGAAAGTGCGTACGGCGATTTCGAACTTGAGCCAGCAGTTAAAAGAAGGCCTTCAGCGCGGTATATTTCTGGTAAGTACCGTAAATATATTATAACGTCAAAATTAAAGTCATAAATAGTTACATAAATTAATTTGGCATCAGGCAACTTTGATCTATTAAAATTTGGCATACATAGTAAATTCAGTACATTAAAAAGTGGTAAAACAAACGAGGGTGCAATTTGGTTGGGTAGTGCACATCTACTCACGATTGAACTCACGGTGAGTAGGTGAGAAACCCTGAGATTAAAGTTTCAAATAGTCGAGGCATATAAAATATAGTAATTAGTAAAAAAGAACCAACCAAACGTTTGCTAAAGCACCTCGATTTGAAGTCATACATTAAATAGTAAATTTGTGACGACGACAAAAGTCGTGTAACAAATTTTGTTTAAAGTTAAAGTGTAATAAATAAAGAAGGTATTAGCCCAAAGTGAAAGTAAAGTAATAGGGGTGATATTAGAATATATATATATATATATATATATATATATATATATATATATATAGATAGATAGATACTATGCAACAATATTTTAATAATACACTATGATGAGGAGGGGGGCGTTGGAAGTTTTTTTTCCAGTAGAGGGGGCGGTGGTTCAGAAAAGGTTGGGAACCTCTGCTTTACATAGTGAAAAAGTGAGTGTCTGGTGTGCTGTTTCTGGACACGGAATCATTGGTCCGTACTTTATCGAAGAGAATGGTAGGCAAGTCACACTTAATCAACAGAGGTACAGACAAAAAAGTCTGTCTCGAACGAGGAGGTGCACATTTAGAACATATAATAAAGTGTCAATAATATGTATTTTTTAAATATACAAAACAATTACAATTTCAGTACTGTTTATTTCGGGCAATACTGTACTATAGTGCCAAAATATCAATGTGAAAAAACTGATTACTCTGTGCAATCTCGTTTAAACCAATTTACGGCATGTGAGTTACTTACCGGAAATAATAAAATAGTCTGTGATTGGTGCACAAATAGACAAGGTGGACCTGATAAAAAACTGTTCATACCAATGCCATTAAGCAAATTTTAATCAACATTCCACCTACCGGATTGATTTTACATTTAAAGAGATTTCAAACTCTAAGATTTCGGTCAACGAAATTGAATGACCAAGTATCGTTTTCTATATTACTGGGTTTAACACCATTTTGCTTAAAAATGTCAAAACCTTCACGGGTTGAACTTTAATCAATCCAAAGTAATATACACATTATACTGTGTTATACAGTATAACGGTTCTATTCATCAGGGATATTATTTCGCATATGTAAAAGTAAGAACGACGTTATACAACGATAGTCACCGTTGGCAATTCCTACCTAAAAATAATAGTTATTTATTATATAAGCGAAGAAAGTACAAGATTTTTAGCTCGGGGTGTGTGTGTCTCCAGAGGCGAAGCGGAGGGACAAAACACCGAGAGTTAAAATCTTACATTTTTACCCGTGTTTAATACACTATTTTTTCTGTGACAGGCAAAACGATAATTTATTATTGAAAAAAATATTACAATATATTTAAAGTCAAAAAATCAATCGATATCAAATTTGAAGTTTCAAACAAGTAATCAAATATCTGTCAATTTAATTCTGCGAGTGATTGCAAAAATTGCTTACTTAAGTTGTTTATATTGGTTGTTTTGAACGCGACGAAGATATTATACGATGTTATGTTACACCCGAATGTTACAAGTATGGACCTGGCTATAAATTAAATATTTTCGTGTTCTTACTTATTTGCACATACCCGGGAAAAAAGTACTCATTTTTTTCCCGGGGAAAAAAGTAAATTTTTAAAAAGTGACATTTTGTTACATTAAATGACAAATTTTTTCTCGTCACAGAAAAAAAACATTTATTGTTTTCACAATGCAGAACCACAAAAAGTAATACTGACATTCCTCAAAAAACCATGTTACCCTACATATTTCGCCAGTCATACCAACTTACATCTACACAGATACATAATATATTATAGAACACTGACATAACAATTCTCCACTTTTTAGGAATACAATTCTAACTAAAAGAACAAGAATTTCACAAATCGAGTCTATTCGGAGGCTTGACAATGCGCTTTGATGTCCGAAGTGTTGGAGAAACATTTGAGTAGGATGTATGTGGTTCGTCTAGACTTTGAGTTGCTGTTTGAGATTGTGCATCTGGTAAGTCTGTAACAGTATCTGGTGAATGTACAATATTTTGTTTTCTTGGGGTATTAAGTAAATCGGTCGTTCTAGGTGTGTCACCCAGTATTGTTGATGTGACCCCAGTTTGAAAAGGTATAGTATTAAGATCAGGGTCATATACCAATTTTGAGGTAACAAGTGTATTTTTGCCTTTTCCCTAATTTGATCTACATGCCTTTTCCATACGCGGTTATCATCCAATTGTATCAAATAATGCAATTTCCCTAATTTTTTTATTATATACCCAAATTCCCATTTATTTTTGAAACTATAATCTCGACAACTTACTCTGATACCTTCTAAAAATTTACGGACATTGTGAGATTCCCCCACGCTTTTCGATTTAACATTAGGTTTCATCAGGTCCAGTCTTGATCTTATCTCCCTACCGAACATTTGATAAGACAGACTCACACCTGTAACTGTGTGTGGAGTTTTTCTGTAATGTAATAGGAATTTACTTAATTGTTTATCAGTGTCAAGATCGTCACCTCTTAACGCTCTTAATGACTGTTTGAATATTTGAACATATCTCTCAGCAAGTCCATTCGTTGCTGGGTGATATGGTGCACTTAACTTGTGCGAAATTCCATTTTCTTGTAGGAATTTTTTGAATTCATAGGACAAAAAGGATTGTCCATTATCAGAAACTAGAACTCGCGGTAAGCCTAACTGTGCAAATATTTTCCGTAAAATTGTGATGGTGAGTTTAGATGTAGTATTTTTCACGATTTGAATTTCTGGCCATCGTGTATAAGCGTCTACAAGAATGAAATAATAAGAGTTTAAAAATGGTCCCGCAAAATCTATGTGTACCCTTTCAAAAGGTTCATTTGCAGCTTCCCATTTATGTGAATGTACCTTGATGGGGTTATTTTTAATCTTATTGCAATCCGCGCAGTTTTTACAAATCGCTTCTATATCGTGGGAAATTCCATCCCACCAACAATAACCTCTCGCAAGAGATTTCATTTTAATTATCCCAAAGTGGGCATCGTGCAATTCTTGAAGAATTTTATGTCTTAGACCCTGTGCTGTCTAAAAATGCAACCACTTTGTAGTGTAAATTCATGTAACGGTATGTTAAACCGGTGTTCGCTAGCAATATTTTTCCTTGCTTTTAATGCAACTAATAAATTTTGTAATTTCTCATCCTTATCAGTTTCTTCCGCCAATTCATTTATTGTGACTGGTAGAGTTTCCATTTGAAAAATTTCAAATTGATCTCGAGTATCGTATTTGTAATCACTAGTTGTTGCTAGTGGTAATCTAGATAATGCGTCTGCATTTGTGTGTAATTTTGTATTCTTGTATTTGATTGTATACGTAAAGTTTTGTAAGTATAATGCATAATGTTGCATTCTAGTGGCTGTATGTAGCGGCAAGTTTGTTGAAATAGAAAAAATGTGTACTAGTGGCTGATAATCTACATATAATGTAAAAAGTCTACCATAAAGGTAATAGAAAAATTTCTTGACTCCGAAAATTATGGCGTAAGCCTCTTTATCTATTTGGGAGTACTTTTGTTGTGTAGTGTTTAAAGTCTGTGACGCGAACTGTATTGGCCGTTCAGTTCCGTCAGGATATAAATGAGCCGCCGCCACAGCATAGGGACTTGCATCCGCTGCAAGTACTAGTGGTACGTTGGGATCGAAATGCGCTAGCACTTTGTCAGATACTATTTCCTGCTTTATTGCGGTGAATGCTTTCTGACAATTGTTATCCCACCTAAACGGTACCATATCTTTCACCAAATTATAAATTGGATGTAGTGTGCTACTTAAATTTTAGGAAAACGCCCGTAATAATTTATAAGTCCTACTAAAGCACGAACTTCCGTTTTATTTGCTGGGATTTTGGCGTTTAAAATTGCCTCAATTTTTTGTTTTGATTTATGAATACCAGACTTATCAATAGTATATCCACAATACTCAATTGTGTCTGTAAAGAATTGACATTTTTTCCTGTTTACTCTAATATTGTATTTTTTTAAACGACTCAAAACTGAGTCGAGACGTTGTAAATGCGTCTCTTCATCAGGGCCTGTAATTTTAATATCGTCAAGGAACACCGACACCCCCGGTATATCTTTAAGAATATTTTCTATTTCTCTTTGCCAAATAGCAGGTGCACTGGCAATACCATACATTAGTCAAGTGCTTTGATACAATCCGTTTTAAGTATTAAGGGTTAGAAATTTTCTATCCTCAGGTCTCACTTCTAACTGAAGATAAGCCTGATGTAAATCAAGTTTTGTGTATTTTTCCCCTCCTGCCATTGTAGAAAACAATGTTTCTATTGAAGGCAAGGGGTGTTCATCTATAATTAAATGTTTATTAAGAGTACATTTAAAATCACCGCATATTCGTACTTTGCCATTGAGTTTTACAACCGGTACCATTGGTGTAGCGTATTCTGAACTTTCTACCTTTTCTAGCACCCCTTCTTGGACTAAGAATTGTAATTCTTCCTCTACTTTGGGTACTAGAGCATATGGCACTTTACGCGGTTTAATGTAATATGTAAGACCATCTTGTTTGACATTTAATTTGGCTTGTAAACCTACAATTTTCCCTATATCTTTTTTAAAAATTTCAGAATATGTTTCTAAAATTCCTGCAAGTTTAGAATTTGAATCTGAAACATCTGTTGCTAAAACCTCTGTGAATGCTAAGCCTAATTGCCTAATCCATTCCCGCCCTAATAATGGAGCTTTATCGGTTTCTACAACATACAAATCTAGCTTTAATACTTCAGATTGATGTAAAACTTCTACCTGTACGTAACCTACTGTGTTTAACACCTGTTTACTGTATGTAACCAATTTTATATTGGCCGATTGTAATTTCAATTTAGGAAACATTCTTTTAAAATCATTACAATTAATTAATGTCACTGCTGCACCTGAGTCTACCTCAAAATCTATACATACCCCATTTACCTGTAACGTTAGGATAAATTTTTTTCGATAGTTTGTGCATTTGTCAGTGTCTGTATGTAGGATTTCTTCAATCTCAACTTCTTCTATAGTGTGCATGTCTCTGGCTTTAAAGCATACCTTACTCAAATGTCCCCTCCGATTGCAAATAGAACATGACAAATAACACTTTTTACAAGAATTTGCCAAGTGTCCGATGACTCCGCATCTAAAACATTGTACATTATTTGTGTTAGCATTTGTATATGTATTAGAATTTGAAATTGTATTTAAATTTTTCTGTTTATTTTTTACTTTACTATACTTTACATTAGGCACTTTCGAAGCAGTAGTAGCTATACTGTTGATGCTCGTTGTATTTGTGTTTGAACGGTGTAATTGAGCCGCATCCCTTGCAGATGCCTCCATACTCACTGCAATATCGATTGCCCTGTCGATTGTGAGGTCCTTTTGTTCCAGCAGCCTGCTTTGAATGCTTTGGACTCGGAGGCCAAAAATTAATTGATTTCGTAATGCTTTCTTGAGGTAATCGCCAAACTTACAGGTTACGCCAAGGCGTTGTAAAGCTGTAAGATATTCCTGGACAGTTTCACCTTCCCGCTGTTTTCTCTGCAAGAAGTGAAAGTTCTCAGCGATTTCTAATGGCTCTGGATTATAGTGTAATTTCATTAACGTGGTGAGTTGTTCGTATGTTTTCTGTTCAGGAACTTCTGGTGAAATTTTATCACAAAGGACATCGTACGCGTCGGAACCCATATAGTGTAATAAATAAGCTGCTTTCTTTATTTGAGGTACAGAAAAAACATTGAATGCGCTTTCCAACCTCATTAACCATCTATCAAATCTTTTTGAAATATCGTATGTTTCGATGGAAAATACGGTGTGGATTGCGTGAGTTGTATCACTTACTGTTGTTGCAGCGCTTCCAGAAGTTGTATTATTGGGCATTGTGTAATATGTTTAAAGATTATCGATGTAACCATATACCGCTGTAGCACCATGTGTTTTTAGGTTATGATTTCTTCGTAAATGGCGTAGATTCAAAAGATCCTCGTCGCCAGTTGTTGTGTACGTAAGTACACCTGTAAGCTTTTTCTCTATAATGTATTTGTACCAGTGAACTGTTGAATAATTGGAGAACACTTAAAGAGAACATGCCAAGACAACCCTTTATTTTTAGTCCTCAAAAAATTATGT
Organism: Platerodrilus igneus; assembly: GCA_036346225.1. Classification (NCBI taxonomy): domain Eukaryota; kingdom Metazoa; phylum Arthropoda; class Insecta; order Coleoptera; family Lycidae; genus Platerodrilus; species Platerodrilus igneus. The sequence goes on from JARFIW010000385.1 coordinate 7,381,583, forward strand.
TACCCTACATATTTCGCCAGTCATACCAACTTACATCTACACAGATACATAATATATTATAGAACACTGACATAACAGTCCGAAAAAAAAGTCCTCGAAACACAGGCATTATTATTCTATGAACGAATATTGTAATGTTTTTATTTTAACTAATTGTGTATGTATGTAATGTAGTTATTATTTAAATAAAATTCTTGCTAGGCATTTACAAAAAAAAAACTAAACATGCTAAATAAACTGTTCTGTTTACAATTTTTAAATTAGCTATGGGCTCACATTAATGTTTTTTAAAATATCTTTTAAGATTGCCATAAAACATGTCTAATAAAAGAAATAAGTTTCAATCTTGTATAACCGTCATAAACGTTTTCGCATTTGATTTAAAATAAACTCATAGTTTACTTTTCGTAGTTGAACGCTAAAGGGATCTACATATAATTACTGTATATACTTACAATTTTCAATTATTAGCATTAAGACTAAAGCTTCAAGTTGATGTATGTATCTATGTATGTTAATCATAAGTTGTAAAAATTTCAAAAAAATATTCGACAAACATCGTAAGCTTTGCCCACCCAACTAATTCATTTTATGGTAAGAAAATATTTTCCAAATCTCCTGTGTTAAGTAATAAAATGTCAAACACGAAAACAAACAAGAGCCTTCCAATGGATTTTTGTTGCTAAGAATAGTTTCATCATTAATTACTTTATTGCACAGAGGATTGCAAGTGAACGAATCAAGAAAATACATCTAACTTTTCAACTGCGTAAGTTTTTCGTAATCGTTTAAATAGGATGAAACCCCTTCAACATTTAAGCATCACTCACGTTTGTTCATTGAAGAGAAAAACGTAGTTCCTATAATCATTTCCGGTCTATTTAGCATTTTTAATGTAAATTTAGCAAATCCTCTGCTGGCGATTGTAAATCAATATTGATCACCGAACTTAATATTATAAGTAGAATCATAGGTATGGTTAGGATAATATTTATATGCATCACAGTAATTACAAGGCATGCGAATGCCATTTCTATTGTTGGTCATAGGATTAGTTGACGTTGATCGTGAGAAAAGTTAAAAAAAGGATTATTTAAATTAACGCCATAACAAGTATTTGAAAGCATTTTTCAAAAACCTTCAATTCGTTGAAAATTATAGCTCCGTAATTAATCGTATAATAACGCTACAAGAACATGCATATTCTGTTTCAGGAGCTTTTAGGCGCAGGAAATAAAATAGTAGAAGTCTAAAATTTTTAAATGTCGTTTAAATATATATTACTTAGTACTCAAACCTTTCCGTATGTTGCTAGAAATTGCATATTATTACTTTCTGGAGTAGTTCATAAATCTGAAAAGTCATTAACGTGATATCTTTGTTTTAAGCATTCTTTCCGAAACGCTGTAACAAAGACCCTGTTTCTTTCTTGTAAGCATTTCTTGATTTTATAGTTGTATTTTGCGGCTTTATATTAATAAATCGTTTGCGATATTCTTTGAATTTGAATAAATGCTCAACAGTGAAAATCACAGCCCATAAGAGAATATTTTTTATAGGAAATGTTTAAATGTGTTGCAGGCGTGCACACAAATTTGAGAAGCTGGTTTTACTTCTTTTTTAGAATTTACATTATACCAACCGTCAAATCAATTAATAATTGTCAAAGATATAGAATATTTAAAAATTGAAAATACATACCGTTCGCACACCACGTACCACTCTGTAGGTTGGGCTAATCTTGAAAACACATGAATCGGAAGTCCTGTTAAACCAGCAAAAATCCACACTATCAAAATAATCAGCAATGCCAGTTTCTTAGAAATCCTTGGTTTAAGAGGCCACATTATAGCTATATAGCGATCTACACTAATAGCTAACATCATATAAGCACTTACAAATACAGACACAGCTTGAGAGTAATTAACGACAGGGCAAAGAAAAGCCCCAAAGGACCAATACTGTTGTAAGTACGATACAGACGTGAACGGTACACAGAATATTGTAATTAATATATCACCTACGGCTAAATTCATTATAAAATAGTTTGTGACAGTTCGCATTCTTGAAGTAGATACAACTATATAGCAAACTATTCCATTACCAACTACAGACGCTACGAAAATGATACTGTACATAATGTAAACCGTAGCTTGAAATGAATTTGCTTGTACTGGATTTGTCGATGAAGTTTGAGTTTCACATACAAACTGTGTAAAGTTTGTTCCGTTGTAAAAGTTGTACAAAGTTTCATTGATATCTATTGTAAAATTCATTTTTACGGAGTAGTAAACTTCCTCAAAATATAATTGAGGGAATGTAAGTTTTCTCTTTGAGAGTGAACTTAAAAATAAAGACTCGTTCCTATACGTATAAAATTTAGTTTAAACAGATCACGCAATATCGTTGATTTCGGAAAAGAGCGACAGGTGGTTGTTAGATCTTTGAAGGGAGCGCGCGCGAGACTAAACTTTAACACAGCTTTTGGTGAATAGTTTTCATACAATGCCGCGCCAGCGCTGTACAAAATTCTTTTTTATAAACACGAAATTTTTTTCAGAAATCCTGAAACATACAGAATGAGCTTGACTTTTTCTGTTGACAGAGAGATTATAAAGTAAAAACGTTTCAGAGCTGAGAAAAATATGTAAACAATTTTTTGTCGGTTTTCTTTACTCACTTTTCAACTCTTTCAATTGTTCTGAAAATCACAATTGAACTTCATTGTATTGTATGAAACATCTGAAATATTTGTACTCAGTTTTGCAATATAGCGTAGTTTATCCTCTTATTTATATATAATGCTTTATAACAGTAATTCAATTAGTCGCCCTAGAGTAATTTTTAGTTTTTTGCGATTTAATTCTATCTTTGTAAAGATGTGAAAGAAACGGGAGAAAGAGAAGAACGAGGATAAAGAAACAGAGAAATAGATAAATAAAAACTTTGCCAAGAGCGAGTCGAGCTCGCACTATTAGGGTTCCGTACCAATACTACAGTGAGCAATCAATAAACCAAATTAAGCTGTTTTTATTTTTTATGTATATTTATATCTTATCCAAATTTGATTGTGATAACTGAAAAATGAATATATTGTCCCACATTGTACTGGTACATTAGTAAATAGGTTGTCTATTTATGTGTTTAAAAAATTTTTTTCCATCAACTATTACACTGTCAAAAAAACTTGCAGTTTTCCGATAATCTATGACTCAATAGCAACTATCCCTATTAAAATCAAAATTTTAGCTTTGGAAATGTAGAATAACAGGGGGGGCGTACTTTTGGCAAAATTTGAGATATATCATGAACTACTGGACCGAAAATTATTAAAAAAATATTTTTAGAAGCCTTTTGAAATTCTCTTTCAAATGATATCTCACACGATATATTTATTAAAACTTTTTTTTGATCGAATTAACCCCCGCCATTTTAATCTAAAATATTTTTTTTATTATATGATTGTCGATATATGTGCGCGCCATGAAGACCTAGCATTGTGCCAAATTTCAAATTCCTATACATAGTTTTCGAGAAAAACCTCTGTGACAGACTGACGATCGGACACGAGAGTGATCTTATAAAGGTTCCGTTATAACTCATAAGGTACGGAACCCTAAAATTGATATAGGGAGGGGTAAGCGAACGAGAAAACAATAAAGAGGAAAAAAAAGAAAGAGAAAGTTTTTGTGTATGTTGGGTGCGAGTTGTGTGTGTGCGTGCGTGCGTGCGTACGCGTGCGTGCGCGCGTGCGAGCGTGCGTGCGGTTTGGGTGTGTGCGCGCGCGGGTGTGTGTGTGTAGTGAAAACGAAGGAAAAAGATAGGGAGAGAAAAAGAGATAAAGAGAGATAAGAGAATCGCTATGTTGTCACAAATTCGTTACGAAATTAACACAAAATGTCATCTACAAAACAAGAAATACTAAATAAAAGTATTGTTTTACCTTTAAAGTTATGCATATTAAAACCGATCAGACTTTTAAATTTATGCAATATCAATATGATTTCAGTAGTCAAATTCGCGACAATAATTTATAAATACAGGTTCTAACTATTTTTAAGTTAGTTTGTCGATTGAAAGACGCATGATAGACACGGCTTCAGGAGGATACGGCGTAGCTGGGGGATTAGACTTGCGAAGGCACAAGCAGCTGAACTTGGAGGAAGGCGAGAGCGTGGGTGAGCGCCGCTTCACCTCGGGGAAGAGAAGTATAACCTAGTGAGTGCTCTGAAGAAAAACAGCATGAAAAATAAAGAAAATGATACAATTATGGCAAAGGATCTTGAATAACACTATGCAAAAAAAAAACAAAAAATACAAATAATAATAGTAAAAAGGCAAATTCAAAAGATAAAGGAACAGTAACTATCAACATATAACATCATGGATTATCAACACTAAATATAAATTTTTTTGATAATATCTGTCAGATAAACGGTTAAATCATGTGAACCTATCTCAGTTAGTAGATTATTAAGAAAGTTCCATTTTTATAATAACACTACTAGAATTAGTAGCTACTATAAAATGACTACGTATAAGGTAGACAAAACGTCAATAGTAAATATCACTTTCAAGGCATTAAAAGTTTAAAGAATAAACGTCAAACAATTAGAAATATGAGATTCTATTCTAAAATTATCAGAAATAAGTTTATGAGAGTGTGGGGTTGATATTGTCTTTGATGGTAAGTCTATGCAAGAAGCAGGTTAGGTAAATAAATTTATTAAATAATTAAGAAAATTAAGTATAGTTAATTAAGGAGTATTACTCGTAAGACGAGCGGGCCAGTAAGAAAAAGACGAAATTAGTAACGGAATGCTAGCCCGAATTACGTGTAGCAAAGGGCAAGAAAGAAAAGAAAGTAAATGCCGCGCTAAACACGGTTGAATATTTGGGAAAGGGGAGTTAAAAACGAAACAGCAGGATACAGAACCCAATGCGGTTTTTATAAAACATTTGTAAAAGAATAGTTAAACACAAAAAACATCTAAAATAATTCTAATAAGTAAATACTATGAAGTTAGATGGCAAACCAATATTACATTGCTGGTGTAAAGACGAACATCTGAATTTTTCGCTACTCACGAACTAATATAAAATATTAATTATTTCTGGTAACAATCAAACAAAAGGGTGTTTGTAAACAAAAAACTGCTCCATTATACACCTTTTAAATGTTACCGCATAATTTAACACAACTTAAACACTATAATCAATTAACAATAAAAGATATTATAAATAAATATAACAAGAATCTTACCTACTTTGACTGTGACAAGCTGTTCCGAAATAGAATCTACTAACATCTAAGAAGCTAAGTACATATTTACAATAATGGCTTTAGACGCAATCAACATTAACAGCTAATCAAACACCAAACTACATTAATTTCTTATTCTAATAAGGACAGTATTAGAAAGACAACAATATGTTGTTCAATATCTCTAAAAATGTACCTACTGCCAGCAAATCCACGTATCGTAAGTAAATATAGCAATTGTACCTATTGACATTTAATGATGTTCGTTCACGTAGACTTTTGAGGGTCATAGGTAACTTTAAGTTCTTTATCTCATTATTCGTTCATCTACATATAACGGCAGCCAAAGAAAACCTATGATAACAACAATCTGAAATTTCTGTTCTACGACCAAGCAAGCATAGTTCAATTAACTTAGCAATGTGTGAGTAGAGTATACGAATTAGAATTTGCATTAAAATCCGAAGAATATTGGTTACAAACTAAAATGAAATAATTTAAATTTGTATTAAAAAAATATCACTCTTCGATTACCTACCAGTCACGTAGAAAAAGAAAAAGCACGTTGTGTCAGAAACCTTTATTATAGAAGAAACACTGCAAACTAGCGCTGGAAATATAGTGAACTAATTCAACCAATTTATTTATAAAATTGTTTTTAAAAAATAATCACAAAAATTTCATAAAACTAGAAATAAGTTTGAGCATATTTCTATCTTTCAAAGCCGTTTCACCTAATTAAAATTAAACTAGCAACATTCAGAAAATTCTTATCGATCACACGCCTAAATAAAAAACCAGACGGTATAACATAAACATGTAGACCTGTGAATTAAATAAAGGACGAGTAACGTTGGTTGCCTCACTGAGCTAACTTGACATAATGAAAGTATAACGTACCCTTAAATTAAATATAAAAGAATTAAAATGGTTTTTAAATTAACTAGGCAGTAAATTTGCAAATACGAAATGGAACGTAGCAGCAAGTTTCTGTTAAAAAAATTCTGTGTAAAATATAAGTTAAATTAATACACCTCGCATGTGATCACCTTAGGCTCACAGGAAATATAAATTAGTCGTAGTTTAGTATAGTAAATGATTTAAATAATTAATAAAGACAATTTGAACTGTGTAGAGTTTACATTACTGATTGTGTTTTTAAGCAGAAGAAAAATAGTGTTTCTATATAAGGTCATATGAGAAAGTAGATTTCGGGTACGATCTGTATGTGCGTAAAATTTTAACCCATTTGATACTGAGGGAAACAAAATTAGATTTACGTTCTCGTATTACATATCATTCAAAATTATCATCTTCTGTTCCATGTAGTCAGCAAAAAAAAATACTTAGACAAGAAAAATTGAATGTTTTGGTATATAAATAGAAAAACAAAAAAAGGCGCTGTAGCTGAACAAATTTCTACGATAAGAGCAAAATAAGTAATTTTTTGTGTCGTCTACGCGATACAAAACCGCTCCTGAGGAATAGTGTTGACCTGAGTTGAAGCCTAAGTCAGCACAACGTAATTAAGCGCAAATTTTCGCTATTGTAGTAGAGAAATATGTATCAGGGTCTCTTGGGAAACTCCTAACCTTGATTAAAAATATGTCTTCCGTTTTCATGCAACGAATTTAATCTAATTTGAAATCAAAATTATGAACTATGAAGTGTCAAATAAACTTAGAACAAGGATATCAGAATATCCTTAGATAGTCCTTCATTCATGAATATTAACATAAGCTTAACCCTTGCATATCAGCATTCCATGATCGATGCGTTATCCATCAACAACACACTTGAGTATAAAGAACATTATCAACAGCTTCAAAGAATTAATTTTAGTCTACAACATTAATCTTTACGTTTACTTTGGCAGTCACCTTCTACTGATATTCAAATTTATTTGGCTCAGGCACAGATACTATACATCTGCGATCACCTGTCTTAATACATGACTCTAGAAATGCTTAGTGATCTTAGGAGTGGCTATGCGCATCGAAGAAAGATTGAAAAACGAGCTAGTAGTAGAAACATAGAACGAGAATGCAAGAACGCACGTCAAAGATATGAGGTGAGAGTTAAAAGGAAAATTATAACAGTAGGAAATAACTTTAAAGCATGGATAAATATGTAACGAAGATAAAATTAAAATTCTCAAAAATCTTAAAAAACAGCAATAGAAAATAATTATACCCGAAGTTTTCAATATATATATATATTACTCATATTTAGACCAGGGTAGAAAATTAAAGAATCACATCAAATAATTTTAATCACCGTGTATAAGGAATTTCATTAAATAATACGCGTTATTAAAACCATGAAGCATAAATAAACTTGGTTGTTTCAGTAAAAATAAAAAATTTAAATTATTTATAAGACGCTTTATATCAAAAGAAGCAGTATTGAAAAGCTCTGCGTGTAATGTAATTATTCCTAAACAAAGAGAAATTACGTGCAAAATTTATCTTAATTAACTCTATTTCGAGTAACCGGTATTAAACAAAGTGTACACATAATAATTAATATTTAAGTTGTATTCGCTAAAATGAAAGGATAGAAATCAATTTAATTGGAGTTAATTAAACCGTTAGTAACATATAATACCTATAAAACTTGTGAAAATCCAAGATTAAAATACCACGGAATAAGGCTCTGAGAATTAATATTATTTTGAACACCTGCGTAGTTTAAATGTCACATTCAGCGTAAAGTTTGCAGATAATTAATGTTTCAAAGAATCTTGGGGAAAACGTCGCATAATAGTTACGAGAATTGCTAAAGCTGGGTTATTTCACACTCCATGTGGACTAAAATAATCGATAATAAAGAATATCAATTTGCACCAATACGAACAGGTTAGAGAAGGAAAGAGAAAATGCGTCAAGCAAAGACACATATTGTAAAGGCGGGATTTAAGCAACGTCATGGGGTTGCGATTGGTTAAAATAGGATGCATATATGAGAGGTAGAAACAACAATTTCTGTACAAAATTAATTAGTTTTTCTCGGACATGCTTGCGTGCCGTGTGGAAATTTTCTGAGATTTAAATGGGGCGAGTGAAAATTCGTAAAAACGACGTGCGAGCGACAGACTGGGAACATAGAATGAGGAATTCTTTAGAATTACCCGTTTTGGGGAACAGACCGACAGACAGGCTTTTGCTATATATACCGAGATGAATATAAACAAGCTCTCTTAGACTTTTGACGATTCGATGCGTTAAAAGCTCGTACATACGCGACTTGATTGAAGATGTTAAACCGTGCATTTTAGTTTGATTAAATAATTTAAAGTTTGCTCGTATATTTTAGTGATTCAAAATAGCTTGTTATTTACGTGCTAACATGAATGTACTTCAGTGCACTTAGATACAAGGTAATAAAATTTAGTTTTACTGTACCAACTAGCAAAATTTACAACGACGAATGTATACACAAAAGTAGGCAGTTTTGGCGTATATTGGTGACAGACGCATGAATTTCTTTGCTATTTTTCGGGGGTGTTAATAATTAAATGGTTCAAATACGTGGCTGGATCCATGAAACAAGGATCAGATAAACACAGATGAGTTCCGGAAAAGCCCAGAAACAACTTCAAATAAATGGTGATGGAGAAAATTTTAAAAGCGTAGAGAATCAGAAGCCGTAAATATAATCCTGTTGAATGGTGTGATTAACTAAAGAAACGATACTTTGAAGCTACGAGGACAGTAACCTTCAGGTAAATTATACTATTTTGTTTGACATTTTGTGTGTATTGAATGACTTTATAATTGATTTACTTTAAATGGACATTAGTGAAATGGTACTAACCATAAAAGTTTAATTTTAAGATGAAATTTGCTTGTTTAAGTAGAAAGGGGTATTTAGTATTGATGTTCTGAATTATGATGAAACTTTGGGTATGTCTTTGAGATCAATTAGACGAACCTGGTTAATTAACGTAAAGGGGTGGTAGATGCTCCCTTTATACTCAGACTCCGGTCTGCTTATATTGTTATATTAATTACTAGGCATCCAACAAGGACTTTAATTCTGGATGCACATTAAAATGATAATAAAATTAATCTTGAAATTTTTTTTGAAAACTGAATTTTATGCTGAAATTTAATTTGAAAATTTAATGTATTCTGAATATTGATGTAAATAGAGTTAACGTTGATGTTTGTGGTAGGAATGCGTTGTTTAATTTTATGAATGAGGAGGTTTATAAAATTAGGTGAGCAGCCGAGGCGAAAACAGGATCACAGCAGTTTATGACGTCCAATTGGTGGGACTAGAATTTTTTTGTTGAAAGGACCCAGTTCCCGGAAAACAGGAGAATATCACAGCAATATATATATATATATATATATATATATATATATATATATTGAACTTCTGATATTGTTATTACGATTTCAGGTGATGTAGCAGATAATTTTGTCTGCACACATATGCATTTTCCTATATATTCAAATAAAGGAATTTCATTTTCAATTATGCTTGAACTTCTTAATATTACTTGCTTTATGTTTTTTTAACAGTTGCTACATGTGCTTATGTATTAGACAGAGCTTCGAGAATATATCGTGATAGTAATGTTAAGATAAACCCTTAAAGTATATAGGGCAATATCCTCTGCTATTTAAACTAAATGTGTAACTAGCCTACGTGTGCCCAAATCGACAAATTAATCGTAGAATTTTAAGTGCAAAAATAGAAAACGATTTAAGTAATAAAGTTCCAATGATTACCGACCATTTAAGTGTACCTAAATAGAAAGCGAACAAGGAGTCTAGCGCCACGACAACCTCCCTTTCATCGCCCACCTCCTAACGTCCACCTTCTACCTCCCACTTTCGTCCAACTCTTCACTCTTCCCACTACCTTTCGACCTTCCACCAACCATTTTCTAATTCCCACCTTCCACCTTCTCCCAAATCATACCACTCCCACCATCCACCTCCAAACGTCAGTCCATCACCTCACTCCTACCAACGATTCCCGTATCCTACTTACCACACACCACTTTTCACCTCCTCTTCCACATAAAGCTACAACAACCATTTTAATTAGGTTACAACTGCTACCCCATCTTGATACAATTTGCAAAGTTATTCTGTAGATTTCTATTAACGAGCGCCACTAAGTTACAGTTTTCGAAAAATACGTCTGATCAACTCGACGATTAATATACCACAATTTTACTCCCTTGTCACGCAATCGGATTTGCGTTAATGGAATTTTTATTACACTTGCTTACTAAACGACGATTAAACTAAACTATACATTTGTATACATGCTTTTAATTGGAGGTATACGAAATTGAATACAGAAGACAATTGGTTTTAATTTTAGATATAAAATTTAAATCTAAGACATCGTTTTGAGAGGCTCGTCCATTTTAATATGCTTGAGAAACTCGGTGCACTAGTACATCAACGACGGGTAAAACTCATTAACGTTAAGTGTTATACTTTCTCTGAGAACAAGCCAAATCTGCAGTGTTCGAATTCTTATCTTACCTAAACTGTATGCTGAATAAATCAAGATGCTACAAAAATTTCAGGCAAAAGAGAAAGGACTATTCCAGAAAAATTGAAGGTGTGATGTTAGGTTGCAACATTCTACGTTTAACAAAAGCCTTGTAATTGCCCAGCAAACACGGTTTGGAGGTAAGACTTGGTTGTCTGTAAAGTAGGAATTGAAGGATTAGGTATAAAAGGTTGGAGGTCATAAAACTACTATATACAAATTTTTTATCAACGAACTTCGTTCGTTTATGAAATCGATTTGTCGTCCGTCTGTCCGTCCGAGTCAAATGGTCGGACATCAATGTGTGATACATCAATCTATTCAGCTCGGTGTCCTGAGCTTAAGTTTTGATGTCAGTTGAAAGCGGGCCACGGGGACGCCGTGCCCCCGCGATATTCCGTCGGAAAAATTAAAATTTCAAATAGGTCCAAAATTAATGTGCGATACATATTTGGACTCCCCTAACATAGCTGAGTCGAAATATGGTACCCCCCACGAAATCTGACCACGGATACCCGACACCCCCGGAATTAATTTTTATCAAAAATTTCAAATAGGTCCAAAATTAATGTGCTATACATATTTAGAATCCTCTGAAAAAACTGAATCGAAATATGATGCCCCCTTATTTACACACACACACACACAAACACACATACATACATACATACATACATACATACACACACATATATAGCTTTTAAAATATTTATTCAATAAAATAAAATATATTAAAATGTCTCTTTTGTTGTTTATAAATTTTTGTATTTTATCTGAATACTTATAATTATTACAACATAATAATTTTAATTTCTTTAAATTGTTTTAAAGTAAGTCTACATTTGGAAGTTCGTTGCGACAATGCCTTGCATTTTCAACTTGTTAAATTATAATATACATATTTAACATAAATAACTGAAAATTAATTAAAATAAAATTAATTAATTTTCTATGTATTTAATCTGAAGATGACAACTCGTTCGTCATCATCCCTAGATAAGCTCATTTTGTGTAGGAGAATGTAAAACCAATTAATCATTCTTTTTCCATGTGTACTTAAAACCAACGAAGTTATCTGCTGATCTAAATGTGCTGTCTAATCGAACACCCAAAACTTTATAACTAATAAACAGCATCTAATTTTAATTTTTATTTAAATAATATAAAATACATAATGTAAAAGACAGCTGCACATACAAAACACAATAATCGTATTTTTTTATTTGGAGTTGTTTTATCTTTGTAATACACCTGCATGTATCTTATGCGTGAGTCTTAGCTACAGCTTATTCTAGCCTACATAAGCAACAAATTTTGCAAGTATTATATTGTGTACATCAATTCCTAAACACGCTAAATCAATACTACAAAATTGCACTACTACTGTATTAAACGAACAACTGAATGAGCTAATCATAAAAATTTAATTACAAACGTTATTGTTTTAAAACATCATTGATTATAAGAGAAGCAATTGTCAGATGTAAAGTTCTGCCTCTTATTGAAATACGACTACTCCATATATCTCTGTCGCAAGACCATAAATACTGAATAAGATGTTCGCATAACCTAAAACACACGCAACAAGGAATTGTTTATATTGATAATAAATTACAATTTGACATTTACTAGTATCTTTTAGTAACAAGCGTAATGGAATGTCAAGATTTTATCTTTTTGTTTTTTGAAGAATATCTACCTTCTGAAATTGCCATGCACCTGTGTGTGTGTGTGTGTGTGTGTGCGCGCGCGCGCGTAATATGTGTTGTAGATATGCGTACGCTTATGCAAGTGCGTGTTTAGATTACTGATACAACACAGAATAGAAGAAAATGAATCAACATATTTGGTTTTTGTAAATTCTGAAAAAACATTTTATATAGTCGAATGGAATAACGTGTTTGAAGTACTGCAAGAGATAAGCTTAAAATCTAAGAACAGAAAACTAATTGCAACTATCTACAAAAACAAGTACCTAAGATCACAATAGATGATCAAGAGAAGAAGACGAACATAAACATAGATGTTCTTTCTTGCGTTCTTGCAATTAGGGAAGTTACAGAACACGTGAATACTATAATAAACGTGTAATTCCAAGAAATGCCTTGGGTAAAATTTTAGATAGAAGTGGGTCGATAACCACTTTTCACATTTCATTTTTTACGTTTATTTTCAACATAAATTAAATACCCCTTTTTTCCTTGTTAATTCATCACTCGTTCGAATAAATTCCGTTTCAATTCTTAAATTCTCCAAACAATATCCTATCTATTTTACCTGTTCCTCTTAAGCCCGCGTTAACATAATTTTAATTCAAATCCCTTGTGCTTTTAAAACAAAAATTCCTTCGATAAATTAAATAGTCTATACCTTGTTTTAGGTATCCGGTAATTTGTTAAACCTTCCGATAACGTATAATTCTTTCTCTAGTGTTTCCCATTTAAAAACTTGTCGAAATGATAGATCCTACTATTATTTAATAGCGTGTTTTCCAGTTTTGCTAATCGCGCTTTTGATAACGCGAGGATTTGCAGTTCAAATTCGTGTTATTTGAACCAATTTTTAATTTGATTCTGCAGTATGTGCGTTGAAATATTTTCTACAGCGATGCACGTTTTGTTGTTCGACAAGTAAGAGGTATCTTGCGTGTATTTGGTGGGTTTTCCGCTCTTACCCATTCTAATCAGATTCTCTTTTTGGCTTTTAGCTGGAGGTCGAATTGGGTCTTTCTTTATGTAGGCCCAACTGTTCGTTGACGTAGACCAACTGCTTTTGTCTGTAGACCAACTGCTTTTGTTCGTAGACCGCTGCTGCAGTTACGGTAAGAGGGTAAATGGACCCCTACGACCGTGGCGATGCGGTGCTGGATTCACTCCCGAGGGCGTGCAAGGTAAGTATCCAGACACATAAACGTATACAACTTGTTTTTTTTTTGTGTATATGAATGGCATATTCCGTATCAGCTTTTGGTGTAGTTCTGTGATAAGAAATGTGACACTGTAGAACTACTGTTTGTTGCTGCGAATCGATATTATCGCTCTGCAGGCGTGATCTAACATTGTTAAAAATGTTTGAGAGACACCCGCTTATACTTTTCTACTGATTACAAACAGTATTATGTACAATTTAAAAAGAATGTTTAACAAAAGCTCTCACACGTTAATTTGTTACGTTCAGAACCCTGCAAACAATTTTTTCTGCGTTCATTTTTAAAACACCCTAAAATACCTCAACAAGCTCGATTTCCCGCCATTTGAATTAGTGTTATTTAATAAAATTTCTTAAGTAATTACTCTGTATAAAAGTTTGCTTTATAAAATCAAACAGCTGTTTAGGAAACATTACGTTACAAAGTAGTTGCAATATTTCCTAGCACCTGCAGTGATTACATTTTAATTAAAAGCTGCAAGTAAATGCGCAGCTTTCTTCTTCTTCTTACAATGGACTTGTTCTCTGGTATTCTGCAGTTGTTAAGATGTTACAAAGTAATAGGATTGTTTTCCTTTGTTTAAAACCCTTTGATCATTGCGTTATCTGCTTGTTGGCAAACTGTTACAGTTTGTATTTCGGCAGCTGTTGTCTGTGAATTCTGCAAACTTGATTCTTTGGCTATATCTTTGAACGCCAAATACCCTAGCCCATACATGATTCTGGCCTTATAAAATAGAGACCGTGTTTTGAAAGAGACCATTTAAAATTAAAAATTAAAGATTAAAGACAACATTTTCTTACGGAAGATACATGTTGTAAAGTCGCGCTATTAGAAATGCTTTCTGTGATAGTATAAGTGTAGTTTTGGTGGTTCCAACATGCAGCCAATAAAGAAATGCAGTCGCATTTTTCCATCCACAACCTGATACGAAGCCAAATAGTTCAAGGTACAGTTTCTATTTTCGTAATTCTTTTATGCTGCTGTGTAGTATAGACATTTTATTTGCTGACACCACGTTACCAAACACATGTACAATGCACGAACGACGGTGTAATAATCCTTCTTTAAATTAAAAATTTAATTATTCAAAGTTTGTGTTAGAGTCCGTTTTACTGTTTCTTTTTGTCTTTCTGTATAAACTTTAACTAAAAGAACTTATGCCTCAATTTAAAAGTATTTAATATATGATTAATTTAAGTTAGGGTGCCTAATTGTCAATGTTATATTATTTCTGAGGAGGTGCACTTCACAAAGCAGCATGTACATATAATTTAGGTATAGTTCTTTTTCTAGATTTACTGTACAGTTTATGCTTAATTTTCTTTTATATGTATTTAAGGTAAACCATTAAGTAAGTATTTAGATTATACGATGTTATATATATTTTGCTTACCAATTTTTATATGTTATGACGCTTTGTTTACAATCACAATTACGCAACTTATTTGTTTTATTGTTTTGTAAATAGTCTTTCAAGATTCGATGTTAACAATATAGTTTTACAGAGGTTTCCAATGTATTCTTTCTATTTCACCCACGCCCCTCTACGACGTTTTTGAGCTAGCCCAATTCTGCCATTCTGTCCCCGTTCTGTTGCAGTATTCGGCGTAAACTATTTTTTTACTTACTTTTACTGTTTTCTTTTGTGTTTGCGCGGAATACCGTAATAAATTCTTTCCTACTGATTAGTTTATTTTTCAAAAAGTATTAGGTGCAATTTTTAAAACGCTTGACAAGAGCTCTCACGTGTTTATTTACTACTGATTAATTTTATTTTGTGTAAAATACGAGATGCGCACTTCGTATCTAAAGTACTAAATCGTTCCTATCACCTAATTGTTTGCTTTGAAATAGTAATTTATTGCTTTTGCTTGTTTGTACAGAATCCTTTAATTTATTTTTATTGTTAATAGATAATCGTGGGTGACGTGTTTTTTTTTTTGTTTTTTTGGTATGTAGACAAATCTCTCCACTTTCCGCGGTTGGTAGTTAGCCTGATATTTACTTTTCTGTCGGCAACGTCTAGGTGCGTAGCATAAATTCTGACGCCCTGGTTTAGGGCTGCGAGTTTGTTTTAGTTAATTTTCTTGTGCTCCGATTTTGTTTCGCGTAACTTTGGCCCCGGTTTTGTTTTAGTTAACGGTTAATTCGATTTGGTTTTGATTAATTTCTGCCTCGAGTTTGTTTTAGTTAATTTTTGCTGCGATTTTTTTTGTTGTGAGTGCCTGAGTTCCTACATTACCAGCATTTCTCGGCCTGTGCTACTTGTTTTTTCTTTCTTTACGTTCGACCTATTGTTTATTTTTTCTTTTTCTTTCGGCTCTTTGATGCTGCTCATACGAGGATCGGTTTTCTTTATTTCTTGTGTGGGTTCGATCTTGTTGAATTTTGATTTTGTTCTCTTCCGTGATTGCTAAATATGCTTGGTTATCTCATGTTAGATTATTGTTTTCGCCAATAATCCTAGTCCATTGAAAACGCTGGCGCCCAAGATTTTTCTTTTTTTTTCCTTCCCTCTCAGTACATTTTATTCTCCCCGTCAAGTCTAGAGTTGGTTCCTTTCTCCGATTTTTCTTTTATTCTACTGCGTTATTCTAATTTCTACTTTGTTGTTTCGCTTCTATTGGTGTTCCTGAAGTTTATCCGTCGGATATGTTTTAGATTGTCCTGTATTCGCAATACTTTTTTTTGGCTTGTATCGAGTTACGGTTAGCCTTTATTTAGTTACTTTCTACCAATTTCATTCTTGTTCGTATTCAAAATGACTTCTTTTTCGGCTTCCTACCAAGGTTTTTCTGTGTAGGAATGGAGCTTGAAATTTTCTGGTGTCCCGAACACTCTTACTGTGCATGATTTTTTGGGACGGGCCGAAAAACTCCGACGAACTCAACAGGTGTCAGAATTGCAGTTATTTGAATCTGCAGTGGATTTGTTTGACTCGAAAGCGAGTTATGTGTCTCTCAATTTACCTATATATTAAATAATAGATTCTAATAGGAACTCATTAGAAATTGTTAAATAAATCATAAGTCAATTGCAACAATGTAATACAAGGATAAACCAGACAGGTTATTAACAGTTCATGAGAACGGATATGCAACTTTGTATCCGAGGCGACAGTGATACTGCACGTTGCAGGTCACAGACGGTTAATATATTGCAATTACCTAGAAATAAGATTGAAACAATGTAGCAAAGTGTAGAATTAAGAGTAAAGCAGACATGAGATCTGCAAGTTCCCACAGCCATGTGAGGGGGTAGAATATTATAAAAAGCCCGGGAGCTCAAGGGCCCGGCAGTCAGTCAAAGTATCCAGCTTTAACATTGCAGTTTGCTTAGGCGACTCACAACATTAGTTTAATTAATTGATTTATTTAGATTTAAAGTTAAAATCAGTTTGCCAAAATTTCACATTAATTTCTGTAACGATTTAAAATAAATTTGTTAAGTTTTGGAAACGTTTTTTAAAAACGCATCTCCCAAGGCCCGAACCTTAACTAGCGTTACTTTGGTATCGTGGTTACCGGCATAAGTTTTCTGACTGGAAGTCGTTGTCTAATTTACTGATTCAACATTTTGAAACCACGGATTTTGCTTAAAAGTTTGCTACTATTGAGAAAAATACTTTTGCTTCACATGACCGAGTTGTTAAAATTTCTCCTACGCCTACGGGTAGATCCGATCCTTCTTCCGTACTTCTACTGTTCTTCTTCCTAGTTCTGCTTCTACTCGTCAGGTTATCTGTTTTAATTGCGACAAACCTGGTCATGTTTCAACACCTTGTACTCGTCGTCCTCAAGTACTCTATTGCCTTGGTTGCAGACATAAGGGAGTTTCTCGCCGCAACTGTCCAAACTGTCATCTTACTACTAATAGGTCTTCAAATAATACTTCAACTTCTGTTCTCAGCTCTAGGAGCCAAATTTCTTCTGCTTCTAATTCTACGTTCTTTTCTGTACCTCATCCAGGTCATCCTGCTACTACTATCAAAACCTACTCGTCTTCGGCGAATATAACTTCGAACAAAATTTCTTCCGTTTCTAGTTCTACATTCTATTCTACACTTCCTTCTGCTCGCCCTACTTATTCACTCTCACCCCAAACTGTGCCTCCAACACCAGTGCAACCCATACTTCGAATTAGTGATATGCAGCTAACTTCTCAAGAGTTTGTTCCCGCTTTCTTGAATAATTCTACCCACGAAATTCCTATCGTGTTTTCAGGCACAAATGTAGCTAAATTGACAATAACTTTTAATTTAGTTATCGAAGGTCCTGTTGAAGTTCATGAACATGTATTTTTAATGTCTGTTACTGTTGCTGTCAAAATTCTATATGTTCCTGCTTTCTTAAATTGTTCTACTCAAGAAATTTCTGTCGTGCCGGCAATAACAGCCGTAGCTGAAGTGAAGATAATTTCTAATACGGATAGAGAAGGTACTGTTGAATTAGGGAACCCGTAGCTGTGATGCCTGTTGCTGTCATCGTCAAAGTTATACCTGATCCTGTTTCGTTATCTACTATTGTTAAGGAATCGGTTCCTGTTCTGGCTGAAGTTTTGTCTGTTCCTCCTCCGTTGTCTAACAGTGATGAAGTCCTACTTGATTCTACTCCTTTGTCGGACGTTCATGAAACGTTACCTACTCTTACTCATTTTTTCATGTTGACAAAATACTACTTGCTTCTGGAGGCCGAATTGGTTTTTTCTTTATGTAACGCAACTGTTCCTTGACGGAAACCAACTGCTTTTGTCTGTAGACCGCTGCCGCAGTTACGGTGGCAGGACGAATGGGTCCTGACTACCGTAGCGTTGCTGTGCTGACTCACCCCCGACGGATTGCAAGCTAAGTATCCAGACACATACAGGTCTACAACTTGTTTTTTTGGTGTATATCAAGGGCATATTCCGTATCAGCGTTTGGTGTAGTTACGTGATAAGAAACGTTACACTGTATCTGTTGGAGTTTCGTAAATTATTTCCTATTCATAAAATCCTCTTTATTTTCAATAAGATTAATTACGTTCAAAAATACTCTATTCTTATTTCATTAGTTCATATCAATATTTAATTCCATTTAATTGCCTGTCCAACAGACAATAAGATAACCTTGAGGCACGTGCAGCGCTCACCTGCCTTCGTACTAATAAACAAACAACAGAGTCTTCTTCTAACCTTTCTAAGTTATAGACGTATACGCGCGGGTTGCAATTACCTTTATACCAAAACGGTGTTCTATAAATTATTTCTAGTGTGCAAATTAGTAATGAATTCGTTTCTATCGTAATAGTTACAGATTAACTTAAATACCAGGCGATCATTATTTGTGTAATTTGTATTCTCTCAACACAGGTGCGTGTTTTTCCGGATGTATGTAAATTTCTTACAAATCGTCCAAACGTTATTGATCTTTCCGGTTATAATAGTAATTAATAACCATTTTCTTAATCTGGAATAACAACAAGTTATCTCGTGCTTGTGTGGTATCAATGCAATGACCCTTTCCATTAGCGTATCATAAAAAATACGTTAATGAACTTGATACAACGGCATATGTACTTAATTTCATAATAGTGTGATTAAATTAGTGCGCTTATAGAAAGTCGGATATTTCAGAAATTTACTATACTGTAAATTGTGCTTTTCGCAGTATTTCTAATTCTTATTGACGTTACAATATATGATCCTCTTACTATACGGTGTATGATTAATTAATTAATTTACTCACTCCATAAAGTTCACCATATTGTCGTTGTGAGTTGTTATATTGTCAATAGTGTTCATTTCCTACTAAACGGTCCTTCGTATCTTTGCATTTCTTCCCCTAGTGTCTCCCCCTCGACGATTACAGTTTACTGCTCCGGGAGGTGGAACTTCAGGGGTGCCTACTTTGCTCCATCTTCTCTGAGTTACCCGATCAGTATCACTATTGTTTGTTGCTGCGAATCGATATTAACGCTCTACAGGTGTGATGTACCATTGTTAAAAATGTTTGACAGCCACGCGTTTATTCTTTTCTACTGATTGATTTATTTTACAAACGGTATTATGAACAATTTAAAAAGAATGTTTGACAAAAGCTCTCACACGTTAATTCTTTCTTCCTGATTAGTTTATTTTCAAAAAATATTAGGTGCAATTTTAAAAACGCGAAAGCTGTTATATGTTTATTTACTACTGAGTAAGTTTATTTTGTGTAAAATACGAGATGCGCATTTCGTATCTAAAGTACTAAATTATTCCTATCGCTTAATTGTTTGCTTGGAAATAGTAACGCTTAATTTATTGCTTTTGCCTGTTTATACAGAATCCTTTAATTTATTTTTATTGTTAATATATAATCGTGGGCGACATGTTTTTTTTTGTTTTTTTGGTATACAGGCGAATCCACCCACTCTCCGCGGTTGGTAGTTAGTCTGGTTTTTACTTCTCTTCCGACTACATCTAGGTACGTAGCAATTTGTAATAGTATTTTTTTGTTATCAGCTAATTTTCATTTCTAAGCAGATTTTTCAAACTGCAAAAGCTTCGCAAGAAATATATTTTTGGGGTGCGATAGTTTCTACTTGTTTGCTATGTGTCTAACCATGGTATTAAGATAAACTAAATAGATAAGTAGATAGGTAATTTTACATAAAAGCATAATAAAATTATCAGAACAGTTGCATTTTTGTGTATCGGTTTTTCAGATGTTTGTTACAAATGCACCTTAAACAAACGTAAATATTTTTTCCAATTAAAACTTCTTGATAATTAGTTACACAGATGGTTTAAAAGAAAAGAAATTGGAATTACGTTCACAATTTTTAATTATTTACTTGAATATCAAAGACCTTTAAATTAACTCATGTATTTACCTAAGTGAATGCTGGCATAGAGATATCTGCAAATTTTCCAATTGTTAGTTTAATTGACCTATGACATCGAAGTGTAACCATGATTATATTTTTCTGCAACGCGAGATTGCATCCAACAAAATTTGACTGATAAATAGCATTTGCTGATTCTACGCTTGCGCACTTTAGTTCATCACCCCAATACGACACCATGAAGATGTGACATACAATACAACATATCTGCACCATGTTTTTCACAAATAAAGGATGGTTAATGTGTAACTAAAACATTATGTATAGAAAAGGTTATAAAAATAAATAAATCATTTACTTCGGCAGCATCAAGCGTTTTTAGACAAAGCATACCAAGGGTACCTACGTATGCTAGCAGTAAGAGAATGTTAAGTACCTCTTCAACTTCCTTTGAAATGTTAATAATACTCTTATGATATTCAATAGCATCTTGGAATGTCTTCTGTGTGTGATTGACAAATACAGCGCTGGTGCGAAACTTACGTTTTTCACCTCTTTCAGGCGTCAACTACAAGCAATTTGATCAGTTTTCAGGCTGTCTTGAACTTTTATTACTTGTTTCATACTATTTCCTACTAAAGATTGAAAAACAAGCTGTAGAATTTTCAAATTGTATGTTAAATGACTTATTATTGAAGCAATTAACAAATCGATTGTGGAAAAATGCACTGATAATGTGGCCATACAAAAAATCTGATATGTAGAAGCTATTTCATAATTTGGACTGCTTGTTGTATCGATGAAGGTTACTATTCCAAAAGCAAACTTCCAATCTCGGTAATCATCACTACTCAAACGTGCTACTAAGACATATATAGTAGAATGTATCGTAAGAGCAGTCACTGATATCCAATATAGCATTGCCTGGAAACTTAATTTTCAGTCGCTATAAAGACACTCACTACAAACCTGATATTTTCTAACACGTAGACATTCATGAATTAAATCTTGCTCAGCGACTCCAGCTCTATTTATATTTGGCACAAATGGAGGTTGCTGCAAGTTGTGCAAAATTCTTCTCATTGTGGTTTTGTTGGTGAGTAATACAAGAATTTTTAAGAATGCTGTAAAAAACAATAAAAACAGTGGACTTTGATCTTCAATTAATATGAAACAATTTTTTATTATAAAGCTTACAGGACAGTTCTTGCGGTATTTTTCACCCGTATGCAACTTTTATTACGCAATTCCTTCTCTCAAAAACATCAAATTTACTACACGGAAAGTTGATGATACGCGTACGTGGTCAGAAAGATTCTGAAACTATAAAGTGAGCCAAACTGATCTACAAATCCAAGGCCTCCTTGAGCACAATACAACGGGAAAGACATATACTACATAGTGTCATTATTATTGCAATATTGTTACTAAAAATACATAAAACAATGTGCCCTATTTGGATGTTACTATTGTAGCGTCGTTTAGTCTACTTCTGGCCAGAATAATTGAAGTTGAATATAAACGAGACGTTTGTGCACAAAAGACAATTGATAGGCCGTTGCTTGACGGGTACAAGAGTTTTGCATTTAAGAGCGTGACTAAAACTACAATAAGTACATTCGAGATATTATTTGCATGTTCTGATATGTTCCTGAACGATTGGATAAAACATAAATTGCTATGATGGGCGTTAGTTAGTTCAATTCTAATTAAAGCTTTGATTAAAATATGAGTTCTAGTTTATAGCTTTAAATCGTGGTATGAAATAAATTTCGTAATACATACAACTTGCCCTATGTAAGATAAATTATTGTAGCGATCGATATAACTTTATTTTAGCGATCGGTATAAATTTAATTATAGTGCTTCCATTTTAAATTAGTTAAGCATTGTAGTTAGTATTTACATTCTAAGCGATCAGCTGGAAGTTTATGTTGTGCGAATGTTTAGAAACTTTCACTGTGCTACGAGTTATTGAAAAAACTTTTGTAATCAGTTTGATCATAAAGAACTGTGATTTGCGCAAATAGGTAGTGGGATTGTAATAGAAAAGTTACTTGACCAAATTTCTATTTGCATGCATGTGGCTGGCGGTCAACAACAAGAACCAACCGTAGCAAATATTTCAAAAAAAGAGAGCCAGACTTCGGTGAAATTAAGAGAAAGTAACACGAATTTTACAGAAAAATTGCAGGAAATCACCGCAAACCTCACATAGAAACTAAACGACGCAGCGGAGTATCTACAAGGAAACTACAGTCAATTGATGGAGGAGTTTTTAAAAAAAGTTACAAAAACCGCAGCAACCGTTAAACAGCTAAAAGTAGAGTTTTTAAAAAAAACTATAAAAACCGCGGAAAAACTGGAAACCAAATTTTTCGGTGACTTACAGAAAGTGAAAGTCCAGTTGGTGGACAACCCACGAGAACTAGAAACAAAGTTGTTAAAAACTTCGTGTAAAATGGAAGATAAGGTACCAAGGATATAAGAACGAATTAATTCGTTAACAGCACAAACACCACAATCCGCAACCCGGCAAAGCAAGCTTTTCATAGTAGTGGCAGTTTAAGATGTTCCGTAGAAGAGCAGGGTCAAGAAGGCATAGAGGAGGTGATTTCCCGGATAAACATCAACAAAGATAAAAGGACCCAAATGCTGGATTTGTGGCGAGTTTGGGCATATACGGTCTAAATGCAAACAGCCCAAGGCGGAAGCAGAGCAAGCCGGACAACTGAAAGGGGTCGACAGGATGAAACGAAAGTCGACAAGCACAGATTCTAGCCCCAAAATAGTCGCGCGCGTAACATGTGATCTTGTTGATCAATGACGACTAGTAGCCAGTACAGTTATAGACCGAAGAAGAGAGAGACATAGACCTAGGTGTTGTTCTGCGTTGGAAAGTCAGAGGAGAAAATCCAGTTTGGCAGGATATTACTTCGTTGAGTAACAACTTTAAGTCGTACTGGGCACAATGGAATTTCTTGGAGGTAAAGAATCGGATTTTGGTGCTATCCAAGGGAAATGACGATGAATTCGCAAGTATATTTTAAATGGTGGTACCTAAAAGCAGGATGTCGAAGGTTCTAAGACATCTACATAATGACCCCTTTGAAGGACACTTTGGCGTTAAACAGACTCAGGAGAGGACCCGCGCAAAATTTTACTGGGCGGGCTGCTAGAACAATGTTAAAGATTGATACCCCAACTGTCAGTTGTGTACACTATTGAGAAAACGTAAACTCTCACTGAGACCCTTTGAGAAAGTGGCAATCGACATTGCCACTCTATTCCATGAGACCAACTCTGTAAATAAGCACATCTTGGGAGCAATGGACGTTTTTATGTGGTCTCTCACAATCAGAAAGACTACGACCAATATTAACGTCTATTTTTATTGGCTTATTCGTCTTCGATTCATAAGAGCACTGCACTAATATCTGTAGGCACGAAGACGACATCATAGGCAAAGCTGCGTTGAAAAGCTCAAGCGTAAGATGCATCACATCCATGGTGACGTTAATAAAAATATCCAAATCACAAGCGAGCGGATGAATATCAGATATGTCATAAAGGCGTAGGAGTCTGGTTTTCAAGATAGTGACCGCGTCTGGTTATACAATCCCAGACGAAGCCATCAATTGTAGCCAAAGCTTTGAAATTGTAGAAAGGATCAACGACGTAGTATATCGGATTTGTAAACTCCAAAAAAGAAGAACCATTGTAGTGCACTTTTACTAATTGGCATCTTAAGCTAATGATAACGCCTGTAATGCCGAAGAACTACACGTACTGTAACGAACAAACAGTTACCTTTGTGAGGATTAACGAAGGGCTTGTCCTAGCTGTGATTAGTGTATGACTCTGCACAGCGGCAAAGACAAAGCAAGATTTGGGGTCGCAGAAGAGATTTAAGGTAATTTGTTTGATGTGGTATCGGAATACTTTCTAACACATTGCGTAACAACGGACCTTGATATGTTTCGAGGACTAACTTGGGTGTTAAAAATAAATTTCGTGGTCTAGATCAACTTTGACGACAACAACCAGAGGTCGGAAACGCTATACCGCTATAAAACGGTCGGACATCGGCACCAGCTGCCTAGTGATTAAGCAATATCCTTCTAGTAGACCAAATTACCAGGGTTTGTGGAAGGCGTTAGTAGACCTCAAGGGCCAAATGATCAAATTTAGATTAGACGTTGGCCATACTCAAGATAGGATGTGGGCGCGATAGGTTGAACTGAAGGGTGGTATTAAATGTGCTAGAGATATTGTTTCAGAAAAATGAAATCGAGATTTTGGTGTGTGGTTATAATCCTAATGGTACGGTGTCTGCTATGAAGAGTGTTGATTACTACTTCTAGCGACATGGAAACTGCAAAAATGGTTTCGACTGTCCCTACGATTACGGGAATTTCCAACTTGAGGGTCAGAGGGTGTTCTGGGGTAGAACAGCTTTAGGAAGGGGCAGTGCAGTACAATTTAGTCTACCTCTAACCAGAATAATTACAATGGAATATAAGCTAGGCCTTTGTACATAAAGATGATTGATAGGTCCCTGCTGGCTCTTGACTTGATTGACAGGTATAATAGTTTTGCATCTGAGAGCGTTAATAAGATTATAATAGGTACATTCGGAATATTATTTGCACTCTCGGACAATGGGATATAATATGATTTGCCATGATGACCGTTAGTTAATTCTGTTCTAACTGAAGCTCTGATTACGGTATGCGTTCAAGTTTAAACCTTTGAAAGTCGTGATATAAATTAGTGGTTCATATAAGTTGCCAATGTGATACAAATTATTGTTGTGATTCATATAATTTTATTATAGTGATGATCAATATAAATTTAATTATAGTTCTTCCATATTAAGTTTAAGCAGATATCATCGTAATGTTAAGAAGTTAGTATTTGAACTGTAAGCGATCTGAATGTAAATTGTTGTGAGAGCTTTTAGAAAATTTCGCTGTTGCTATGAGTTGTTGAGAAGGATTGTATAATCAGTTTGATAATAAAGAACTGTTGTTTGTGTAAATAGAATTTTTGGTACACTATATTTTAATTCATGTTCCCGCAAGAACTCTATAAACCGCTTCTTCCTAAGCTATTGATATTTGGAAATTCAAATTTAAGTATTAATCTTGCTATTTATACTACTTTATATATAATGGTTAAACCGTGACCAGTTTTTGCTATCATAATGCATAAATTTTTTTGAATAAATTAAAATAAAATATAACAGTTTCTCATACAATGAAAATACCCTGTAAGACACAGTTGATGTTGATTTTACTCCAGGAGTTTGAGAACAAGTTTTCTTTGTTAAATGTTTATTGACCGAACCGTGGATTTAGCAACCGTTTCCCAAAGTATGAAAGTTTATGGCTAAGAAGACGTAACTATGCAGCAACGCAATAAAGTCACGGGCAATAAGAATTTCTACCGGATTATGTTACAATAAAAATTTCATTCTTTGAACTTGCTGGCACACTTAATGCGTAACGGTTTTAGTATAATATAAGTTTATACTATAATTATAGTAAACTATTATAGGTTGCTAAGTACTAATACTTGTTACTAACTAATTTTGAACGCGCTAATGATAATTCTTTACCTCGCGCTTTTATTTTCGGAAACGAGTTTTCTGAATCGTTTGGTTTGGTAGCAGATTTTAAAAACAATTCTTATGTACATGAAGACGCTAAAATACATGTTTCATATGTTGGATCTTTATCAACCGCTATCAAGTGTAGCTTTAGTTTGCTTAGTATAGATTGTCTTACAGAGATTAATATATCTCAGACACAAAAAGTAATTAATTCTTTCAATGACATAAGCAGTTCTGATAGATTATGCCGAACGATAAAAGTACACAATGAATGTGAACACAGAAAAGGCTAAACCGTTTCATAAAAAGCGGTATATTACATCATCATTTAGGAGTGAGATCTTAAACGGTGAAATAAGCAACATGTTAAAATTAGGATTGCATTATCAATGCATGAGTCCGTAGTGTAATTTCAGTTTGTTGATTAAAAAAAAATAATGCAGAATATCGGTATGTTTCGAAAGCAGGATGCTGAAGGACGTCAGCAAACACGACTCGTATCCTATGCCATGGGTTGATAGAATTTTATACACTCTAAGAAACGCTAATTATATATCAAGTATAGATCCTCGAAAACCCTTTTGGCCGATTCCCATCTCAGAGTCGTCTAGGGATAAGACCGCTTCTAGTGTTATAGGTAGAAGTCGGTTTAGATTCGTTATAGTTGTGTATAGAGTAAAAAACGCTTGCGCAAATGCAACAGCACCTTTTTGGTGCTATTTTTGGTCGACAGTATGAGCCCAATGTACTCTGTTGTTTGAATGATATAATTTCAGATTCTACATCGTGTGAGAAACATTTAAAATTATTACGAGATGTTAAGGAATGCATGAGAGACGCTGGTCTTACTATAAATTTGAAGAAGTGTCAATTTTTTAAGAAATCACTTACATTTTTTGGGTTTATTGTAGGATTTAATTTCCTGAGAACCGATTTCGAAAAAGTATCGGCTATCGCAAATTATCCACGTTCTAGGAATACGACAGTTGTTAAACAATTTTTGGGAATGGGTTTGTGGTATCGCCATTTTGTTAGGAATTTTTTATCACTAATTTCTCTTCTTCAATCAAAGATCCAATTAAGAGGAAGAAGGAAGGGGAGACTGTTGTTGGTTTCCGACCCTCTTTTTACACAACCAGATTTTTCAATACCTTCTACGGTAGAATGTGATGCAGCGACACAAGTCTTAGTGGTGTTTTGATTTAGTAGGTTGAATGTGAAGAAAGGGTTATTTTGCATGCTGGTAAGTCCCTCACTCGTACTGAGAGAAACGATTTAACTACGGAAAAAGAATGTCTAGTAGTTTTATTTGCCTTGGATTGAAGGTACCCACTTTACGGACGTTAATAATCATTTTTCTTTGTTGAGACTTAATAACATCCAAAACCCCACAAGAAGGTTGGCTAGATGGGCACCCCGTTTGCGTCAGAATTCATTTGAGTTATATCATCCTGAGGATAAATGCAACGTTGTTCTAAGCTGTCTTATTCGAACTCCTACAGAAGAAAAGGATAACGTAATAAATTTGACACAGATCGATCTTGACAAATTGGGCCCATGGTGTGGTTAGTTGCGAAAAAAGATTTTGTCGTCGCCTAATAACTAGCCCCAGTGCAAGGTTGAGGGCGATCTTGTTTTTACATTTATCTCATCGAATCTACCTATTTAGTCTAATTTAATTGAAGGGAAATATTTAGAGCGTTTGTTACAAAGAGTAGAGGTCATTAAATCATGTCATAATTCATCAGTTGCAGGTCATTTCGGATTTCATAGAACCATAGCGCATATTCAAGAAAACTATTATTGACCAAAAATGTGAATGGGCCTTTTAAGATTTTGTCAACAATATTTAGTATGTGAATCACAGAAACTGTCGAATTTAGATCCGTTCGGAAAGATGAGAAGAAAAAAGTAAGCTAGGTTTCTATTTCTAATAGTAGCTTTGGATCGTGTTGGTCCATTTCCACGTTCTGTGTATGGTTTTAAGTAATTACTTGTTGCTGGAGACTGGTTCATCAAATACACGGTATTTCATACTATACATAGCGCAAAAGTACACGTCATTGAACACTTTATGGAGAAAAAATGTTTTTACCGCTTGGTGTGCCACAGTACATAATTTGTGATATTGTTTGACAGGTGACCGGACGAATTTTTAACTTTTTATATGAGATTTGCGAAATTAAGAAAATATGGTACAATGTTGTCTATTCCCCTTAAGTAAATTTTGTTGAGAGGGTAGGAATTGCGATTCGTTTTTACATAGAAGAGCATGACTCTTTGAATGTTGAATTGACGCAAATTTAGTTTGCATTTAAATCGGCACTACACCAGTCTACAAGTCATACTTCGAATTTTTTGGCCGTCGCCTGGTCGGTAGAAAATTATATGGTTCAGGATTTACTCCCGCGAAAGAAGTTAAAGCAATACCTGGTAGTAGACTGCTTTACATTTCTGATAGTCAAGAATTGCTCAAAGTTTTTAGAGATGTACGTGAAAATTTGCAGGCGGCATATCACCGTTAACGTAATCAATATAATTTGAGAAGGAGAATACTTTGTATGAAGTAGGAGAAAAAGTTTGGAGGGTTAATAAAGTGCTCTCAAGTGTAGTTCACTGCAAAATTGGCTTCAAAGTTTGTTCTATATAAACTTCCGAAGAAATTTGAAATTTAATTTATCATGTGATTAATTTAGATGGTAGTAAGGCAGGCAAACAGCACGTCAAAAATATAACGCCATTTTCTGCTATGGAAAAAGATTTTAAAATACATGATGTGGTTGATGCTTCATGAGCACTATGTTGTGTTTGATATTTGCGTTTTATAATGTTCTAAGGTGAAAAAAAAAAATGTTTGGTTGGGGTTTTTTTGGTTGGAATGCACATTTTTTGCATGTAATTTCGGAAAATAATCTAAAATACAACAGAGTGTTATTTAATTTCAAATATAGTGAACTTTAAACAAAAAACAATCTTTTTAATGGTGATGCTTGAGCAAATTTTAAGTGCTAAGAAGTTAACGATAAATTTGTTGGGACACAAATCGTGCTCCCTTTGTCATCATAATTATTAATGGATTATGTACATGTACTTCAGGTAGTAATTTTTGAGCAGAGTTTTTAGCGTAAATTAAACATCGAATATTATTAAAAGTTGCGTTCAAGGGTTCTCTGTATACTCCATGAATTTGTCCTATGGTCCAAACTAGATGTAGTGGCGACAAGGCTATTAACTCCTTTTTTATTTTTATATAGAGAATTTTCGATTATAGACCCCCCCCCTGCATTTTCATTGACTACTGTAGGAATAGACCTCCAAGTCTAGCTGGAAGAAATCGCTTTCCCTTGGTTTTCAGTGGTGGAAAAAGGACAGCACTATTCTACTTTTTTACTCCAAAAAAAAAGAGAGTTCAAGCTATATTATGCGCTCAATTTTAGACTTTTAATAGCATCTAAATATCGCAACTTTGAGAGTATTTAAACGACCTGCACTCTGCAGACCCAAAGTGTTTTTTGTTAGAAATGATAAGCATGCTCGATAAAGCCGATCCTTATGGGCATCATTCACGTTAGCGGTACACAAAGCGAATTTCTTAAACAAACCACCCTTATTACAATTTTTGCTTGACCCGAATCAGTTCCACAAGAACCCTCCAGTCAGATTGCGTCCAAACATGTTTTACTTTAATAGAGAACAACCAACATAGAAACAAGGACAAAAGTGTTGGAAGCATATATGTGTAGCACAGCACTGTACGTCTGTAAAATAGGGACAGTAGGAGAAGCAGACACGAAAAGAAAGAAGCAATTTGGAATGTTCTGCTTCAGGTGCGTGATGATAGCATGAACAGAAAAAGTTAATATCAAAAAGGTTATAGAAATCGTAGGGGAATAAAGATATATGTGGAAAACAAACAAAAAAAGGAGAAGTAGAAGGGCATGGTACGTTCTATTCCATTTTTTTGGGGAATACTGCGGGCTATAGGAAAAAAGAGATGTAGATGTAGACTTAGATCAGACTATCGCACGCAGATAGTGAAATATAGAAACTGTGGAAATTTCAGGGAAATGTATAGGTTAGCTCAGAATAGGAAACAACGGAGGTACGCGTGTAACCAGTTTCAGGACTGAAGACTGTAACGGTCACTTTGTTACGTTACAATAACTCTCACTGTATATAATGTAATTTGGTTAAACGTAACAATTGTAAAATATTGATTCAGGGCCAAGCATTTAATATTAAATACAACGCGATTTTATCTGTCCGACAGGTGTGTGATAATTGTTGATAAATAAGAATACGAATTAATACATTCTTGATTAGACCTTGTTCGTCTTGAATGCGCTTTGTGAAGTGACCTACACGTTTTCGTTATCCAAGGGTTAGCGCGTGTTAAAATATATTTCCCTAGCTGCGTTGCAGGATATAAATATAACGAAACGTTAATTTACTGGAGTTGCATATAGCGTGGGCTGTGCTTATTTGGAAGTTTCTGCAACTTTGGTTCAAGTATTTGAATATTATAGGTTCACATTCATTGAATTGTTTGACGTTGCTATTTGTTTGAAGATAGCGTCGCTATAAAAATATTATTAAACCCTTACACTAGTTAGCGTTGAAGGTTTGCTGGTATAATTGCCTGAGCACTAATCAATTTTATGTTTTTAGGATTTTTTTTTTTATTTACTGGTTTATTTATTTGTTCATTCTCTTCCCTGGTATTTTCTTGGTTATGGTTCTCGTTTTGGTTTTCCTTTATTGAAATTTCCTTTGTTGCATTTTTGGTGCACGTACAGCAGATACCGGCTTTATCCAGATGTTCTTGTTATTCATTTGTACACTGATCGTTTAGTTACATATCTACAGCGAGGGACAAGTGCTACATGCAGAGATTAAACACTACACCAGTATGTATTAACGTATCCTTTTTACGTAATTGGTCTGGGAAGAAATAATTAATACTCCGACGGACTTAGTTGATTACTTTGCAACTAACTAAACTTTTGATATATAAAAATAATAATTTCACTTTGTTCCATTATCACTGTTAAAGCAGTTGAAAGGGCCTATAGTGGTAATTTTCCCATATACATTTTACTATATACAAAGTGTTGTTTTGCGTAAATCAACCCCGTAGTACTGGTTTTAACTTTATGCGACTTATAAGGAGTTGCAAGTGCAATCAGCTGTTTCCCTTCAATCAGTGTTAATTTGAATGTTTAAAATGTACATATTTACATAGCGTGTGCAAATATTAATCGTAGTTCTCATAAACCTGAAGTTCACGCAATATCTACAGTAATATTAGTCCTGGATCCTGGATCAGCCAATTAGGCAGATAAGGTTGGTTTTATATGCGCGGAGCCCGTCTTGACGCTCAACAAAATATCAGTACCATCTCGCTTTCAGAACCAGACCCATTATGCTTCTGAGTAGCCGCGGTACAAACAGGTAACGTTTCTTTTGTTCCATAGGTCTTAAATTTACGTAACAGGACTTAATGATGAGAGAACACTGCTGAGCACGGTCTTGGCCCTTTTTGAAAGATTGAGATATTTCGCTACAATATTTACGTTTGTTCTTAGGAACAAAATGCAGATTGAATTTTTTGAAAAACATTTTCTCGTGACACCAATGTTTGTTTTATCATTACATCACCGTTCAGAGATACTGTACTAATTTTTGAAGATAGTTTTGTCGTTGACAAAAGAATACTATTTGCCTTTGCACAAAAATTGAACGTTAAACTAGAACTACGTGTCCAATATAAGATTTTCATGTAGAACCATTGTGATAAGGGTCATATAACATTATTTATTTTCCAGCATGTTACAAATGCTAATTATTTCATTTCCCTTCATCTCATTTTTAAATGACCCGAATCGGTCTCATAAGAACCCTCCATAGTCAGATAGTCTCCAAACATTTTTCCTTCAATAAAGAACTCTGCCGAGTATGACCTTAGTCGTTTTTGAACCATTGAGATATTTCGCTACAATATTTACGTTTGTTCTGAAGAACACAAGGCAGAATAATTTTTTGAAAAACATTTTCTCATGACCCCAAAGGTTGTTTTATTATTACTTTACCGTTCAGAGTTTTAACGTTGACAAAAGAAAAATATTTGCATTTGCACGAAAATTGATCGCTAAACTAGAACTATGTGCCCAATATAAGATTTTTATGCAGGGACATTGTGCTAAGGGTTATATAAGATTATTTATTTTCCCGCATGTTGCAAACTCTGATTATTTCATTTACAGTCATCTCATTTTAAAAATAAAGTTATACTTCATAAATTCCTATTATATTTGAAGCTTAAATTACGCACTCATCCTTTGTTATTGTTTGTAGTAGTTGCTAAGCCATCAACAGATTTAGTTACTGAACGACATCGACAATTTTAATTAATTCTTTAGCGCTTTTTATTTGTAGATCTTTTTTCAAACCTTTGATTTAAATATCGTTGCTTATAAAGTCAAGTTCGCACAATTTCTAGCATTCAGACCCTTCAAAAAGTAGATGTTAATGAAGGTAAACGGTTTTCGCTAACCCCTAATGTAATACGGTCAAACCTTTATTACTGGCGATTTTGCTTACGGAGCAGATTCTAGACTGTCGGCCTGCGTAATTAAAGATAAACTTGTTAAACCTGTAAATTCGACTAATTTTATTCTTTGTAAACGGAGTTGCAATTCAGTTTCATTCTAGAACACACTCCGCTAGATTTTTGCCAATTTAAATCATTTGATTTCGATTTTTATGTATCAGTGAATATATCATGCCTTTTTTGGTCGCCTTCAGAAGTTGTCATTTTAATTCGAGTTAAACCATTAAATCCAAAATGCACAAAGCTCAACATACTTTTGCAGGTTGTCAGAATTCGTAATCCGTTGAAGTTTTTAACTCCATTAACATTTTTTAATAAGAGTTTTTTATTCAACATTGTGACTATTGACCTTAAAGTAGCATGTCATCCCATCAATCGTCATAAAGTTACATGTCTGCTCCACTTGGATTATTATACTTGCCATTTACATTAGTTTCGCAACTCTTAAAAGGTTGGATATCTAATAGTAGTTTCTTTCAGAATTGAATCAATTTGTAGAAATCTTCGGATTCAACGTTTGCTTTCTCTTCTAATGTCGCGTCATCAAGGTACCATACATTCAGCACAAATTTCATGGTTTCCACTATTGGGTGGATAGTTATGCTGAAAGCAACTGGACCCCATGGATCTCCTTGCTGGCATCCAACTTCTAATGTGATTGCTTCATTTCCAAAGAAAAGTGATGTCGGCTGGCCGTAGCTCTGTTCTAGAATGGGGTACAAAGCTGGAATTTCTTCTGAAATCCTTTTTAGCATGCATGATCTGTCAATGGAATTGACGCATTGCACTTTTAAAAGAATTTCTCTGAATTTTGTTCGTTATTCACAAAAGTACGGATTCCGTGTACTATATTTTTGCATCCCAGTTTAGTTGCAACTCTTAATTGATATATGTTTAAATAGTTGTGGGCTTTATCTCGTGTCGATATGCATGCAACTTTTGCTGCCAATATTATGAAAACTGATCCCACTGCAATTGGCCTGATCTCGTTATTTTTCTTTGTTAACGCGCAGAGTGACACTCCGAAAAATATAGGCGTTACCGCTTTGTTCAGTTTTCCTTGCAGTAAAAAATTGCATAGCGTGGTTTTGGCGTCTAGTACTCGTATCCCTGGTTCGCCGGATGAAATTGATATTAAATCCTTTAGAAATTGTGGTCTCATGCCATCTACACCTGCAGCGGATGCGTTTCTAAACGAATTAATTGCTTTGTGAACTGTAGCAGAGTTGACAGGTAGGAAGTTTTCTCGTACTGCTTTAGATAAAGTAACAACATCGGTGGCCGATGGATGTTCTGATTTTAGCTTGGATAAAGTTGCAGCATTAAAAGGGGCTAACGTATCTACTGAGCTGATGATTTTAACTGCTCCTTTAATGTCGGCAACTTTGAATTTGTTTTTATCTCTTTCAGAAAGAGTTATGTTTTTTTCTGTTTAGTTGGGTTAAACTGGAGTTGGAAATTGTTATTGTTCTTTGATCTTATTTGTCAGCGCTTTTTCCTTTAACTCACTGACATTAAAGGAGATACAAGCAAAAACAATAAGTTTCTCCCAAGAAAAAGAGAAATCGTCGCGATACATTCGTGAATAACTTCTGCTAGTTTGTTGGCTGCCGATGGACGAGCGCCCTTGGGAATTCTTGGTAGCGTGTTAAATCGCAGCCGTGTTGACGGAAGCTTTCCTTTTAAAAGTGTAACCGTTGACGTTTCGGAGTTGAGAAGTGCCAGATGATCCGGGTGTTTTTGTTGTACGTGAATCATCAATCGGTTTTCGTCAATAAAGGTTCTTGAAGGTGATAGAGGACATTGGGATCCTAGAATGCTCCTTAGAGTTAGACAGTGGATTGGATGATGACGCTTGGAGGCAGGATGAATAAAGCCATGGGCGCTTCTCCCATTTACCCAGGCGAGTTATCTGAGAAAGCGTAAGGTTTAGACAGGAGGCTTGGAACCATTCAGCACAGGAGGAATCATCTTTGTTCCATGGTCGGGTTTTCGACACAAGCAATAAACTTTCTCTTTGACGATGCGAAGTGACTTTCATTGTGTTCCCTGACGTGTTTCTTCTCGTACTGCGAGAATTCGGAATCATCATCAGTAATTTATTTTGATTTTGGCGATGTGATTTGATTTATAATTTATAATCGTTGGGTGTATGCAAATTCGCATCCAAAGGGGTTGATTTACATTCTTTGTTCAAAGAACAGTATGTTTTGTATTTTAGTTTGGCTTAGCTGTAAGTAAACGAATTTCATCAGAAGCTTTTATAATAAATTCATTATCGATTGTTGTGTCAACATTTTGATTTTTTTGGGTTTATATTCGTCACTTCAGCGTTTTAAAAAAGCTTTCAATTTATTATACTTTGAAATGTCTACATTGTGGTGGATAGATAAAGTAGTACTCAACATCGAATACCGGATCCAAAATGTGGAACCCTGAACTTTATTAGAAAGTTCATCCATATATGCAAGCATAATGTTCTCGAAGAAATAGCTTTTTATTTCCTTGTTTCTTCGCCATAAAATAAATTATTCAAACGCGTACTCATACCTACTTTGAGACTTTTCATGCAATAATTTTATGGACGTTATTTTTGCCGCCTCTTGAATTGCAGGTGGGGTACACGGATCACTATCTATATCTATGCTTATGAATTTGAACACAATCGTACACAATAGACAACCACAAAATTTGTTTCACGTTTTGATATCGAAAATTTAAAAGCCTACTTTATCTTTATAAAATCCACAACTTAGTTGCTTCAGGCGAATGCCTACGAAAGAGGAGTTGCAGAGTTTCAAATATAATACATTCACGATTTTTTATTGTGGAATTTATTCCAGTTATATATTAATATGAGTAATTACATCTTTAAGCAAAACAAAAACTGTTAGTACCAATTTAACTCTTGGCTACTTTAAACAGTGTTTAGCCAAAACGAAACGAATGTATGCAAAAAGATAGAAAAGGGGTAAGCATTTTGGGAAGGGTATTTTGGGTTGACTAGGTAATAAACGTACTAATATCCGTCATATCGCTTTAGAGTGATATGCACTTTCGCACTCTAAACTGATATACATCATTTTCTAAATAACTAAGAAGTGCGCTATTTGTTGTTTTCACACGTGGTCATCGGAAATAGTATATTACATTACTAGTGTGGAAAGTGACCCATTTCACACTAGTGGTAGAATTATCGCACGAGGCGTCAACCGAGTATGACGATACCACGAGTGTGAAATGGCACTTTCGACACGATTACTGTACACGATTTTTCCCACGACCACAACTAAAGAAAAAAATAAGAAAAATATTTTAAATAAACGTACACTGTTGTTCTTTCACTTAAATACCTTTCCTTGATGCAAGGTCGTGCGATCGACTAGTGGTAATGTCGAACAAATCCTACAGCGAGTTTTTGCTATTGG
This sequence comes from Platerodrilus igneus, assembly GCA_036346225.1. Classification (NCBI taxonomy): domain Eukaryota; kingdom Metazoa; phylum Arthropoda; class Insecta; order Coleoptera; family Lycidae; genus Platerodrilus; species Platerodrilus igneus. Next base: position 7,417,756 of record JARFIW010000385.1, read on the forward strand.
GCATATTGTACGTAATTAACATACTAATATAGCTCTTGCAATTTCTAAACCGACTTTCGTCATCAATATTTGTGATGTCATATATTGGCGCCGTTGCCACTATCAAAATAGCAATTCCTCGTATCTACAATGAAGCTATCGGCACAATATAGATTATGCAAGTATTTAGTAATTGGTGACGGAACGTGGTTTGTTACTTTTTAAAAAGTAATTTGTAAAATGATTTTATACTAATAAAATTGCAGTCTAAGTTGTTTAGCTTAATAATAAATGTTGCTATGAGGGAGTTTGTTCTAGTGAGCATATTTTAAATATAATTGAATGTTTTTAATGTGTTATATATTTTTAATTAAATAGCCACACGCATGTTATACCGGGCACGGAATAATAGCCACCAATAATCAAGACTTCCAGAGGTTATGTTTATTAAACTAAAGAGGGCTAACAGTTATGAAAATTTGTTTTTAAGGTTTGCCGGGTGTTAAACAACCCAACACAATATTGTGAAAACTAGCTAGTATTTGGGTACTGTTGAAATTACTAGATTTAGAAACTACTGATAATGTGTTTTCAGGAGCGATGCAGAGACCTTAAATGATATTGCAGATGGAATTGTGGCAGTATTTCTAACAGAAATTAAGGCACTTTTCATGTTAAATCTATAATTTTGTTTTGCTAAATGACACATTATGATTATGTTGTAGGAAACATACTATTGTAAAAAAAAATACCGGTGGAAAAATTCATACTATAGTGTCAGGAAAACTAGTATATAAATACTACAACACAAAAAAGAAATTGAAAAAGCACATTGTTATGATAAATCAAATTGAAGATACGCCAGGTAACAATCTCACAGTCGTAACAAATATTATATTATATTTTCTTAAAAATAACTGTGACGAACTGTTGTTATGGTTAAGAAATAGTGTAGAACCCTGGTTACAGGTCGAGGAATATTGGACTAAAACATCTAAGATGCGTCTAAAGCAACTGCGAGATTCTTCTGAAGAAAAAATTTTATCTTATTTAAATGAGTATCCATCTTTAAAACGAACGATGCTCTATTTATTATTGGAAATCGATTTACAAACATTGACAAAGTACTTATTAAAAATTTGATATTTAGCAATAGAAATTCTATTTCGTTTTGTATTTATTTACTATACAGAAAGTTAAAAATATGTATTAATACACAATAAACTAAATGCCAATAATTAATTAATTTACAAACATCAATGTGTCTATCCTGTAAAAGTTTCTTTCATTAAATTTGCTAAGGTTCTATAAATTTGTGTTGATTAGTTGTCACTGCAGTATGAATCCCAATTGCTGTCGTCGCTATCTTCATTTACATCAATGACCAACGGGGCTACATCTTTTATATCAAACTTAATTTCGCGATTCCACCATTCTTTAATGATTGTTTCTGTATGTTGTACAGAATCTGCCCAAACTTGAGGCGTTACGGTCGCTAATGCTTCGTGCCCCATTGCCATACAGTTTTCTATAGATCTGTCATCTCTACCAACGTGACGATTAAAATAATTTTTAGCAATACTCCATGTCAGTTCAATTGGATTAAAAACACAATGATAGGGAGGCAGTCTTAGTACCTTATGGTCATACTGTTCAGCTAAACGATCAATTTTAAAAATTTTGGGTGGTTTGTTTCTACAATTTGGAGAAATATGTTAGTCGGCTAAAAAGAATACCACATTTTCTTCTTACATTACAACCACATGTAGCAGTTCACTTTTTAAAGATGCTAATTCAAAACGGATTCCATTTCTACTAAGCTATTCTACTATTTCCGTTTTCTTCCACGAAGTGTTTGGTATTTTTTGTTCTGTAGCACTGTGATACGAAGCATTATCCAGAACAATTGCAGATGGTGTTTCTAAATTTTTTAGTAGTTGATTTTCAAACCAACGTAAAAAATTATCCTCATTCATTTCGTCATGATAACCTTGATTCTTTGCCGATGAACTAAAGACCAATTCACTACTACAAATAAAACCATCTGCATTGCCTGCATGCAACACTATATACCTAAAATGCAGAATTACTTCATGCATTCACATTATCAAATGTAAATCTCACTAACCTTTTTCCGTCAACCCTTGTACTTTTTACACTTTTCAGATTGTTATCTTGCTAAGAACGACTATAGAACCATTTTGGAAATTCCATGTTTCATCCAAAATACAAATTGATACAAGTTTTGCTGTTTAACTTGTATATAAGTTTTCAGAAATTGCACTCTTTTATTGACAACATCGGGTAACTCCATAAGTCCCCGTCTTGGATTATCTTGTTTCCACTTAAAACCCTTACTATGTAGAACTGTATTCAACGATCTTTCGCTACCCTTAAAGAGCCCAGCGTGTGTTACCTTTTGCTACAAAATTTTTACAGAAATATGCCTGCCTAAAATTATTTACTGTTATATAAACAATTTCAAAATTAATAAAATATACTCACGATTTTCATACATTCTGTAAATTACATTACGAATACCACATTTAGTAAATTGATCAACTTTAGTAATTGCTTTTTTGTGAACTCGTTTCTTGGAAGTCAGGGGTTCATTGTTTTTAACTGCTTGTGACACAACAGTTACCGAGGACAAATTGACATTTAAAGCCGCTGCTACACGTTAAAATAGAATTAATGAACTACAAATTAAAGTAAATAATTAATTTACCTCGCGAACTGCCGTCAAAGGAATAAATGGACCACCGTTATCTCGTTCTTGTTCAAAAACGCTGTCAAATTACCTACAAGTAGTTATCCTCTGCTTCCTAAACGTTAACCGCACATGGTTTATTCACCCAAACAAAAATAACACTAGTCTGTTCTGAAAAGAACAATTTTAAATGCAAGCAAGAATACCACAAAATGCAGGGTAAAAACTACGCAAGAGGTTAATGACATGAAATAAGAACGCCAACGAAAATGTAACATAACCAATACAAGTAATATTAGTTGTCAACAAATGTCTCAAATGAAGGCGGCAACATTGCAAAATTTTCAAACCGAGAAGGAAACTTTTTTCTGGAGTTAGAATAAGACAAGAACATCATTTGTAGTTGATATGGCGTGACGTCATTTGTGATGAAAGTCGGTTTAGAAATTGCGAGGACGATGTCTGATTCGTTATATCACTCTAGAGTTGAAAATTATTTCAACATTACGGTGACGTTTACTTTCGCACTCTAGAGTGATATTTATTTTCGAACTCTAGAGTAATATACACCACTTTTTAAAAAAATAAATAGTGTGCAATCTGTTGTTTTCATATATGGTCGCCTGAAAAATTGTTTACTTAGACGTAATGTGTTTTGCTACTTGTATGTAACAATGATTATAATCCAACTACTAACATATACTCCATTAAATGTATATACTTAATCCAGAATGGAGTTATACCTATAATTAAAAAATAATGACTGTTTGGAAAATATTTATTCTTAATAAATTTTAAAAATAGCTTTATTAACCTTAATTACCTAATACCATAGCAAATTCATATGCCAGATTACTGGTTATGTCCTTAAAATCATGTTTAAATAAATCACCAATCGCAAGTATTATATACGTGTAAGCAATTACCAAATACAAGCAAGAGTAAATTCTGTAATAAACACTTTGTTTGTTATCTAGGCATACACCGGTAGCTTTCAATACGGATATTTCCTTTCTAAAATAATTAGCTTGAGCGTAACTATAATCATTCATTTTGAAGACACTGCAACTTAATTTATGAAACTACTGTTTGCCCTGAAAATTACTTTTCCATTTACTTTATTGTTATTCATGTAATTACTTCAACTTTATGTTTTTAGGATATTAATTAATAATTATCCTATTACTCTTGTTTTCAAAGAAAGTTAGTTTTCGGTAATTATACCTAAATATCAATAGTTTTTGTATTAGTTTCTCAAGTCAATTTGTACTTATATTTAGCTTTATTTGTAATTCTTCCATCATAGTGATATCATTTGAAGCATTTTTAGCGTAAAACAAATACAACTATTGTATGTGATTCACGTCCATGCAAAACTGGACTTATAGAAGTAATTAATTGATGAAAAATTATTCGTAACGCTTCAAATTCTTGGAGCAAATTTCGACGCTTTCACTACAGCGGTATTTGCTTTTAGTTTACTAGAATTTAAACGGTACACGGACGATAAATTTGAATTTTTCCATGCTCGATCGATCCTAAGGTGCCAAGTTGAATAGAAGACTAATTTTTTTACCTGGAGACTTAAAATTTAGCTGACCTTTCGCCATTCTAAGCAAAGTAGAGATGTTTAACGTGGGTGACTGCGTGCGAATATTTTTGTAAATTACTCGACTGGCATTTTTGAAGCGCTTCATGTCGCTTCATGTCATTTTAGATTTTAGCAGCATCCTTGCCATACCAATCAAAGTACAAGTCTTTATCGTGCATAACAACACATACACGGGACTTATGTTTACCATCTATTTTAAACAAGCACACATTTTGAAAAAAATATTTGCGTGCTTTTTTAACCTTTTCTGGATGAAAATCAAATTCTGGAGGTAGATATGCTACCTTGGTTCTAAAACAAAATCGAGACACAATCGCTCGTTTTACATATAAAATGTCTGTGTTTTCATGGAAACATCTAAGATCAATTCTGGTCATTTTTGTACTCTTCAAGATCATTCATTCTAGGAACACATGACGTCATCAAGGCGAGGCCAGAAGTTTCACTTGTTACCCTATATCAAAGTACACGTGCTGAACATAGAACAAAGGCCTAAAAAGTCGGGATCTTCAACTCATTTTTTGTGCTTCCCTAAAAGTAGCACTACTAGCCTTTTTTCAACATACCTTGCATAGGGAAAGAAAGCATATACGAGGGCTATTTTTTTTCAAGGTCCGATCGGTCGCAAAATAAAAACCACAGTGCAAATCAAAAATTATTTATTTGTAACAAGTACTTACATAATTACTCTATTTTTCTACATAGTCGCCACTCAGATTTAGACATTTGACGTAGCGTGGTACCAACTTTCCAATACCCTCGTTGTAGAACGTAGCCGCCTGTGTTTTCAGCCACGTTTGTACGCTGGTTTGCAGCTCAATGTCTGTGCCAAAATGTTGTCCTCCTAACCAGCGTTTCATGTGGGTAAACAGGTGAAAATCAGATGGAGCCAAGTCCGGGCTGTATGGTGGATGACCAAACACTTCCCATTGAAAAGACTGTAGGAGTGTCTTTGTTGAAGCTGCAATGTGCGGCCGAGCATTGTCGTGGAGAAGGACAATGCCTGATGACAACATTCCTCTCCGCTTATTCTAAATTGCCCTTCGTAGACGTTGAAGAGTCACGCTGTGTCAGACTGCTGTAATCGTTGTGCTACGTTCCATAAATTCCACCAAGAGAACGCCATTTCGGTCCCAGAACACAGTAGCCATGCACTTGCTGTTGGAGTTTCTCGCTCACAATGACGTAGAGAGCTGACCTTGAAGTTTCAGGAAATGAATCGCTTAATTCAGAAAGTGTAAACCGACGATTTTCTCGAATTGCCACATCCACTCGCTGAACGAGATCATTGGTTGACACTGACTTCCTTCCCTGACCGCCTGCATCATGAACATCTGTACGTCCTGCTTTAAAGTTTCTGCACCATTGTCGCACTTTGTTGTCACTCATTGAAGTTTCACCGTACACAGTACTTATTCGTCGATGAATTTCGGCTGCATTACACCCCTCAGCCTGAAGGAATCGAATTACCGCACGAACTTCACACTTGGCGGGGGATGCTATTGTTGTAGACATGTTTACGTGCTACCTACGTGAACACAACTAAACGGAAGTGACGCGACGCGATTGACATCCATACTAGTGACGCTGCGCAACACATCTGCGCACTGGCTCATCCGATTTTTAAAGAAGTTTTTATTTCGCGACCGATCGGACCTTGAAAAAAAATAGCCCTCGTAAATACAATGCGAACCCAGCACAATTCAGTACATTTAGTGCTCACCATAACCTATAAACTCAACTACAGTGCCCACCATAACCTGTAAACCACTTCAGCAAGCAGCGCTCTCCACAGCCTGCTTAATTTCGACCAGTTACGCTGTCCGCCGCCGCACCTGGGGCTCGTCGCTATAGTTCATCACTGTAAACCACGTACAGCAGTGTTCCCCTAGCCTGCTTAATTTCTGACCAGTTACACTGCCCGTCCACCTGGAGCACGTCGCTATAGTTCAGTACCGTAAACCACGTATAGCAGTGCTTTCCATAGCCTAATTAATTTTGACCAGTTACGCCGCCCAGCACCGTACCTGGGGCACGCCGCGTTAATTCCACGTTATCCCACCAGTAGAACACGAAGCCCTCCGAAAAGTCCCGAAGTCCGCCGAAAACGTCTGGACATCTTCAAACTATAAATTATCGTTATTCAAGTTCTACTCAGCCTCACAAGTAAATCTCGAGGCCTTCCAAAGAATTCCGATTCCTACCCAAGACTTCTGAACCCCTTAATATTGTACCATTATTCTTTATAACTACACGTTGTCCCATAAGTAAACCAAGAAACCTTCCGAAGAGTCCCGAAGACCGCCGAAGACGTCTGGACCTCTTCAAATTATAAATACTTTCTTATTATCGTTATTCAAGCTCTGACTCAGCCTCACAAGTAAATCTCGAGGCCTTTCGAAGAATTCCAAAGCCTACCGAAGACATGTTTAATGTATAGTTCTTGTGTTCAGATCATAATTCTAGGTTTAGTTTTTAATATATCTTTTGCGATCATAGCATGTTTTTTGGTGTTGTAGATTGCACGCTAGCAAAGGTTCTCGAAAGATTTTGCGTTCCAAATTCAAAAGTCGACATATAACTAGGAGATAACTGTTATGAAGATTAACTCTGTCGTATCGCAACCGTGACGTAACGATTACCATTTTTCCATAATTTCTGTAGCTCAGTGATTTTCTTTTGAATCGATAGGCTCTGTTGAATATTTAACGCCAAAGTCTTCGGTTGAGAAGAACTCCTGAACCAACGCATGTAATTTATTGCCCTCGGGAGTCTTATTAATATGATATACAGAATTTAGTGCTTGGTGATTGGCTGACAAATGCTGCACTTGCCAAATACTGTCCACTGTAACCGAGTTTGAGCTGCCCCCCCCCCCCACACCAAAATTCTAGTGTTTCAACCCAACTAGAATCCATGAGTTTGCATTCTGGTAGTGATAAAATGGGACACCGTTTAGGTGCTGATACGCAGTATCCTTATTGTCTATAGTTAGTGATTGAATTGTAAGTCAAGGATTTCTACAGTATTTACGCCCTCGATTTGGAATTTCTGACAATTTATTCCCACACCAGAAATTTCTAAAAAAACTGCTTTGTTCAACTTTTGAAGTGTTACCCGTTCACTCTAAAAACAAATTAGTTTCAGGCCCCTCGAGTTTTATATCGTAGACGATTTCACTATCGAGTAGTGTTAATGATGAGCCTTCATCTAGGAATGCGGACGTGCATATGCTTTTAGCAAATCCGTGTAGAGCTACCGGTAGAATTCGAAAGAAAAGCTGTTTAAGTGGAAACTTGATATTAACGGTCGTGGCTACGACTTTTACTGTTTTATTGGCGAACGGTGTAGGCATTTGTATATTTAGGTCATGCAATAGTGGATGATGCTTGTATGCGCAACCATTTACGCCACAGTCTTCACGTACTCTGCAACGTTGAGTTATGCCGGTTTAAACATTTCCTACACAGTCTGGATCTCTTTTTATCCATGCGTTCTTGCGGACACAATTCTATAATTATTTGCAATTTTTAGGGTCTTATACGCTGCTGTACAAACGAAGTATATGGTTATTCTGTAATTAGCATTGCTTGGCGACTCGTTAATAGCGAGAGCGGCATCAAAGTGTTTTGGATTATTGACCAAACGGCGATCACATTTGCTTCTATTTTAAACTCGGAGGATTTTGATTACCAGCATGGTTCAACTAGACCAACAGCTTTGGATTTATGATTTAGCCAAGCATTAAATAGAAAGAAATGAACCTTTTCTGTACTGTTCAACATATATTCAGTCCACTGCATTTTTAGGGTTCCGCTCAGCTTCCCTGCCAACTCTGATACTAACTCGGGATTATCGCTACAGATTATAATGCCGACAGCTTTCATAAGAGAACAGAAGTGTTGAACCGACAAGGAAAAACTGATAATGGGGTTCATTTGATCCTGTTTAATACCCGGTTCAGCACGCAGTTGACCAATTACAATGCATAGAACTTGTTTAGGGTGTCAATAATGGAAACGAAGGACAGCAAGAACATGTGGCACTTTATCAGCAGCCTTCCCTCGATTAGTTGAGCAGCTTGGCCGGTCAGACCACGTTGTAGCCTCTTAAAATTTTCGTCAACCAAAAAGTTACAGATTCGTGTCAAACCTATATAGCTGGAAATAAGCATTTGTCGTTGCCCCGGACTGCCGTCATATTTTAGAAGCTCATTTGAAATTGATCGTCGGATGGCGATTTGCTTCATAGAGAGATTCATCTCTTCTTACGCCTCCTTAGAATACATGTGAAAACTATTAATATTCAAGGGCTCCTATTGTGTCCGTACAAACCACGGATGTGGTTGATTTGTGGGGAGGTGTTTCAAAAGGGTGATGATTAAGTGTAGTCGTTAAAAGTTTCTAAACCTGGAGGGCTGTTCCACTTTAGTAAGCGTCCGCATTTCGTTTAGTGTTGCCGTATGGTTAACTTTAGCGGATACGCTGGCTTTTTGCCCAGTTGTTACATGTGTGGCAACGTGGAACAAATTGCAGCTGTTAGAATTTATATCATTTGACTTCCCATAGTCCACTTGAGGATGCTGCACGCTGTTTACCCATTGATTCAAATCCATTCTTGTTGATCACAGCCAAAAGTCAACGCTAAAGATACCGTTATTTAAATCCCGTCTTTAATTTCAGTTTATACATTTGGATGTTATTTCTTTACATGCTTTATTCCAACATGAAGTTTTCTACTGGAAGAACAATTCTTATAAAATCGACTGATCACATTAATCCGTTTGATATTTTGTTATCAACGATTAAATATACCTACTCTAGTTTTGCATGTTATCAGTTTCGATGGTAATGCGGAAGTATTCTATAAAGAAACTATCTTCCTTACATACACGATTCGAAATATCATCGACAGAATTCGGACAAATAAATTAATATTGAAAATTAAAATTACTTTGTGGCGTTTTTTCTCTAACTTAACTAAAACTAGGGGAAAAAAATTTTTATTTTCTGCTTCGGCATAATCTTGCGTGTGTACTTTCTTCGTCCCAAGACGACGAGGTTATAGACGTCAAACCAAACCAATTATAAAACTGTAATAATTTAGAATGCAAAGTAATCATGCTATCACTCTTAATCTTACAAACGCCATAACGAATTTGACAACCTCTGAGTATGAACCATACGAAGATAATCCTTCCTTAGATCAAGAATGAACCTAGTCCATAAATTATATTTCCTAAGGGAAGTAGCTGTAACCATGTAGGTGAGATTTAGCAATACTAAAACTATTAAAATGCGATACGATTATAACACTTCAAAGGAATGTTAGAAGTTACGTATTTCTAAAGTCATTCAACCAATTATTAAAGTGAATAAGATAAAGCTTGAAGCTGTCAGTTTATCGTACATAATCTCCAAGTTACTATATAAAAAATAAATCACCGGCTTGCAGAACATAAACTTTGTGTTATCGCATATAAAATAAGAAAAGTTGTTATTTTTCTTGCGGAAGAGCAGTTTTTAGCGGGTTCAAGGAACAGTAGTTCAAAGCAATCGTGTAAAAAGATGAATGTTAATATAGGTCGTTACGTGTGTATGTGGGGTGCTGCGGCCAAACGCGTGTGTTGTAGGTCTATTAAATATACTCATTCAACGGTATAAACATTTAGTGTATTAAATACGTATTTAGTACATTAGTAATTTCAACAAATTATGGTGTTCGTTAACTGATTTTTTATCTGCCTGAAGTTCCATTGACCATCATAATAATTTCAATCAACGTATTACATATTCTTTTGACGCAGCACCATAAATGCTGAATACGATGCTCGCATAACCTGGAACAAAAACATTAGTGATCACCTTTCTATAAACTTTAAAACCTAATAAATGCATTTGTGGCAGATTGCGTGCAGTTTTACTACGGCTCTGAAATAATATTCGGCAGAGTTGACATATTCCTTCCTAGTGAGATGTAAGAAGCGGTTAATATTGTCAGAAACAATTTCATGAATTTAAATAAAGAAGGATATTTAGATTTGAAGATGTAATTGAAAATATGTAATATCTTATACCGAACAAATAAACTAGTAGTATTTAGTGCATGCACAACACAGTACTAGTTTTTTTTTAATTGTAATGGTTTTTAAAACTATTTCTACTGAGTAGACAGCAGTCTATAACCTCAAGTTCAAGCTGCTCAGTGTAATATTGGCATTTTTTTTATATATAATCAATAGTTTAAAACTATTAAATCATAGTTTTGTGTTTTTTGTCGATTGAACTATTTTGGAATTACTCTCAGACACATCTGGGCACTTAGCTAAATTTTAACAGCTCTATTGGTGCTTAGGCTACTATTGCATTAATAAACTTTACCACTATGTAGCCTACTCGACAATAAATTTTCTTCTCAAACGATCACTCCTATTGTAACACAAGAGAAAATAAGTAGACCTACCCAATGACATGAACAGGTCTTTAGAAGACTTGTTGCAAGCGAAGGTATAAGTTAAACACTGGTAAAAAACAATCGAAGATATTGAGAATTATGGAATAATTTTAATCAACCCTGACAATAAAAGTGAAAAACATAGTAATAATATTATTGTTGAAGTAGTGGCAGTGGAACAAATGAGTGAAGTTATTCCAATCTACTACTCCGCTGAAGCAGTTGAGGGTGAAGGAGTACATGGTATTGGTATAGTGCTCTTTGCTGATAGTTTTGTGGAAAATGTTGCAGAAAAAAATGATACAATAGAAGAAGTACCTAGACGTTAAGAATTATGTAGACATAAAGTAGTAGCAACGGAAGCCATAATTGGAGTTATTAGATATGAACAAATGGAAGCTGAAAAACATGGAACTGAAGAAGTGACAATGGAAACATGAATGAACTTCTTCAGAATGAAGTAAAAAACCAAACAAATGAGGAAATAGTTGGTGTTAATACGGAGACTGTAGTAGTAATGAATACTTCTTCAGAAAAAATTCAGAAGCAAATCGAAAACGTTTGGGAAAATAATTGGATGAAGAACAAATGAAAACGACTTATAGGAACAGAGGTAAAAAAGAATATAAATCTTTAAAAGACGTCTGTAGAAGAAAAGCAGTACAGATTTTTAGAATGCAAATGCAGTTTAAAATGCAAGACAAACTTCGTCAATTGGAAAAGGTAACACATACATATACTTTTATGGCTTGAAAGATTGGACACTACAAACAATGAACATACAATCAATTATTAAAGTTTATGAAGTTAAGTGAAAGCGCACTAAGAATAAAAGTAATCGAAGTGCTTTTATTTATAAATTTTTTTTTCAAATTGAAGTACAATAGAAGTGTGTATAAAATTGCCTTAAATATACCTTATCAGATGAGAGACTTGTCTACGCCTTATCAAAAGAAACGCCTAAATACGAGATGAAAATATGAACACCAGAACAAAACACCACAATCAACCCAATAGCATAAAACAATTTCCATCATATCAAACTCACTATACCCGGAAAAAATATTCCAAGAGGTTCTATTTGTCTCCTTCATTAAATATTAACACATTAATCAAGCTGTATTCAGAGCCTTGCCAAAACGAATCCTTGCCATTAACTAAATTTGTTTTAGGAAAGTGTTTAATACCGACTTCAATCTCCACTTTCATCCACCAATGAAAGATACATGTTAAAAATGTAGCTTGTTAAAAATTTAACTTGTTAAAAAATTAATTGGACTTTTTAACAAATGATGAAGAAAAACTACAAGTGAAAGAACAACAAAATCAACACCTTGCATTTTCTGATAAAACCAGATCATCAATAAAATCGAATATTAAATGTGGCAAACTACTTAATAGTGACAGTGCATTTACATTTCCAATGCTCCACCCGAAGGTACTACATTGGCCAGGAGGCGAGTTTTTTGTTGCCTGGAAATTTAGAATTTTGCCGAACCCTTGCCGTTTCAGGCGAGGTAGGGATCTTTAACGTGCGTGACAACACACACACACGGGACCTCCATTTAACCTCTCATCCGAACGAAGGCGTAATTTTTGTGAAAAATGCTCACCTGCCATTTTTCAAGCAGTCGGCCGTGTCGGGATTCGAACCCAGGACCTTGGGATTCGTAGTCTTACGCTTACTATATTCACTTAATAGTGATAGCTATTTAATTGTTTTTGATCTTATGAAAACACTACATACACCAGACTTAGATGTGGGTATTTGTTACTACAAGAGACAGTTATTGACCTACTTACTTGGAGTTCACAACATGACTTTAGATGAAGTTTATACTTACTTATGGAATGAGTCTCAACCAGATGCAATTGCTCCATGCCTTCTACATTTTTTTAAAACTATGCCCTCTAATACGTCTAATGTCATTATGAATAGCAATCTATGTGGCGGGTAAAATAATAATATGAAAGTGACGGCTATGATGAATTATATTACAAATTGTGATAAATTCAGAGTGAACCAAACTGATCATAAGTTTTTAATACCTGGTCACTCATACTTACCTTGTGACTGTAAAAATTTAAAATTTCTGCCTTTCTAGCTTTTCTTTGCCTGGCTAGCTCAACGGAAATAATGGAATTTATAAATTTAAATCAAACACAGCAATATCACAAAACATCTATACAGTCTAAAATATTTTTTTTCGTACAAAATATATAGAACATTTACAGCATAATCTTTTTCAAGCAAAAAATTATACGTAACAAATACTTAATTACAAAAATTTTCCTCACCTAAGGTGCTTACAATTTACAGAACTAAAATCTCTTCTTTTCTGGATAGTTAACCTAGCTTTAATTCCCGCGCTTGTAAAGTTTGTTTGGCCAAAAAATCCTTGACAGATAATCTATTAAAAGGTCAGAGTGTTTCAAACTCCGATCCTAAACTTCCTGGTAAATACCCTTACAAAACACAATATCTTATAGCTAAGACATATTCTACTTTAAATTTAAATGACAAATACTCAAATATTAGTTACAAACAATGTTTTAAAAGTAATACTTGCACAAATTTACGAAACGCTTCTCCAATTTGTAATCAAATATCTTCTGCCAATTGTCCTTATTTTAAATTGACGTTAAATCCCAGTTTACAAAATTATGCATAAAATCTCCATTTAGAAACCAACGTGCATCCTCGGTTTAATTATTTAAGCTAACTTTTAAATAGCTTTTTATCTTGCGGAATTTTCCATGTTCATTACATTTAACAACTTTGCTCTTTATATGCAAGTTACGTTTAACTTTATCACCAACGTTACATTTTAATTATAAATTACGATATGCATATTGCATGCTCAAAATACCATCTTCGCAAAACAACACGCTCGCGACTTAATCAAAGTAACATTTTGCAATTGAATTCATGAATGAATCTCTTTAATCGAAGTCCCCGTTTTTATATAAAAATTATCTCTTTTCTAGAATGTAGTAGTGTCGTATGAAATTGCATTCCAATTCAAATACGCCCATCTGACGCAATATTCTGAGAATTGCTGATTAGCGTTCAAAATCGCCGCGTTTTATTACATCGTTAATGTTGATTTATGTGCGCTGTCCGCCCTACTCTAATACATATAATGTTATTGTGGCGTCACATCTCTCCTACAATAATTGCGAAATCTATTAAATAATTTTTATCTATTTCTATCGGCTCTTTAATATTCCGGCGGATTCCTGGAATAAATTTTTATTTATTAATTGGGTATTTACGTTGTTCTGAGTAGGGATGGCGCATTTTCTATATCCATAATATTCTAAAAAATTCTTTATTTAAAATTTAATTTATGTAATACTAAGGTCATTAATTTAAAGCTTTGTAATGCCTAAAGTTGCTTACAATATACAGTTGCATTTTTATAGAAAATATTTGATTTTACGGTAAAACGTGTTTTAATACACATGAACACGATTGGTATAGTTCTTACGCTAAATAAAAAGAATATTTTATATGCCACGAGAAATGTATTTTTGATGGTAATTAATGGCTATATGTTTACGCTTGAAATTGATTTATTTTTGTAACGCGTAAGATCCGCATTTTTTGCGTTTTTACATTATTTCTTAAAGATTAATTGTTTTTACTTATACTGTTTACATTATTTGCTATGTATATACAGTACGCTTATATCATACAGGGGGATTATTTATACATACGCAATTGCATTTTCGCTTGACACTTTAATAAATATAAGTACGCTTGTATTATACAGAGCCTAACCATGACTTTTCGGAAATTTCTACTTTTTAAGTTGTCATTTAATTATGTAATTTTTAACCTCCCACCCTTCAACCCCTAAGCGCTAGCATACCCTACTTAAAATTTTTAAATAGCAATGTATCCCTCAATTAATAGCATTATTCATGCAGAAATAAAATTTTACAAAAAATTTTAAATCGGTTGATAAATAACTGTTTTATTCAATAATAACTTATTCACTTAAAGTGTCAATTATCGGGTATGCCTTGACAAACAAAATGTTTGTAGAGTGTCAAATAAGTTTAGTGAAAGTACGTTAGTTAAGTGCGTGTTGCTTGTTTAATAATAAGTCAGCAAAAATGAGACTTAACGAAGCCGAAAGGATTGAAATTTTAATGATGATTGGCTTTGGAGATAGAATTCGAACGCACAAAGAAGTTCGAATTTTATTCAATGAAATTCATCCCAACCTCCCCCCTATCTCGCAATCAACGATAAGCCAAATTGAAAATAACTTTGGGAATATTGGACACGTACGAGATAAATCTAAAGATGGACGTCCATCAGCTTTAGATGAAGATTCAGAATTGGATGTCTTGCTATTTGTGCAGGAAAAAGGAAAATCCACATTCAAGCGTTGCGAGAGTCGCTTCACAGATAAATGCATCAAAAAGTGCAGTTCATAGATTTCTCCATAAGCAAAAGTTTCACCCTTACAAAGTGCAATTAGTGCAAGAGTTATCAGATGATGATTTTGATAGGCGAGCGCAATTTTGTGAGACAATGATGGAACTTTGCAATGAAAATCCTGGATTGGAAGGAAATATTACGTTTTCTGATGAGGCAACATTTTCTTTAGATGGTACCGTTAATAAGCAGAATTGCCGTTATTGGGCTGATGAAAATCCGCATTGGATGATGGAAACAAATACACAATTTCCACAAAAGGTTAATGTTTGGGCGGGGATAGTGGGTAATAAAGTTATTGGACCATACTTTTTTGAGAGAACACTCAATGGAGAACAATATCTAAATTTTCTCCAATTTGAATTAATTCCGGCTTTAGCGGTACTACATCCAAATGCAGAAGATCCTGATTCACCTCATTCCAGTATTTGGCTACATCAAGATGGTGCGCCTCCCCACTATGCACGTCCAGTACGGGAATATCTTGACCAAGTATTTCCTATGAGGTGGATTGGTAGACGAGGACAAATTGAATAGCCCGCAAGGTCTCCCGACGTAACCCCTTTCGATTATTTCCTCTGAGGTTATTTAAAATCTAAAGTGTATTTGAATAGGTCTCAAAACGTAAACGAATTAAGGCAGAGAATTCGGAATGAAATTCGCTTAATTTCCTCTCAGATAGTAAACAAAGTTCAACAAGAGTTTGTCTCTACATTAGGACACTGCCTAGCCGCTAACGGACAGTAGTTTGAACATTAATTTAAATTGGGTTTGTTTTTTATTTAAGTTTTGTTTATTGAATAACATAGTTATTTATCAACCGATTTAGAATTTTTTTGTAAAATTTGATTTCTGCATAAAAAATGCTATTGATTGAGGTATCACAAGGGGTACATTGCCATTTAAAATTTTTAAGTAGGGGTTGCTAGCGCTTAGGGGTTGAAGGGTGGGGGGTTAAAAACTACATAATTAAATGACAATTTAAAAATAAAAATCGACGTGTCAGAGCTTTTTACTTAGAAATTGTCAATCATCATTTAATCGAATATATCCGTTACTTTTGGGAAGCACTGTATATATATATATATATATATATATATATATATATATATATATATATGGAAAAATACGATCAGATTTCCCGCAAAGCGTTTGTAATAAGCAATACCAGAGCAAGCTCACGCAGGCGGATATAAAGACTTCAGAACAATTAGTTTATTGTTGCATGCTTTCAAGATTTTAACTCGTTTCTTTACATAAGAAAGGCAATAAGAAGAAAAACTAGTGTACCAATTTGCTTTTAGAAGAATAAGGGCACAAAAGAATTAATTCAGTGTGTAAGTATACTAACACAGTAAAATAAAGTAGAATGCTTTCTTTTAGTAGTTTTATAAAAAGCATTTAATAACGCCAAATACATAGACTAAGATGTTAGAATATTAAGACAAAAGTAATTGGAACTAACCATAAAGATAAAATAAGAAAAATCACCGTTAATGGTAAAATAAGGCAAATACAAAGAATGAGTGTTATATATCTCACAATCAAGCAAGCTAATATAGAAATTAAAGGAGAACTAAATACCGGAATGAATGCTTAAATAAACGGCGTAGTACTATTAGTTAATAACACTCAATCTCATGTTAATTAAATAATAAAATTGAGTAGGAGATAAAACAAGTTAATGAATAAAAATGAAACCAAAGCAATGACAAGCAACAAAAATAACATAATTGACCTTTTGTACACAGGAATAGCATTGGACGATTTGCTGATTTAGCGTGTAGAAATACAAAGATGGGAGAAGACGAGCGATGACAAGCTACATAATTTAGTTGCAAAAGAAACTATTCTTTCTCGTATAATTTTCTTATATAAAACATTAATTTAAATGTAAGAAGAGAGTTTTTAAGAGCATTCATATGGTTGTGAAATATAAAATATGGGTATAACAAAAAAAATTGAAGGTTTTAAAATGTGATGCAATAGAGAACTGTTGAAAATTAATAAGTAGACCGGATAATAAAGAAGAAAGTACTGAGGCATGGGGAAATACGTTCTATTTGTTGAAATTTAGTAAAGATTAGAAATCATCTTATGGACACACAATATCCAGGATTGGATTCCTGATAATCGAAGGAAGATAAAAGGAAAAAATTGAGCAGATAGGCAACGACTTGAATATCTTACATAAATTATTAGCTTTGTAGGTTGTGCCGGGTATGTTAGCATGAAGCACCTAGCACAGAATACGGCGACTTAGAGAGTTGCATCAAACCAACCACCTGGCTGATAATAAAAAAGAATCTTCTAGATGATTAAGTTGTTAAGCTATTAAGTACTTTAGATTACTATTTTGTTATGTATAGTTAAGCGAAGGTGATAGGTCCTTAAGTTTTAAGTTACTTCCGTTGTTGAATAAACTATAGACAAATACGGTTAAATACTTACCCAAGTAAAAGCATGTACTGAGATATCAGAGAATTTCCCAATTGTTAGTTTAATTGGTTTAGTGCATCTAACATTTACCATAACTACTGCTTTTTGAAACTTGAAATTACACCCAACAAAATCCATTTCGTATACAGCACTTGCGACTTCAGCGCTTGCACATTTTAGTTCATCGCCCCAATAAGATACCAACAAAATTTGAAATGTAATGCAACATATCTGAAGAACATTTTTCACAAAAACAGGACTCTTAAAGTGTAACTACAAATTTATATTAAAAAAAAATAGAAATTATTATGCATACCTCACTAGCATCGAATGTTTTTAAACACAACATACCAAGAGTCCCGAGATATGCTAGTAATAACAATGTGTTAAAAATCTCTTCAATTTCTTTAGAGATGTTAATAATGCTTTTATGATATTCAATGGCATCTTGAAGTGACCTATTTAGGTGCTTAGTGCTAACAAAAGACTCGTTAGATTTTTCGTCGTTGCTTTCTTGTGCTACCTAAAATCAAATTAGTTAAGATTGTTTTCGTTTCACACAACCTCTACCTTTTTTTTGCAATTTGCTACCAAAGATCGAAAGTTGGCCTGCAAGATCTTTAAGTTATAGGTTAGGTGACATATTACTGAAGCAATTAATAAATCAATTGCCGAAAACTGTATCGCGACTGATGTTATACAAAAAATTTGGTACATCGCAACTATTTCATAATTTGGACTACGTGTTGTATCGACGAACGTTAATATTCCAAAAGCAAACTTCCACCCATGGTAATCATCACTTACGAGACGTGCCACCAAAACATATGTAAAAGAGTGAACTAGAAGAACTGCTATTGAAATCCAGTACAATATAGCCTGTAAACTTAAATCTTCTTTTATTAAAAGCACGCAAGTTTGGTACCTGATAGTTTCTAATGCGTAAACATTGTCGTATGAGGTTTTCCTCGATGATTCCAGCTCTCTTTATATTTGGAACAAATGGTGGTTGTTGTAAGTTTCCTAGAATTCTTTCCATCGTGGTTTTATTGGTCAATAGTACGAGGACCTTTGAGAACGCTATGTAGAGAAATTGAGAGTAACAGTATTTGTGCTAAGACATTGTGCAAAATTTTGAGCTTGGAATTGCTATTGTAAATTTTACGGACGAATCTTAAAGTAGGTCTATGACATTTTGTACAACTAAGGAATAGAAACTACAAAGTGTCTAATTACCACTTCCATTAAATTTCAGGTAATTCTTTTCAAGTGATCTATGTGCCAACACCAGTAGCATACAAAACGGTCCTTATACCTCAGACAAGGAAATTATTAGCTAGCGTTAAAAGTTATTAGATAAATGGTTAAACGGTTCCTTTACTAAAACATTGATTATATTTAAAATGGTGGAAGTTAGCCTATTGTGACGTCGTTCTGTTCAATCTCCGTCATTTTTTGTTTAGTAGCGTTCCTAACGCCACTGTGCTATTTAAATATTAAGATTGTGTTTTGTGTATTCAATTGCTTTGTTTTGATTTTGATTAAATTAGTGAACAACTAGTGATTCTAAAATTATTTAAAAAATAGTAAGCATATGCGGGTAGTACAAATATCCCGCGACTGTATCAGAATTTCCTCCCATTTAAACCAATGTAAACGTGAAGGATTTTACTCTCATAAGAGATGCATTGTGATTTTCTCTATATGAAATATATGTAAGTGCTTGAGAAATAGACATACATTAACCTAATTACACCAGCTTTTTCGTCTCACAAACCTGAGGGCATTGTTATTAACTTGCTTTTCTAACATGCTATTGAAGGTAGGTCATTCAGCTTGCCTTGGGTGTGGTCATCCTTTAGTTGGTATAATATTTATTCCGTCAACAGTATTATCACAAATTGATCTTTAGAACCATTAGTCCATTTATTCTCACAAGCCTGAGGAGATTTTATTAACTTGTTCTTTTAAAACATTATCTCACATCAAGCAATGTTACGCAATATTACCATCTAGGAGATGTTTTGTGGAATTCGCAAATGTTTTATACCTTTTAACCGCCTAATAACAGTATCTAAGAATACACATGCAACCCTTTTGCAATATCGACACAATCTTAATTAACTCTAAAGTATGCAGCCTGTTTCACCAAATTTTAGCACATCTGGTAACATTGGATGGGTGCAATACGTTTACAAAATATAACAACTTCAAAATCTTATAATAAACACAATTTCAAAATTTTATAATATACTACTATTTATTTTGTACATTTTAAATTTACAACATACAGTGTAAAAGTATGCATTTCGAAAATTAATATACAGAAGCATCCTTCAACATTCAAATGCCTGGTGTAATACTTGATGATTTAGAAATTTTTCTGTATTGGACATATCTTATTTAGGGCTCATAACGCATGTAAACAAATCCGTGGTTGTCTAATAAATTTCAATCACATATTCATGCAATTTTCTAGCGCAAATGCTTACTATCCTTCTGTTGGAGAAACAATGGGAACATTTACACTAAACGTGAAACCCCAGATTATTTCCTTAGAGCAAGTGGACTGTGACTTAAGGGTAGTGTTGCGATAAAATACTCTTAGCGGTAAATCAAACAATGATCATGCACTTACCTTAATGTTCATACTGTTGGCTTCTACGGAAGTGGTTGGCAGCATCCAAACCAGAACAATCTCCGCTGACGGAATTATGTAGAAGCGCAGTAATACACACACAAAAAATGTATATTGTTTTAATACATGACCGCACGGGCCGAATGCTTTGAAACGAGTGTACAAAACCAGTGCTAGATAAGACCGCCTGGTTTATCGCAAAACAAAACCTTGACTGTTTTAAATGAACAACATTGAAATGAAGAGTGGCGTTCTAACCCAATTTTGAACATACCCCCCACCCAAAATAATTAAATTTTGATAGCTATAAGGGGTGAAGAAAAGAAAAGAAAAGAAAAAAGGGAGAAATTAAAAAAAAATGCAAATAAGATCTATTGGTGTAGTTGTGTAGAGATAAAACGAGAAAATAAAAGAAACTCTAAAGAATGATCAATTAATGTGATTGTTGATCACGTAATATTAATTTTAAGGAGGTGAAAGCGGTACCACCTTATTTATTGGTCGTACCGTTTCAGCTGAGGGTGTCTTCAACCGAACAACACGTACTATGCCGTCACTTCCAGGTATCAGCTTTGTTACCCTTGCTAAAGGCCAACACGCAGGGAGTGTACCTGGGGTCAAGTACAACACCAAATCGCCTTCCTCCAACTGTTTAGCCGGGGTAGTCCATTTGGGCCTATGCTGAAGGGTGTGGAGGTATTCATTTGACCAACGCTTCCAGAACCCCTGGATTAACTGTTGACAAAGCCGCCAACGAGTGAGTCTGTTAGTAGGAATGTTTGTCAAATCTACTTCGGGTCGTGCCAGAATAGGACCGCCTGTCAGAAAATGTGCCGGCGTCAATGCATCAATTCCATCATCGGGTGAAGCTGGTAAGGAGCAAAACGGGCAAGAGTTTAAAATGCCCTCAATTCTAATAACGATTGTGTTAAATTCTTCTGCAGTAAATTGGTTGTTACCAATTATTCTCTTTAAATGGAATTTAACACTTTTGATTCCTGCCTCCCACAATCCACCGAAATGGTGTGCGTAGGGAGGATTAAAGGACCATTCAATGCCCCGAATAGCTAAATAATGCGCAATCTCGGGCTTAGACGAGTCAAAAAATTTTGAAATTTCAGAAATTTCTCTAGCAGCTCCGCGGAAGTTCCGTCCTTGATCGGAATAAAATTTCGCCGGAAGTCCGCGTCTAGAGATAAATCTGTCTAGTGCGGCCAGACATGCTTGGGAAGTTAAAAAGGTGACGAGTTCGATATGAATGGCACGCGAGACCATGCATATAAACAAAGCCTTCTCATACCTAGCTGTGCGCAGATTAGGTACTTTTACCATAAAAGGTCCGCCAAAGTCAATCCCCGTGTCTGTGAAACATTTTCCCGGTTCGAGTCGGTAAGTTGGAAGATCCGCCATAGGTGGTTGGATAGGTTCCGCCTTATATCGGTAACATGTAAGGCAACGAAAAATACGATGTCGAATTAAGTGTCGAATTGAAGGAATCCAAAATCTCCTATTTACAAGAGAATGTACCAGGCGATTTCCACCATAGCCCGAGTATATGTGATAATGATCGCATATCAAGATGGCTAATCTGCTGTCCCGCGGAATTAGGTAGGGATATTTAGTAGCAATTGGGAGCTTCGACTGGCGCAAACGTCCCCCCACCATGATTAAACCTGCAAGGGAGAGAAAAGGGGACAAATGACGATAATTTTTTGTGCAAGGTTGACCCCTTTTCTAATAACAAAATTTCGTTTCGATTGTGCTCGTACTGAGAAATTCTTATAATAAATAACAAAGCGTCATTACATTCGAATGACGTTAAGTTGCCAGTACGCAGCTGATCGTTTGGAGCATCATGAATGCGCGCAAGGCAATTGAATTTGAATCTAAGTATATAGGCAAAAATTCTTTGTACTTTAACAAAACTTGAATGTCGTAGTAAAATCTCCGTAAATGGTTGAACGTCAATTGCGGACAACAAGGCTTGAGGTGTCATAGGGGTAGAAACGTCTAACCCTTATGCAGGCGAGTATTCAAATGTACTACCTGGCCATTCAGAAATGTTCCGATATATGAAGTCGGGCCCTTTCCACCACAAATCACAACAAAGCAGTTCCGATGGCATTAACCCGCGACTTGCCGGGTCAGCGGGATTATCTGCACTAGGTACATGCCTCCAACGAGCTGTGGGTTGATTTTCGTGGATTTGAACAACCCTGTTGGCAAAGAATATTTTTAATCGATGCGGAGGGGTGCGAATCCACGACAGGGTGTTTACTGAATCACTAAAACAAATAGGTTCTTGAAGGTGTAACGAATTAAATGCTGGGGAAGTAGACTTCATAAGTTTTGATAAAAGACATGCCGCCCCTAATTCGAGACGTGGTATCGTCCACGTTTTTAGTGGAGCCACGCGATTTTTTGAAATTATTAAATTTATGAAAATTTGGCCATCAACCTCTAATTGTAAATAAATAACTGCAGCCATGCCAAGCTCCCTAGCATCAGCAAAACCTACCATGAGACCTTTTACTTCACCTACTTTCCATACACAGCGCGGAATAGACACGTTTTCGAGAAGTGGTAATTCGGCTTGAATTTGATTCCACTTCTGTAACACTACGGCAGGGAGTTCGTCATCCCATCCTACCTTTAGTAACCACAATTGTTGAATAAGAGCTTTAAGTATAAAAGTAAATGGACTGATGTATCCATTAATGTCAAAGGTTCGCGCAATACGAGAAAGAATGCCTCTTTTCGATGGTGTATCAGAGGCATTTCAAACTTTGCATTTAAGTACATCTAATCTTTGATCCCAACAAAGCCCTAAAACTTTATTAATAGAATCAGGACTGGAATTAGGTAATTGTATCGTATCTGAAGAATTACCAATTACATTGGCATGTGAACAGGCCCATTTGCCCAGTTCAAATCCACTCAGTTTTAACAAATCAATGAGTTCAGTTTTAAGAAGTAGAGCATCTTCAATGGAATCTGCTCCTGTCAAAATGTCGTCTACATATGTAGAAGAACTAAGAGCGCACGAAGCTCGTGGAAATTTAGAACCTTCGTCAACCAATAATTGTTTTAGAACACGAAGGGCAAGGTAAGGACTGCAACATTCACCGAAAATAAAGCGTGTGTGTTCTAGCTCTGGTAAAGGTTCATTTGGATTAAACCTCCAAAATATGTGCAAGAATTTCCGATCATCAGGGTGTACTAAAATTGATCTGAACATTTGACGAATGTCACACGTAAGGGCCACTTGTGGAATTCTGAATCTTGTAATAACAAGACTTATATCCGTTTGTCGTTTCGGACCCGGCATTAAAATATCATTAAGGCATTTATTATTACAGTCTTTAACAGTCGGGTTGAAAACTACACGAATCTGGGTATGTGATGCGAGATTCTTTAAAACCCCGTGATGAATCATCACATACTGGGAGACGTCAACCGCAGGTTTAAGGTGCTTCTGTGATAAATAATCACTAATGTTTTCCGCATACAATTTATGAAAATTTTCATCGCGTTTGAAACGCGCTTCAAGCTTTAAAAACCTATTGATTGCATGTTCTGTAGTCGAACCTAGAGCTTGGGAAACATTGTCTTTAAACGGTAATCTGACCATATATCGACCTGAGGCCGTACGCGTAGTACTAGATTTAAAATGCTCTTCACAAGCATTCTCCTCCGGGGAGGGTAAAGGTGGAGAAAATATTTCTTCGGATTCCCTAAATAAACGTAAAGTTTCATTTAGAGATTGCGTTTCTACCATATTAGTCAATAAAACGACGTTCGTAGGCGAATGTATCATTTTAGGTACTTCACCCATGATTACCCATCCAAAAGAAGTAAGAAATGCCGCGGGTTTGCCTTTCAAGTATGAAGGCTCACTTGGCGTGATCTCTAAAACAGCTGACACCCCTAATAAAATATCAACTGGTGCGGATACGTGGAAATCGGGATCAGCTAACTTAAGAGAGGAAAATTGTTGTTTTACTGTATGGGTAACGTAACTGTAGGGAGATTCGTGGTAATCTTTGGTACAACTACAGCCTCACAATTTAAATAAAAATTGCTGTCGTATAAGGAGCCAATTTTACAGTCGACTAGACCCTGAACTTTTGTTAAATGCGACTGTCCTACACCACGTATTTCAAATGGGCACTTTCTTCGTTTGAGGCCTAACCTATCAGCTAAATCGATAGTGATAAAATTCGAATGCGATCCTGTATCTAAGATTAGGCGACAGCGCTGCCAACTACCATCAGTCGAGAGTACTTGTACTTGTGCTGTGGCTAAGAGCGCAACTGGTCCGTTTTCGACAGCGCAAGAATGTACAAAATTTACTGGCATAGAAACTTTTTCTATTACATTGGTATTGGCAACAATCTGTACATCGGCGTCTGTACATAAAGGCGTAGTATTAGAGGGGCTCTGTACAGGGCTAGGATTATCGAAATGTAATAAAGAATTGTGCTTTTTACTACCGCAATGTAGACATCGAAATTTGGATTGACAAGAAGAAAGTGGATGCTGATTTAAACAAGCAAAACATCTACGGTTATTCTTGACTAATTCATGTCTATCTTTTGGTGACAATGCTAATAGTTTCGGGCATCTATTAAATTTATGCGTTTGATTGCATGCCGGACAAGAAGCGGAAGCCACTGTGTGTACAGTAGGACCTTTAGACGCGACTTCTTGCAAAGTCATAGAAATGCGTTTGTTACTAGCATTATTGTAGCTATCGCCAGATCTTTTTGCGGCACATGACGTTGGTATGCTCTTTAAAGCAGAGGTACTTCCAACTAACGCTGAAATGGAGCATTTATTACGTAAAAACTTTATAAAATTTTTAAACGTAGGATATTCGTGTTCTAGGTAATGCTCTTTTTCAAAGTCTTGTTTTGTTTTGGAATCTAACAATCCAAGAGAAAAATGTAAAAATATATAATCGGCTAAATCGGGAAGTTTCATATCGGTTAATGCTGTAACATTAGCTTGCAGTGTTTCTCACAAATCATCAAGAGCTTGAAAAGAATCTGTCTTTAGTTGAAACAGTGTAAAGATTTTAGATAGATAATGATGAGCAATTAAGCGTTTATTTGTGTAGCGTTGTACCAGCAGGTCGTACACTACCGAATAATTTTCTGGTGAAAACCGCACGCTTTGTGCTAACTTTAAAGCGGAATTCTCCAGGTAGGATAGCAAGTATGAAAACTTTTCGATGTCACTCAACGTATTGTTTTTGTGAATCAAGGTGTCGTACAAAGATCTAAATGCGTCAAATTTTTCGGGATTACCTTCGAACTTATACAATTTTAATGCAGGTGGGCGAACATTCGAATCGCTGTTCGATGTTGTATTACCTTTAGAACTAACGTTCGTGGTTGTGGTGTATCGACCAGCAACGCTTAAAATCTCGAAGTATAAACCGTCAAAACTAGATTCTATTGATACTGTATCTGTTGTAAAGTTTGCATGTACATTCGATAAATCCGACAATGCATCTAAAGTTTGTAGAAATTCATCTCTAACTGGCATTAAATAGCCAACACGACTTTTAAATTGATCTGATTTAGCAGGTAAATCTTTGATCAAATCAAAACAGTCCTGTAATCGCCTAAATAACCTTTCTTTCCGATTGTGTAATCTCTTAAATTCAGCAATACTTTGCTGTTCGGGTTCCATATTAAAGCTGATAACCAGAGTTGAATGAAATTATCGCTAAATTATTTATTATTTACAATAACAATAACGCGAGCCGTAATTTATAATTTCGAAGAATGAACCTGGCAACAATCACAATTGGCGATAAGGTGAACTATATTATTTTTCAACTTCAAGAACAAACTTTGAGCTTTGATTAGAATTATGCACATGTATCAATGCAATTAGTGAAATTGAATATAATAGTATTTTATCTCTACACAAAATTTACATATGGATCCGTTCTCAGAAGTGACCACAAATGTTTATGTTGGAGAAACAATGGAAACATTTACACTAAGCGTGAAACCCCAGATTATTTCCTTAGAGCAAGTGGACTGTGACTTAAGGGTAGTGTTGCGATAAAATACTCTTAGCGGTAAATCAAACAATGATCATGCACTTACCTTAATGTTCATACTGTTGGCTTCTACGGAAGTGGTTGGCAGCATCCAAACCAGAACAATCTCCGCTGACGGAATTATGTAGAAGCGTAGTAATACACACACACCAAAAAATGTATATTGTTTTAATACATGACCGCACGGGCCGAATGCTTCGAAACGAGTGTACAAAACCAGTGCTAGATAAGACCGCCTGGTTTATCGCAAAACAAAACCTTGACTGTTTAAAATAAATAACATTGAAATGAAGAGTGGCGTTCTAACCCAATTTTGAACACCTTCATTAACAAACTTCTCCGGAGCGTCATTAATAGTTAATTACGAACATCGTTGAATAGGACAAACCAGAATTGATGCGAATATTTATGGTTTTTAGATAGCGTATAATTTTGTTAGAACTCATGTTACAATGAACACCATTTAATAAAGTGCAAAGCTTTGTAAAAACAACACCCAATCCAGCAATGTTTTGAAAGATGAATGCATGACGTATTGATAAATGGGAAAGAATTTTCATAACTACCAGTACTAATTACTTGTTTGTATACATCACTGACTTACATTCGATAATTATTAGATTACTGTTTATGATGATGTCAAAAAAAAATTCCTAAACTTTTCTGTTTAGGTGCAATCATTAGGGGAAGGTATTAGCATCTTAGTTTAATTATAAATGTTTCGAACAAGTAGTTTCATAAAATTAGAAAAAGTCCTTAGTGAACCTTACAAATTTTCCAATAACTTAGGTAAATGTTCTGGTAGGATTCTATATAAGCAGATAACGTAACAAAAATCTATCAAATTTTATGTTGACTCTCAAAGCACTTAATCTTCCTATTAACAGCAAAACTTTGGGTAAGTATTATAATTACAACCTTTTTTAATTTCTAAACAACTGATGTGGTCGTATCCTTAATTTATCAGAGACAAAAATAGAGATTACTTACCTTATTTCAAATTGAATTAATTTGAACCGTTTACATAACTTCAGCAATTTTGTAAGTAGTTTTGTATTATAACTATACTTGTTATCTTTAATGTTTATAAGGTATATTCTATCTTTATATTTCTTTTGTTTAGTTGTTTCAGTTTCTATAGATATCATAGAGTGGAGTTGTTTATATAAAGATATTGATTAGAATGTTACGAGATAAGTGTAGAACCAACTTAATTCCTTTCAGAAGTTAATCATAGATGTAGTTTTTCCGTTCTAGAAATAAATGCTTTTGGAGACTTCCGAAGTAACTGTGAACTCTAACTTCAGCGTGATGAGACTAACAGGGGAGTCATTATAAATATCAAAATGTCAGGCGCCACTAGACTCAAAGATTTAACATAAACAAGACAGCGTTACTAATGAGAGTGTACGAACTTTGGTAACGACTATACACACGTAAGCACGTACGTTAAGATTGTTAAATTATGCAATATTATATCTGAATGAAAAAGTAGTTATACGTTAAATATCAAACAGATCATAGGTAGCATCTGAATAAGAATATACATACCTTTATATAAAATTTTAATCTTAAAGTTATCTTGTTACAAGCTATACAATTTATCTTGATTATCAGCGTCCTCTTGTGATTGAAATATTACAAAAACAAGGTATCTGCTTGAACAGCTGTAGTGTTGGCAATAGTCAAACTCGAATTTACATCAAACCATCAATACCCGAGTTTTTAATTAAAGACAGTTGGATCCATTGTATCGCAGCATCTCTGAGTTTACAGTAGTTGCTTCGGTACAATTTTCAAGTTTGCATAGTGTTATAAGTCGTTCATAAATTAAATAACAATGAAAATTAATGTAGATTAAATAACAACAAAGATGGTATTATGGTAGTTGTGCATATCGTCGAATTTATAACTTCATTGACGAGGACTTCGAAAGAGCTATTTCAAAAAGGCTATGCAGAGGTTGTATTTGCTACGTGCAGTGACGTAGTCAACAAAAAAAGACAACAAAGAAGAAAGAGAAATTGACCGGGCCCAGTCGGTGAGTGGGCGGGGTAAAATACCTACAAAAATTAAATAAGGGCTGAAATAAAAATAAATTATTAACCGCTCCATACAACCAGTAGGAGAAATCGACGCCTGCAGTTATACCTAAATAATAAAAAAACAAAGGAAATAACACATTAACAAAAGAACTCTAATTAGCATAAAAGAAAAAGAAACATTATAATGGGCATTAACCCGGTTTAAGTAAGTGAGAATAAACCATATATATTAGTATTTGCTAGCTAGTGTATTGTATGCCAGATTTGACAATTTCGTTTAGTAATCATAATATTATGATACCTCAAATAGGCTCTGATAATGCTAACATATAACCTACAATTACAAATACAATGGCAATAACGTTTTCGAATGTGCCAGCAAGTTTTTATCCCATTCCCGCATTAATAGAGAGTAGTTAAAGTTAAGCGTAATATAGTAATCCCATGGCAATAGATCCCAGTATCATGAATAATTTTCGTACATATAATTAATTCGAGACCTGTATGAGCCCCAAACAGTAAAATCTAAGTGGACCGGATCTCAACACAAGCAGGAAAGGAACACTCACACACGTCTCTACGGTCTTGGATCTCTCGGAGCGGAGCGGCAATTCAAGGGACTATCGTGTCCCCCGGAGGAAGCTAGAATGATTACGAAAAATATTAATTTATTTACGCCGACAAGTACGGGTTTATAAAACCATTAATACGCATCACGATGTAAAGCGTGCACGAAATTTTCATAAGGAAAACGGGACGAGGAATCTAGCAATTACGACGAGTGCTTTTTAATATTTTGAAAAGAAAGTGAACATAAATTCGTTTAATTAAACAACCAGAGCTCCAAGTCGTATTGTGGTTATCAAAGCGTGATTAGGAAACTTGGAAACACGTTTTAAAGATTTTTGCGACGAAAACCATACGACATCTCGATCCGAAAATGTAATGCTTGTAAACTTTTCCAAGTCATCTACCAAGTTTAAGGCTTCTGTGCTGTGGTCAAATTATTCTATGTTGAAAGCAACTCCTGTTGCTAAAGAGAACATTGATATATCCAAGTATTGCAAATTACGTGCATTTTTAAACATTAATGTGACGGCTACACACCTGTGAAGTCTAAGATTCTGTCCAGGGAACAAATTGAAACTTTTATTACTGAAGCACCGGATGACAAATACTTAATGAATAAGGTTCGTTACGAATTGGAACCTTTTAAAATGACCCTAATATTTGGTGTTGCCGGTGCATGTCGTCGTGAACAGCTGTACCAATTAAATTTGACTAACAGAAAATTTGGGATTCAAGCTTCTGATTAGAATACCAGATACTAAAACGAAAAAACC